>JACXIV010000097.1:5823235-6357518 GCA_014737475.1 Bombus confusus
AAAAAAAAAAAAAAAAAAAAAGAAGGAAAAGGAAAAGGAAAGGAGAGAAAAAAAGAAGAAGGAGAAACTACATCAGTGTTTCGCGTTGCAACGATCTATGAATATCCAGCTATTTAAGCTCGCCGGTAGACGAACCTTTTCAAAAATTCATTTCAACGAGCTAAATTAATCTCATAAAGTCGTTCCTTCTTTTTTTTTTTTCTTTCGTTCCTTTCTTTTAGTTTGTACTTCCATTTCCAGCGCCTCTGAATGTTAATTACGTGAGTATTCTGGAGGATATACCTACAATACGATAATTTACAACCCGCGGATAATCAAGAGAAATGATTTAACGGCTGTTGTGTTAATTAGATTTCTTGGTAAACGCAATCTAACGTTAATTAGTGGAAAGTTATCGTATGATTATTTCGACGAGAAAGGACTCAGGGGTTTAAGGGCGAATATGAGAACTATGAACGATCAGCTCATACCGGTGATTGCTTTTTATGTCAGTTATTGCTTATACATTTTTATGTAGCGTTTTTGGATTAATTGATATCACGGCGCGCATTCGTCAGCACGTTTTTCAATCCAGCTGCGTACAGTTGTTCTGCCGCTTCGGCAATCGTACGTTAATAAGTATTTTATGCATATCGCGCAACAATTGCACACTGCATAAAATCATTGAGTAAAAAGTTGCGCTTCAAATTATAATCTTTATTAAGCTCCATATATATTCATAGACATTGTCGTCGTATTCATATGAATATTATTTTTTATATTGTGCGTGCGCGTGAAGTCATTTGCCTTTAATGATGCCACTATCACACGTCTGCTCTGCCATCTATTTCTTGTATTCTGTAAAGTGCACATTTTTCGAAATGTAATGCGTAGTATACCTTTCGTTTACTGCAATTAACAATATTTTCAACCTTACGTGACATTCCTTACAAACCTTCGGTTAAATTGTCGAAAGTACGTGTATCTAATCGTACATTCGCCATCCTCTTCCCTCCTGGATCAAAGATATTTCTTATATTACAATATTATTCTCCGCCCAGAAATAAATAAAAGATACAACAAAAAGCTATAATAATATTTGCCGAAAATCGTTTTGAAAGGTTGAGATAAACCGTAACGGCGACTCTTTCCCCAGCAACGACACTCGCAGAAAACTGTATGTAAATTTCTCGCAACATACAATTTCCCCTCCCGTGCAAACACGCCAATTCACGTCCCTAAGACTTCGAACTTCTTAACGTTCTAATCACACGGCTGGTAATTGCCGTGGCCTGGCATTGCACGCGCGAGGCGCCATTCAAACGGCAGGCATTAGAACGTGGCTGTGGAGTATCGCCGTAGAGAAGGGTCGCGCGTAGATGAGCGCTTCGTCGGAGCCGATCTACCGCAATCCTATTCTGGTATAGCGCAGCGGGATGTCCACGGTGGTCGTCGCCTCGGTTTGCATTTCACAGCAGATATACGGTTATCTTGTACACGTCCGTGACAAAGCCCGTACGTTCCGGTTAAGCGCTATCTCGACCCCTCGTCCTGCGCAACATCCCGCCTCCTCCTCTACCCCATCTGCCGCCGTATTAATTACGGTACTCATTAAGATATCCGGTAATTCGCGGCGAAGCCGAACGCGTCTCCAGCCACGACGCCGGCGAGTATCGGCAGTGAGTTGCGCACCACGAACGAATCTCCACGCTCTCATCTCCGAAATACAGGACGTAGAAACCGGCTCCTCCGTTTGGCAAACGCGTGATTTTCGTTAATTAATTGATAGATCGTCGGGCACGATAGGGCGCAATTGTACGTATGGTTCTGCGTGACCGTAACGCTCGTAACAGTGTTTGACGCCGATTTCGAGGCAAATGGAAAATCGAGAGCGGTGTATGAATGCGGTGCGCGTAGCGAATTACCGCATGTGATCGTCTCTAGAATAATTAAATCTGATGCGAACGCCTGCGAGACTGTGTCACGTCGGCAGGTCAGGTTGAACAAGCTAGAACGTTGCGTCGTGGATACCAAACGAAAGATACCGCTGTTGTTCGGAATTGTCGTTGAGAATCGTTAATGCTATAAGGAGATTCTGCAGTTTCAAGTACACTTTATATGAGCGATTTCTTTTTTTTTTTTTTTTTTTTTTTTGGAAACCTGAATACTGACGCTGGCTTGCATTCATAGCGGTTGTCTCCTCTTGTTTTCGTTCAGCGTAAGAAATATTAGATTCATACGCAAGTTCTGTCGTTTTTCGACAATATGACGAGTTATTATTATATATAAGAACTCATTTGGTCTGAATAATATTTTTTGACTAACGATATCCTCCAATAATTCATTGAATGAAATTCTTTCGTAATCGTTGTTCGCTGGGATCGTTCAAGTATTTCAGACAGATAAAATAAAACCGTATTACACGCATTCCATCTTGTTCAGCGAAATGTTAACTTCTCATTAACATAATTACAAGTTCGAAGAGCATAATTAAACCAGTGATACACATAAAGTGATAGAAATTATAAATTTCACGTACATTTAGCTACAGATAAAAGAAAAGTATTCGAGAGTAGAACTGCTTGAAAACTCAAATTGCCGATAACCGTCTCTTCCTTCTTTTATCAATTTAAAGTTGATTAAAAATTCTTCGATATTTGAGGCGTGAAATTCTTTATAAAGCAATAAATCTGAAGTATTAAGAAGTAGGTAAATTATAAGCTGAGATGCTTCCACCTGTAATCGGTAGTTAATTACGGTAGGTGTTCGAAAATGGCACGAAACCACAAATTTCCATTGAATTTTTGCACGTATAACCACGTATTTTTTCGAAATGTGTAACGTGCCTGGTCGATGATGAAGGAACGACACTAATAAGCAACTAACGGTCAATATGGCATACCGTGTTCACGGGGGGGGGATGATATAATCTCGACGATAACTAGTGACTCGCATGCGAGTCACGAAAGCGTCGCGAACTTGCCGAACGACATGCCGTAAGGTCTACGGGTATAAAGTGTCTGCTGTCGAGGTCTCGGTACCGACGAAAACTTGTCACGATCGGTTGAATGCTGCAACTTTTAAATGTAGCCATAAATGAGTTAAAATTATTCTGCAATGTGAATCGAATAATTGTTAAATGATAAAGCCAACGAACCCCAAAGGATAGTGGAATAATGATAAATATCGAGGGATATATATATATCGCAAGTAGAATTTGTAAGATCAGGAGCAAACATTTGTGCAAGAAAGTACTTTGTATTTGCAATTGAATATATATCGCGATACAGAGAAGAGATTTGCTTTAAACTCAACATCATGTTCTTACTTAGCGTATACATTTATCATTTTATTTATCTCGCGTTATTTAAGTCGTAGATCGAAATCCATACGAGCTAATATAGTTACTAATGATGCTTTTGCATGGGCATAACCTTAAAATAAATAATAAGTGAATAAACAAAACCACCTATTATTTTTGAACTACATACATTATTTCGTCAAACCAGGTCACCACTTAAAAATTCAATTTGAACTTTCACTAAAGAAAATATTCTTTCAACGTAACAACTTCGTTATATTGCAGCAACGCACATACCGTGTAGAAGAATCGCACAAGTATTAAATAATATATGATCTCTTAAGCGCTATCGATCACAACTTCCTATGACACTCGCATGAGTGACGGAATTGAAAACATGATAAGATGGAAGGATCCACGCGTACGAGACACATCCACGGTCTAGTCGTTGCGTTGACTCGAAATAATTGATTACTTCCGGGCGGAGCATTTTGGTAATGAAATCGGCGAACCTCGCTCGTTCGCGGCACGAAAGATGGGTGTGTTAACGAGGTTAGAAGGCCAGTTCCGGCCTGTAGTCGGAAGAGAGAAGAACCAGCAACCCCTATCCTCACCAGTTCAAAACCATGGAAAACCATGTTATAACTTCATTGCCCTTTTCGTCGGATCTATTAAACTCAGAAATCTTGCATATTGTTCTCCTTGTTACGCGTCATTCTCCTTCCCTCGAGGTTGCTACATAATTACTACGTTTTATTTTAATCGTTATTTTAACGGTCCAAAGCAGATTATTACGAATAAATTATGAACTGATTACTTATTCCATAGAATTTGTTAACATTACGATGCGACCTTTCTAATAAAATTTTGTACCTCGTACTCGTGTAAACTTGAAGGTAACTTTAAAATATCACGCAATTACACGTCGATGAAAAATAATCACGAAATAGGACACGTTAAAACACAATGAATTCTAGAAATGCTTGTGTATATATGTATGAAATTTAGAGAAGAGGTTTATCGTTATATTCGATGCTAGAGAAATATCAGAATTACCAGACTGAAAAAGATGAAATAAGCAGATAGCGCTTACAAAAGTTGTTTAATACGATTCAACGTTTTGTATTTCATTCCTTTTTTTTCACGTTGTTAAGTATTTTCCGAGTTCGGTGATTTTCTCTTGTTTCCTGAATAACATTTCGTATCGCCATCTTGCTGGGCCATTTTTGTCGCTGGCCGTACGAGTTCATTTCAGAATCCTTTACACCTCGCAAAACGGAGAGTGCTTAAATTCATAATAGCCGCAAAATGTGGTGCGAATTTGCGATGTGCTAAAGTTAATTCTTGTCGGTTTTAAAGGGGGATTACACGAGCTGACCACACTCGGACCTTCTTCCGGCTAGCGCGTTAACCCTTTTTCCTCTCTGCATGCTCTCGGCTAGATTCCGCATGTTTAAGACTTAATCTACACGACGCGGCCGTGAAATAACTTAAACCGAATCCCAATAAGCAATGCGTAATGTAGATTTTCACGTGGATAAAATGATACTACCGGTTGTAATGGGATTTCCGAATAAATGTTGTTCATTTCTAAGCGCAACAAGCGCTTAGAGGTTGCAATTTATTGAAATCAAATTGTGTATTTTCCTTTGCCAGCCAGGTACGCGTACAATATGGCGAATATCGGATGAAGAATGATTATTTATATTCGCAAACACGTTTCGCCGTGAATATTGCTTCCATAATAAATTGTAACGTATTGCCTACGATATATATATTTCGGAAAAATTTTTCAAATTGAAAATAATACGTGCTGCAGGTTTAAATAAAAACGTCAGTCAAATACTGTACTCTATTTTTCTTTTAAATTGCTCGCACAAATTTTTATACGGACGTGCTTTCGACATTTTCGTTATAAAATACGATTTCAGAGAATTTTTGATACACGTTAATATTTACCCTGCTCGATATTTTACATTCGAAATTGACTAACAACCGGCTACGTTTCCAAAAATTTGTCAATCGTAATAATAACCTGATCGAAATATTTCATAGCGTTTTCTTCTAAACCCTATCAAAGTCTGGTCTCGCCGCGTGATGGTTACTAGGATACGCGACACCCCCTCTACCCCGTTAGCATTTCCCGTTTTACTCTTCTCCAGACCCGTTCCTCCTCGTCATCCGCCACATCGTGCGCTGATGTATGATTTAATGCTGGTTTCGAGAGTAGACCGAGGAGAGCGTAGAGCGAGTAGACTGGCAACGGAGTACAGGAGGCGGGTGGGAAGCACGGGGTGGCTGGGACGGTATAAGGGTTTGCACGGTGTAGTGTTGCAGTGAGCTCATTAATTTACTAGCAAGCGCCAAAGGGTGGCTTAACAAGGCGCTAGCTTCCATTTTATTAGATAAAATTGAAGACACGTTGCAGAATGTGCTTCTTGAATGTGAAAGGCTTACCGATGCCATCGAACTCAAAAATGCTTTTGCTCGGTGCATCTTGCGGCGTAACCGTTGCCGTTTTGGGCCATTTAACGGATAATCACCGATTAAAACATGATTAGTCGCGCATTGCGTAAAACGTTGTTAGTCACGCATCAACCGTGCTCGTTTCTTAGCTAAAAGGTTCTCCTGGGATTAACGATTGATAGAGAAGATTAATTTTAATTATGTCAGTTTTACCGTTGCAAAGGATAAATGCGATATAAGGTATATAGGAACGATGTCTTGACAATTATTCAGATACTGACGATATATACTCGTCGAATATTGTATTAATTTACGTTTTCTAGAATCAGGGAAGCTTCTTATTCAGGATGATAGATATGTATGTATCATCGAAGAAACGATTGCAGGTAAATTATTTGAATTTGTTTGGGTATAGAAAATATTAGTATGTTAACTAATTACATTTACACCTACAGAAATTTCGTGTACATCTGCGTGGATTGAATAACACGGATTATTTCAATATACTTGTGGCTAACGTACATTTATAAATCACGATGCAAGCGAATAGTAAAATGTCATTTAAATTTTAATGACTTCGCGATAACCCGTAAATTCGTACCTACTTCTCTCGTAACGTACTCAAAACGCAAATTTAATTCGATAGCTCAATAAATAACGTGCTTGTTATTTCAAGCATTACTTTCATCAACGTTGTAATCACATAAATCGATGCGGATTAAAAACTCAAGCGGTTGTTAAGTTATTAACAACAATATATAAAACGGGCATCTATATTGCGAGTACATGTACGTGGTTGCAGGGGTTGCGGTGGCGAATTTTTGGACGTTTTGACAAAGACGGGCGATCCATTTAAGGAAATATCTACGTGTATTTCAGCTAGGTATCTGCGGTCAGTGACGTCTCGCAAAATGGCGGGCAGGCTAAGAGTCGCGAGACTGGGAAAAACAAAAGGACGAAGAAAAATAATTAATGTGGGTGTCTCATGTGCGCTCGCCTGACTCTTCCCTTCGTTCTTCCCTTTCGTCCCTCTTTCTAGAAGAAGGGTGGGACGAGTACCAGATAAAAAGATAACGAGGCACCGCACCGGGAGGCTTCACAGGCCAGACGCGACAAAGGTGCCTAGTAACGTTACGTTTCAAGCTACGTTTCAGCTACCCGTGCATACATTGCCCAACTTGACTGTACAAACACGGTTTCAAAACACGCTTCCTTGGGAATGTAAACTTCTAGATAAAGAACATAATGCCGTGAGTTTTTGTCTCTCCTTTGAACAATGCTCTCTAAGTGTAAATTTAAAACGAATCCGTTAAAAAGCAACGTGTTTAAAAATCTCGCCCCCTTTTTCCAGTTCTCCGTGCTACTTTGTAATTCCAATTATAGTGTAAACTCGTATGTTGCACCATATTATTAAATATACAGTCATATAAAGAGACATCGGTTATTTTAGCTGAGTGGGATATACGAGTATATGTTGAAGGAAATAAAAATGTTTTTCCGGTTAGCGTGGATTTACGGAATGTTCGAGTAATTGCGTTTTTTTCATTGATAAAGATATATTATTCGTACTTGTCGAACATGTTTCAATGCCAACAAGGCAGGTAAATATTGTAGATTAACCAACGATAATATACACCAGCTTGATGGTATCTTCGTTAAAGAATTAAAAATGGTTTCCCACATACGCAAAGTGTGATGTATAATTCATTATATAACGAGCGAAACAATGGTTTTAAACGCATAAAGGAGGAATTCTTTTATGAAGATCTACGATAAATATTTTTGACTTCAGGTTTCAAGAAAATCAAGATTGGAAACTTATTACATACGTTTGATTATATTTCTATATCATCATCCGTGTTTGTATCAACCATTGATTAAGCACAGAGGATAAAACATACTGTACGCTTTTCAAATAGTTTAATTAATTCATCTCGCAAATTGTCAGACTAAATTGAAACGAACGGAGAAATTGAAGGAGATAGTTAAACGTACACGTATCTCATGAATTTTCAAACTAGATTTTCTCGTAAACGAAGCTACAGGCTGAAATCTTTTATTCTGTATTTTCGAAATGTTACAACCTCGTGATAATAAAACAAATTGCAGAACGTTTCACGTTTTCTCCGAAGTAATTTTCAACTTCGTGTGCTCAAACCGCGCGCCTGTTTATTTCGGTAATATTTTTTATCACCTCTCACAAATTACCCTTTATACATTATAGTATAGGTTCTACCTAAAAGCAACCCTAGGGGTATTCAAATTTCCCAGCGAAATTCAAGTTCAGTTCGCCGTAAATTACGAAAATTTACGAAAAGGGCCGTCGTAATTTCCTTCTAAGCAACGAGGCAGATATCAGGCATGCCCGTCTAGAGATTTCTTTTCTCGCCTATACAAAAACGTTCCAACGACCCCGTGCTTCGCGATATGAACTTCTACATGCAAATAGGCGCACCTAAACTGCAGGGAAACACGAGCTTTTCTGCGGCGGTTAATTAACCCGAATGCTACTCGGTAGAACGTGACACGCTTTGGCGCTAAGAGAGAAAGTACAAGGGGTTTGATCCCAGCATCCGTTCGCTCGTCGTAGCTGTTGCTCTCCGAGAGGAAATAATAAGACATCCGTATTTATCCGTAGCTCAGAGGGGCTTCGTCAGCCTTCGTCACATTTCCGTGTCTATGGCAATTTCTCGAGAAGTCCTCTATCTTGTCTGACGTCTTCCATCGATTCTCTTCAGCTACCCTTGCATCCTATTTATCACGATGCAACGGGCCAACGTTTCCCATCTATTATCCGTGGATGATAGAACGGATAAATTCTCGATCAAACTTGTAGAAATTGGCAACACTGAAACGCGATATAAAACGCACAACGGATACTTAAACTACTTTCACGCTTGATTAATGGCCAGTTCTTTGAATGGGAGCAAGGGGATGTAAATGTAGAGACTTTTTTTTCACGATTTGATCCGTGTTTGAGTTCGATTTACGTTTTGTTCAACTGATTTCGTAGATGTACAGTTCACCTAATTTTAATCGATACTCCATTCTTTTTTACATAAAATTGTTCCATTATACGAGCAACGTAGAAAGTATACAAAGAAAAAAGAATAGTTTTAAAATTATTTTTTACGAAGATATATATATATGAGAATGATTAGATGTTATACTTTTTAATCGAATTTAATAGCTATGTTATACCAGAACGTAATTCTAATATGTCGTGTAGGAAGTAGCAATTTATATCCATCACTTCCACACTATCAACGCTTTTTGCTATTATAAACATTTTTATAAATACCGAATTATAATGCTTTATATACTGGCACCCACATATATCGCTATTGAAATGAACAGAAACTACTTAACAGCACTTCAATGGCATTTCAGTAACGCGCCAAACGTACTATGTCCCGTCAATGAACGTTCCAATTATAAATACGAAACGTTGCTGTTTAAAGTGCTGTTTAAAGGTTCCGTTGTCCGTAATAAACAAACGAAGCCTTTGGTAAAACACACGATCGGTACGTACGACGGCATCGTAGAAGTGGCGAAAAATATAAAACGACGCGGTGGAGAGCGGCATCGTGTTTTCGGGCAATTAAACATTTCCATTTTCAATTTCTCGTTGGCGCAGAGCGTCGGGGCGCGGTCGGCGGTCAGCCTGTGGCTGACGATCGTTGATTCGTTTATCGCCGATCTCTCTGTTCTTCCAACCTGATATCCCACCCCTCTCCTTCTCGCTCTATCTCACCCCTGCCCCTCTGTTCGTGTCGCTCTCTTTCCCGCGTTTCCCGCCCTCTCACCCAACCCTCTTTCTGTTCGGTCTCTTTGTTGCTTCAATTTTTTTCGTGGTTTTCCATTTCGAGCAGCCTCGCTTCACCCCGGTTCATCGACAATCCCGCCATTCGAATCACCCTCGAGAATCGAACGGATACCAAGCAATTATTTAACGCTGCGTACTGTGGCTTCGGTTTGTCTCGTTGAAATACGCCAGAATCCCGCCTATCGGACCGCCTCTTGTACGAGGTGACAGTTTCATCGATTATCCTATTATCATTGAACGCTGAAAGCCAACTGTGCACTGACGAAATAAATTCGGATCTCGGCTAACTATTATCTGGTTATTGCAGGTTACCTGCTGAAACGCCGCCTGAAAAAGTGTGATTTCGAATAGGTCGCCAGCGATCCTGCCACCCAGTGAAGCTCTATCGGGGCCACTGAAAACTTTACGCGCAAGCACGCATTCCCCTATGTTCTTGTATATACGCGGTGTTCGACCGCGCTTCTTCCTCTGTTAAGCGAATTATGTTCCATGCCGTGGCATAAAATTCTACCTAACGGCAGCCATTAATTGATTTATATACAGAAAATTTTGCAAGACTCAGCTTCCACTTCCCCATATGGAGTAACTGCATATCGAGCGTGGACGTATCCAATTAAATGAAACTTGCCTGGCAGCTTGTTCGTTATAATTAATAATTAAAGTGACGAAGGTAAACAATTACAGATGATACGCGTACACGACCGGCAATTAATTAGAAGCTGCCGCGTGAATACCTATTACAACGTGTGATTATCTTAAAGCTCGGAATACAAATCAGTTTCCAATTACGGCCGTTCGACGGAATTCCCATGGCATTCGTTCGTCACGCAGCCAGCTGCTGCTCCGACTGTTACCTCCATTCAATGGCGAGCGACTCGATGAATTTTTTAATGAACGTATCCTGGAGTCTCTTCAGAGGTTCATGATTTATTTGAGTTTACCGTTTGCACGGGTAGTTTACCGGCGTGCAACGAGCTATTTGAACCAGGCCAGCTACTAGCAGAGCGTTGCCGGTATTGTGTTAAGACCATCTTGGGAGCAAGCAGGTGCTTGTCCACAGTCTCTGTCCCATAGGAGATATCAGGTCGTCGCAAACTAGGAAATATATCTCGTAGACAAAGGTTAGCCATGTCGTGGAAAACTCGTAAACACTTGAATTGCGTCGAGGAAAATACGATCGTTTTGATTACTCGTGCGCGATGATTGAAACTCTCGATCATTCTTTATTTCCGGCGCTATTCCAGGCTAACACATTTCTGAACGTTTCATGTAGTTTGCGTGCAACCGTCGCCTACGCGGAACTGTCACGAATGATTAAAATACTTCTCGGTGCGTTTCTTTATCGTCAACGCTTTTTTTCCTTTTTTTCTTCTCCTTTACCTTCCTAGTTTCCCCCGTTCTTTTTTCTTTTATTCGCGTGCGTGTGAATTAATTAACGCCGAGAGAATTCGCGAGTTGCACGGATTAAGTTTGATCGAAGGAACACATATGTTAGTTTATCGCGGCTCTAGAATATTTATGAAGGGATTGTGCACTGTAATATTTGCTAGGCGCTGTACAAACATAATTCTGCCAACTTCGGGCGAACGTGTCCTAATTAAACGCCCGGGAGAGGTTTTAAATATTTTCAAACATACGCAATCCCTGTTCGCCTTTCACTGTCCCGTGTTTAATAACATCGTGCGATTTAAGCTCTAAAGCGTACAGATGACGAAGGCCAACGAGATTTTACGACGGACTCTCTTATTATTCCTCTCGTGTTGTTGAAAGGTTTCAATCAGAGTAAAATTATCAATAGCCTTTGGAAAGTTTTATTGCCATGTAGATTCAATTTACTTACATACCTTGTCATACAAACACATCATGCAAAAAATGTCAAGGGGTCAATCGTTTGCATTCGATGTTCCTTTCGATCGAATTGTATCGAGATGACTTTTTATGCAAACATGTAAAAAGCTAATTCTTTGTCTATTTATTCCTGTATTAAAAAATGTCAAGTATATAATAAATGGTTCTATAATGGACCTAATATGGATATAATAATCTATAATGGATCTAGTACGAAGATTCGAAGCAGATCGATCGAAGATGAAACGGATATCCGCTAAACACTCCTCGTTTCGTAGTTCGTATATCCCTGCTCGTGTTTACAATAATAACGTGTCTCCGGTTTCAGCCAAGTATTCCATATACATATAGATATAAGCAACAATCCAAAGCAATTACAGCAGCCCGGACATCGTCGCTGTTATGCGAGATGTTCATCGTACTCCATTACATTGATTAGTAACGAGAGCCACGTAACCTTCTTGATTACCAGTGATCATTGATCTACCAATTTCGATGTAACCGATATGTCAAGAATTTCGTATCCAATCAACGTATAGGATCAAGGATGTAATTCTCTTTCGATCGTGTACGTGTTGTACTATATATCCATGCTAACACTGTAGTCGTATAAATCAGAAATAGATGCATATATTTGCTAGATATTATTCGACAAACGTTTAACGATATTCGACGTTTTAGTTACTTTTCCTTAGATCCTCCTTTCCCGAAAGGCAGTTAAAAACCAGTTCAAATAAAATATATCGTTTAATATATACCCTTTACTTGTAACTTCAAACGTTTTTATCTCTCGCAATTAATGCTTTCTATGCGTGACATCCTCTATCCAACGTTCAGTTTCTCTCATTTCTCTCTCCCATCCCGATTCTAGTTTCATCAATCAATTTCCACCGCGACAACGATTCATCGAGAGAAGAAAGGATGAGTTACAACGGCGACTCTGTGTCCGCAGTTATTTCAAACTTCACTGTCTTTCCTCGTTCGTTCTTAAATAATTCAACTCGTGTATGTGTCAATTTCCATAAAGACAAATGTATGTTATGAACGTACTGTAATACGCGCGATCGATTTTGGACAAGGCAATTCGCGTATTGTCATTCTGACATGCCACACGCAAGCAATCCGAGCTCAGATAATCCAAGTTACGGTACAGGTGAATATTTTATTCGCGTCAAACGGACCGCGAAGAAAATGTTCACATTGAAAACAGACTAAGGAGAGGAAGGTGAAATGCGGATAATCGCGAAAGAAGCGGCAAAACGTAGAGAGCACTGGAATCTCTGGACGTTAAACCGGCATCGCGTTGCCCGCGGGATTAAAATCCTCGGTAAAGAAATACATACAGCCACTGCGAAAGCTCTCATTTGCAATCTACTGGCCGTGTCTTCGGTGTCCCGCTACGGTCCTTTTTCCTCGTAAGGCAACGGTGGGAAAATGGGAAAACAGAATCACGTGACGCTCAACATTTGCGAATATTTGTAACGTCTAGTGCTCGATGTAACGATTTACAGACGTAGATGTTAAATTCTCATACACTTTCTAGTCAAATTCATTTATTAAAACTATCAAACAGTGTCATTGGAAAAAGGAAGATTACTTGTTCCAAATGGAACGTTGGACATCTTTAATGAACTATTAATATTTTTTGAAAGAGAATATAATAATTAAAATTAGTTAGAATCAATAACCATCTTCCAATAATTCTGCGTCTCGTTAATTCTTCATCGGTAAATCCTCTATTCCAATAATCTTCCATTTTAATACGTGTACTCATTAAGCTTTCAGTCTACACAATCATCTCTATATATAACTATCATTAAAGATGAAAATAACACGGTAACGAACGCCTAACGAGGATACCACTACGAAACACAAACAACAAATTAAACTGCATATTACGGAGATAACGGAAAATTTGCAGCTAGACCTAAATCGGTGAGCTATTAATGGCTCGCGATAGCCGAATTTGATGACCTGGCAATAATACGGTTAATTATTGACCGATAACTACGATAAACTTTGATAGCCATCGTGATTATAGCACGCTCGTAGAAACTCGCTCAACCGTTTAATAAAACCCATAACCGTGCTCGTCTCTAGTCGCAGTGCATCTTCTCGATTCGTCTCGATCAAGCAGAGAAAAGAACTAAATAACGATCTCGTCGATAAACGACGTGTCTAAAGATCAAAGAGCAAGGCAGCAGCCGAGGGAGGCAAGCGTCATGATTCAAAATCCAGAAAAGCGATCGACACGCACGAGTACCTGCTGCACGATCCTTATTTTCCTTCTTGCTGTATCCCCGTATTTTCTCTTGTCCGTTCACGTCTCACCTGAGATCCAGCTGCCCGTGAAACGGGGTTTCAGAGCGCAGGCAACGCCTTTGAACGAGGGCCTGCATGTTGTTGCAGAGAGATCGTGCATCGTTCGACGAAGAGAAGGTGGCGGTAGAGAAGGTGGAGGAGGAGGAGGAGAAGGTCGAAGAAGAGGGTTGCAGGTTAGCAAGGTGTAGGAGGTTGAGGAGGTGATGGCGAAGGAGGTAGAGATGGAGGTGGCGGCGGTGGAGGGTTGAACGGTTAGAGGGTGGGGGGTTAACGACCCCGATAGTCGCGATAGGACGTGCGTGAGCCCTCGCACGACTGATTACGAGTGAGCGACCCTTTGACGATCACGATCGACCAACTTGACGCACGAGAAAGAGAGACCTATGGATACCAGCGGTTGGATAGAAGGAGAGAAGAGACACCGCTGCACATGTGATCGATCCGAGCGTGAGCGTCGAAGAGAGCATCGCCTTAGGGGCTCTCCAGAGTGAAGGGGTTAGTTACACTGATGCGGTGTACGCGGCTACTATCGTGTATCAGCGTAGATAAATCACCGGATGTACTTCGAGGCGCACACGTTGGGGAAGACGTCGCATTAACGTTTTTGCCGCGACGCGACCGACAGTTCCACCGGACGCGGTTCGATCGCGGCCATCAACGTTCGGTGCACGCGGGATTTTCAGATCGGATCGCCGGATTATGCCGGGCTCCCGTTTTCCAAAACGGAAACCTTGTTCGCGCGAGACGACGTTACGCTAGTCTAGAAATAAACGCTATTCATTCTATTCTGGATACCGACGTAATTTTTGTTCTACTATGGTCATTGTTTGAATTCTATTTAATATTCGTTGTTGAAGAGATTGTTTATATATTTTGGAATGAATATTGGTTACGGGGGACGTGCTTCATAATCTTCTATATTTCTTTATGAAAACGATAGAGTAAGAAAGTTGTATATAATTAACAGATCTGGCAAATTTAGTTCTTAGAACATTCCATACGCTTTTTGAGGAGATGAAATTTGTAATTAATTCTTGTAACTATTTCAATTATTCGTGGTCCCATAGAGGTTTGCTTATATACGGCGTGAGGGTAATTGCGCCATTGAAATCGGAAAGTTGGATAAAACTCATCGTATTCTTCACCAAAGATTCTTTTTCATATAATCTAATGACTGCACATATTAATTTAATGAAGCGCTGTTATATGATTTATCTTCTTTTGATTTATCTTATTATCCTTGTTATCCTATATTATCGGTTAATCCTAGTAATTGCAGAGGCGATAATATGTTTGGAATATATGCAATAAGCGTATACTAAAAATACACTTTAGTTAATTATTTTCATTTATAATTTAATGAATTGCCTAATGAAGTAATTACGATTACTTAGAAAAAAATTTTCCGTAACAAATCTTAATATTCAACAGGAGGCTACGGTAAATAGTAATTAAATTATTTTATTTTGAAGGTATAATAATTACCATATAGATTGAACTTTCAATTATTGATAGATTAACCCTTCCAACACCTTTAGTATTCTTAATAGACGGAAATTCGCGAAGATACGAGCAATATTCATGACAGAACACTAGAGATCGTTCCCTTTTTGTTAAAATTCCGAAGCATTATTCTGTTTAATACGTGTATTTCAGTCATGCCATTATAAAGGTATATAAATGCAAAAGCAAATGCTACGAAAACACAGTTATTTTAAATACACGCTATATTAAACTTTAATAGAATTCCCGATAAATAAATTTCAGCGTATAATTCAACGACCAGGCAACCGTACTTTCATTCAGCTATAAATTGAAAAGAAAAAAAAAAACACAGCACACCTTGGCTTTATTTCAATTACTGTTTCATTTCGAGTCGATCATGAGCCTATTCAACTGTCCCTCGCATACAACATTTTTTCGCCGAAGATAAAAATCTCTTTCAAAAGCGAAGCAATACGCAGTTATATATTATAACGGTGTAACGAAGAAAACGTATAACACCGATATTAAACGATAAAAAGGGAAAAGAGGTAGCAGCGGTGGGCGATTTAATCCCGGCTCCGTTCTTGAAATTCCAAAATCCCGTGGTGTACGTAAGTGGAACAGGAAACGGTATAGTCCGCGGTAACCGGACCTAATCAGGATACACAGAATCGTTCGTGAAGTTATGCGAGATATAGTCATTTGTGGACCCTTGAATTCGTATTTATGTTTGTAGCCGCCGTTTGGCAGTGGCGGTGGCAGCGGCGGTGGCGAGAGTCTCGTGGAATTGAAATGCAAATAGTGGGATTCGGGATGCAAATTCCGGTTGCACGGGGTAACGCCAGCCAGCCATCCTGAACGAATGAGCGAACGAACGAACGAAACACGGCCCAGGCCAGGCACGGATCAGTTCAGAACGGAACCAAAAGGAATGGAACTGAGTGGACTGCGGATAAAATGAGAGAGCCGGTTGGGCGGAGGGGTGAAGGAGGCAGAGGAAGAAGAGGGTGAGCGATGAGTGGGGCTGAGAAAGAAAGACAAAAAATTGATTGCAATTCGGCGCCACTCTCGGCTTGCTCGAGATAAAAGTAATGCGTTTCGTGCATAACGAGTCCCTCCGCCTCTACCCAACCCTCTTATCCTCGCGTGTTGCCCGCGTACTCTCCCTTCTAACCGCCGACCCCGTGCACCCCCTGCTTTATGCCGCCTTATTTCGTACTGCCACTTTGTTTTCAACTTTCCTAGCTGCTTTATGCGCTGCGATCTCGATGAGTAACTTCGATCCTTGCGATGCCTCGTTGGACGACGAGGCTGAACGAGCTAACGAATTCATCGATATACCAGAAGAAAGTGAAAGTTACGTAAGATAAGTTAATGTTGCGTGACTGTTCTTGATTTTTCTTCCATACCTGTATTGCGAAATATCGCTGAACATTGAAGCTTATTTTACAAATCTGCCCTTTGATACTTTTATTCGAGGCACAAAACGAGCGTTCGGGATAATATCCGTAAAAAAATTTACACGGCTGTAGAGCGTATAACGAGAGCGTGTGTAGCAACCCTGTGTCAGTACAGATCAGGTAATTTTCTATAATCGAGCGTAAGAAGATGGATTTTGAAATCCCATCTCATCCTCCACATAATTTACACTTTGCCTCGATCAAACTGTATCTTGATTCTTATATCTTATAAATAGAAATCGCGAGAACAAAAGCGCTATAAAACTTTAGCGCGATACAAGACACTAACGAACGAGAGACGAAACGATTGAACCTGAACGTAAGAAGTTCCAATGGTCTCGCATTATCCTGAAATGCATTCGAAATCTCAACGCAATATGCTTCCCTCTACAAAATGTCTAGAGAGTGTCTACTACTACTGAAGATGCGAATTTGGACGATCAAGTCAGAAAAAAGAGCGTTTCAAGAGTAACAGATGAAACGCGCGATTTTTGAATTGGGCAATGACATTATCCAAAACGTTTAGCGATCCTTCGCCCTCTTCTCTCTCTTGTCGCTTGTACCGGATAGGATCGATACTTCGTAATTATATTAAGCAGAATGTCGGCGGCAGTGACTGGCCCGCAGCACGGCTTATTTCGAGGTAGAAGTATCATTGCATGGCGATGGACGACAATCGGACGGTTAACAGGAAGTAATTGGACACTCGTAGTTACCAGCCAGCGAAGCACATCTGTAATTCGCTGAATGAGTAGAGGTCGGTTGTCAGTATTAGCCAGATTCTGTTTTGCATACCTACCAACTTGCATACGTCGTGCTCATCAATTTTCTGTCACGTTTCCACTTATAATGTTGATTCGATTAACAATTACGCAAGTAGCTATTGGAACTTATCCGTGTCGTTGCGCCGCTCTTGAATGTGTAACCACATCGAGATTGCCCTATGTTGTTCGTTTTATGACGCTAATTATCAGCGATATTTCTCAGCCGTGTTGAATTTTGATGCGTGCTTACGATACGTTATTAACGTTATAACGGGAGTTTTATAATACGAGCTGTATGTGCATGAGTTATTTCAACGTTATATACCGCGCTGAATGACTACAATTAAACAACTATGTGATAATACGCGAATGAAGATATATTCATAGGACGCTCTATCTAGACCATCTACGTTTCCTTTATTCCAAATGTTTATGCTATTTTCATCATGATAGCATCTTCTGTTTCATTCAACTCCCTCGACGCTAGTCTACTTTGGTATTCTATGACTTTTCACATTTATATTGAATTATCGTTCTTACGAAAGTTCGTAGCTCCATTTGAACTTTTTAAGAAGTTAATAGACAACCGTATACTTCACATAGAATTCTAATTATGTGTTGTAATCGTTGTAACTCCAATCATATGTTAAATGAACGAGAACGAAACGAAGAAGATCCTATGCTCTGAACCTGGTCGCTAGCGAGCTTTTAGATAAGCAGAAATATTAAAAGAAGAACATACACCTGAAAAACGCGACAAATTTTCATTTACTCCACTGATTTATGCCTCGGCGACAAATTTTCTGAAACTACCTACTGAATGAACTGTGCAAAGATATTGCTTCGACGGAATTTCCATTGACAGAGTACATCCAACGGTTTTTAGTTCTATCGATTCGCCGCTTAACAAGGGCAACCGCGTTGGACCAGTATGTTCTACGATGGTGAGGCTCGATGGACGGAAAGGGCAGAGGGTGTCAGACTGAGCATGCTGGTAGCCCGGCCCAGCGAGTACCATCGATTACGCTGAAATTAACATTTAAAAGCGGAAAATTTGCAAGTGCCAGGAAGGCCGGCGCTGTGTTAACCGTGGACTGTACGGAGCCACCGTACATAATGCAACCTGCACACACGCGCGCTCTCGTTACCAGACGCGTTCAACCCGCGAATAAGGGAGAGAAAGAGAGGGATAAGCGAAAGCAGATAGGTGAAATAGAGAAAGAGGACAAGAGAGGGGGAGAGGACACGCGAAAAAAGAAAGAACGCAACGGAGAACAAGCGGACCGAATGGCGCGGGAATAACGTTAAGGAGAAAGAAGGAGAAAAAAAAGCAGAGAGATGAAGAAAGAGAGAAGGCCACCCTCGCTGCTAAATGTAAATGTCCGGCATTTGTTACTTCGCCTGTATGACCCGCTGTTTGTTTGTATCTGCGGTACGAGTGCAGCACGGCGGAGGTGGAGACGAAGCAGGAAGAGGTGGAGGAGGAAATGATGGAGGTGGAGGACGAGCAGACACTAACAACAGCAGCGGCATGTAGCTGTGTTCGGAGTGTCCTTTTTTTGTTCTCGCTTTTGCTATCTACTTTTTTATTTCTGTCCTGCCCCCTACCCCCGCCCAGTGCTGTTCTCCGTAAGCCACCACTTCGGTACGCTCATTTGTAAAATTTTATGATGGCCTCCGCTGCGTTGTATCCATTACGGGGGGGGGGAGGGGGTTGGCTACCGGCTTCTTTTTTAGGAATTTCATTTTAATTACTGACCCATCCGAGAATGTGTGTGTGTGTGTGCGCGCGCGCTCCAAGACTAAACGTCGTATCAGATCGATCTGACGAGACCAGATATCCGCGAACCATCGAAATCCCGCGGAATTGCATCGTGTCCCTTGCGGGCTTCCCTTTCGGCGCGTAATTCTACGTGCTCGCCGGTTGTTAACGGATACAACCGGAGACCTGTGGACGATAAACGGCCGCGGAGGACGAGAGTCGGAAGCACCGGGATAGAAGGGATATTAAAAGGGTAAAGGGCTGAAAAATTTGCTCGTCGATCAAAGGGTTTAACGAGCTACACCAAGGAGAGACGATTAGTCACGCAGTCGCGCGTACTACTCGACCCGTTCGAAAGGAGAACGTAGGTACATAGCTCGACTGATTATTTTCTAAACTGCTATCAGTTGGAACCGCTACAGCCGGAACTTCGAAAGTTGAGTAATATGTAGAGTTCGTGGCAGGCGATAATACACTTCTCGGCAATGCCCGAGTATCATATTTCCAGTTGGTAACAACTTTCCACGTTTGCTTCGGAATCCTTCGCGATTTCGCTACGTACGCCTCCGCCGTGTGCAAGGCTGGAATTACTAGGGAATATATATATATATATTTTTCCGGCCGGCCTTCCCCGCGGCACGCCCAGAATATTTAATGTAATTCAGGTTCTTACATTCCGTTTATTTGAGCCGATAATTAAATTAAATATTCTATCACTGCTTTCGGCAAATTACGCTTGAGTATGTATTTATCGCGTCTTACTTGCGTCACGAAGCCGTTTTCATAAACGACTACCGTCAAAATTAAAAATAAGAAGATTCGTTAATCTGAAGAAAAATATATCTTATAATCTTATACGTAGGAATTTAAGACTACACTCCCAGACAAAAAGATAGCATGCGTGTGCTATATTTAATTCCTCGTGTTAAAATTATGCTAGCGTGGCAATTTTAAGATTTGAGATATGGAAAACGTAGCTTTCGCGGGTATGTAAACAAAACATAGATTGACCTTACTTCAATAAGCCCTCTGAGTTGAGAGGGAAACACATAATCTGACATATCTTGTTTACATATTCTTCAGTCTTTAGTGAGCCTACACGGAGTTAGCGTTCAATTTGTATATAGTGCTGTGACATATTACTATTCTAATAATGGGTCGTGTTAAAAGACTTAGTGAAAGCGAAATTAGTAAGACCTTAGCTCTGGAAAAACAGAAGCTCTTTATTACGCAAATTGCAAAAGTAGTTAGCCGCAGTCGAAAAGTGATATGTAATTTATTAAAAAATACAAGTGCATACGGAAAGAAGAAAAGTACAGAAAGGCCAGCAGCATTATCTGAACGCGATACATGTATGTACTTGATTATGTTACTATCATATGACTCCTAACGCAGTGATTAAGGCAAATCCACACATTATCTTTATTTTCTGAAATATATCGCGTATTTTTATCATTGATGTTATCATAGCAGTGAAAAACAATATTGATATTCAGACGAGTCTGTATATGAAAATCATAGAAGTAGCATCATCGTTCGCCTGCGTTCTGTTTTCAAATATTATTTGAATTGCAAACGGTGTTGTGATTTAGTAAAGACTCTATAATTGTTCGCTAGGATCTGCCCGTTAATTGTTCATGGCTTATCCCCCACTACTGCAGGTGTTTCCCCTTGAACCAGTTAATCGAGTAATGTGACACGGTAGTGGCTTCCCTTGGGAAGATCTGTATCGCCTTCGTATCGGTGAAACAATACCAACGCAACGGTGAAACTTTTTTGTTCCTAATTTTTTGTTGATACAAATCTCATTAGTATATTTGTAAGATTTTCCTGGTTAAAACGAAACCAAGCACGATATTGTTATACAACTTGGTTATGTTGATTGGGCTTGTGAGTTTTTCTTCTTCGCTTGCTGCTTTTTTTCTACGTTCGCCACTGTCGGCAATGTAAGAAACTTGGAGAATCTGTCCGCTGAAAGCTTCACAGCTGCGCTGAATTTCATCAATTATCCAACGCTAAAGTGAATTAATCCGATTATTCTCGAACGGGTCAGTTTTCCGGACGTTTACTGTTGCGACATGCTGCATCGTCTTGATCAATTAACAGAGTCAATTGCAAATGTAGACCGATTTGAAGAATGACACGTGAAAATTTTACTTGCACGTGGCTAGAATTGTAATGAAGTGTTCAGACTAGCCAGGACTTGATCAATGTTCATTCAGTTAAACGAAGATTAAAATAGGTACGACGGAAGATCGTTAATGGAAAATAATTGGACATTGCTATTTTAACTTTTGTAGTATACAATTCAGGAACTGTTTATTGAAAACTCATTTATTGGGCAAAACTGAATGGAAATCTGTTTTATGTCTTACTTTTATCATATACTTTATAACTTTCCATCTTCTAATTTAATCTAATTAATTCTAATTAATAAAAATAATATTACTATCATAAATACCGTTTTTATTTTGTAAATGCGAACAAATAATTGAGATTGCACTTAACACTATTATCGTGAATGAAATTACTTAACTTGGGTGATCTAGGTAAGAAACTGTAGCATCGTTAAGAAAAGAAGCTTGAAACATTAAAGCAGAAATACTAAAAGCGAAATGTGTTATTAAACCCTCGTAATTACGGCGTTGATTACTCATAATTGGAGTGTAATATACGTAGGAAAAAAGAAAAAAAGAACAAAATATGAAATTACGCCATTCTTCATAAACCTTGAAATGTTGGAAATTAACGAGAAATTGCGAAATTCCTGAACAAAGGAGATATTTGATAGAACTTCGTTGAAAAACAAATTATATATCACCTTTAATCTAAAAATTGATACATATCGACGGAAGATTCCGGAAAATATTCGCAAAAATTTTTAAACAATCGTAAATGAATACCACGTAGATATACATATATGACGTATTGAACACAGCAAGTAAAATAAATTTCATACTGGTATAATAAAAAATCATACCCGAACAAAGGATCGTATTTTTATATACACATATAAATAGTTAAAGCTCTTTCACTATCTACGATAAGTATGTCGCGTGACTGAGTGTTTGAAAACGCGGTTTCCAATGTCCCATAAACTTCCTGTGTCATGCCTTTGACAGCGTGCGGCGTACACGGCATGCAGTCGAACCGAACGCATCAGGAGGATCATGAAAAATTGAACGATCACGCCGTAAAACTGAATTTCATAGACGCCAAACAAATCCAGTGCATCGACTGCGTATCTTTATCTGACATCTCGGTCGAACTTATTTCGACAATAGGCAGCAGCTTGAGCTAATAATATTCTTCCCTTCGGGGCAAAGGGAGAAGAAGTAGAGAAGAAGGGGCAGAGATGGTCTCGGGAATCAGAACGGCGAGGGTTACTTTCGTGCAGCAGCTTTTTCCTTCGTTCTATCCTGCTCCTTCCCGCCATGGCCGTGTACGCTTTTCCTTTCTCTTTAGCCTGACAAGAAAAGCATTGTGCTGAAAACTTCCACACGCCGCGCCGAGCGGAGCCGCGCGCCGACGACTGGCGTACTTGTATGAGGCCGCCACTCTTTTGATATTTCAACGTAGTAGACGAGTGGCGTGTCGTAATGAAATCATCTCCAGTGCTTTGATCTTCCCCTCGCGCGTCTCGCTCCTTTCCACCATGAGCAACCTCCGCGTCGCTTTCCCTTGAAAACGGCTACGCAACCCCCGTTCCACTCGCCACCGTCCCAACCATCCTTCCTCCTGCCTCTAGCCAACTTTCCTCCACCATAGTCCTTCCTCCCACATCCCTACCACCGCTCTACTTCTTCCCAACCACCCTCATCATATCCCTGCCCGCCCCCGAGCATCGCTCCCGTAATGAGTTCCTTCTGCGCTTTCTTCGCCACGATACATTTTTACCATGCGAGAAGCAATTTCCTAATTATGGCAAGCGCTAACCGGTTGTCCTTTGTCGCGCGCCGCTCCTTTCTTCCGCCGGTTACCGTTGCCCGGCTCGGCCATAATTACTTTTTCGCGTAGTGTTTTTCGCACGACGACGTTAATAGACGCCTGGAGAGAATGCACGCGGCCACGAAGAAAAGGGACGCGTAACGGCCCGGTGAACCGCAATAATTCCGCCGTTCTAGGATGCTGCCGGTGAACAGTCACGCGGTCGAAGAAAACGCGCCATGACCGACGAGACGCCGCGACTTTCACTTGTATGCCCGTTTATTCGTGAAAAGCTTTTCCTGGTATACGAACTCTTTCCCTGGTATGCTATTGCTTTTCCTAGTATGAGAAATATTTGAGTCTGGACGAACGATTGTAATAAAATGATTTGGACTAACGCTCACGTTCGAATGTTCTAATTTTTATTGAAGCTGTTTGAAATGGTGTTCGCGTTTGAATGTTTCGATTTTTACCTAATGGTGTTAGTTTCGTCTGAAGCACGTAACTTCTGCATAATAGTTGCCTCGAAATGCCTTTGAATATTCACGTACGTAATACGAAGTCCGATATTCTGTTTGCATATTCTCTGTTTTGTTGCAAGTACGGGAACGTACGTTGATTAGCTCGATATCGAACGTTCTCTGTAATTTAGCAAAGTACGTATTACTTTCATGTTTCTGTCCTGTCTTTTGACAAGTCAGAGAGGACATAATCATTGCAAGCACGGAATTTTTGTTATTCGCGTTTGCCTGATCACTAGAAGATATTAACAATCTACAGCAAACGAAGATAAGTTTAGTAAACACGGAAATTCAGTACGAGTCTCTAATAGCGAGAAACATATGCAAACGGAATGTTATCCTTGTGAAACATAGCCTGATAAAGAAGACAAAGAAGATCTAAGGCAGTGTGAAGCCTCGTCGTCAATAAAATTTCTCTCTGAATGCATAAATTCTTTAAAGTAATCGAACGCGACGATGCTCGTACAGGGAAGATCCAAAGTGATTGTGCTAAATACAATAAAGGAAGCGAGATCTTTTGAGGGGTAATAACACGATGCACGATCCATCGGGAGCTACGGTGGACATTGACGATGATCGATACGCGGGCTAAGAACATCGAACAAGACGCCAAAAGATAGAATAGATGAAGGACAGGTTGCTCATTCTTCTTTGTATATGAGAACCACGACCGTGGTACGTATATAAGATGTATCGAGCAACAAGGACTAACGGCCTTTAATTAATAAAGTTACGCGAACAACTCTCAAAGTCTTCCTGTTCCTTCTACACGACCTTCTACCGCTGTACCAGCTATTTCCCTTGCTTTAGAAATTCTGCTATTCCCTCCCTTCACCGGCTACCTCTCTTCTTTATCGTTTCTTCATTCTTCCGTGAAGACCTACCTACAGACTTCCAACCCTTTATTGGATGAAAGCTACACCTTATCTTAAAGATTTATTCCTATTCTCATTAATTGCGCTCGATAATCGACACGCGTGAAATTGTTGTCTGTAGCGATTCACAAAACTTGGAAAGTCCAGGGAACAATCGACAAGCTGTGTTCTTTTTTACTCAAAATTTCGAGTAACGTTTGTAGCCGTCTAGCAAAATATATCAGAACGTAGCAACGATTTTTATACAAAGTTTGATGACCCACTTTGCAGTCAGTTGGAAGGTATTGATAGACTGAATAAGAAGGTGGATTTTAAAGTTGCAGAGGAAGAAGATGTTGTTACTTGTTATTCGCGTGAAAATACAACTTATTTCTTACATTTACATTTTTCTTATATTTTTACTTTTGGTCTTGGTATTTCCATACTATACATTTGAATGAAGTTTAGTTTTCGCTTGTATCTTTGGTTTAAATTATATAGTATACAGCGATATGAATCATCCTTTACTATTTGTATTCGGAAAAATAGTAAGACGAACGTTATATTGAATTAATATTAGAGATTTTGTCAGTCGTTATCGATGGTGTCAGTGGTTTAACTTACTTCAAGAGCCATTGAAAAACATATTATGTAAACATATTCCCTTATCTGGTATATGATTACGTACGATATGTTTCAAACACCTGAATCATCGTAGTAAGAGTCCTGAGTTCAATCTATTTACTCCAAAATTATTCGTTCAATTCTTTCTACTCTACGGATGCTATTATAGCAACGTTAACAATGCAAAAATTATTTTGCGTATCATTTCCGCCGATGAAACATGAAAAAGAAATAACAGGAATCAAACCAAAATCGCCGAATAAAAACTGTAAAAGCGTGTTAAAGTCAGTCTAGTCGCTCGTATTATAACAATTTTCAAAGCGCGAAAAGTTGAAAATTGCCCAGTTATCCGGTTACAAAATTGAACAAGGTTTCCCACAATGTTCTTTCTTCGTAGCATCATATAATTGTCGCGAAGCTCCCTTTCGATCGTTGTCGCAATGAAGAAGGTAAGTAACTACTAGAATCAGAATGTGTTTGAATGTGTTTGGTAATTGATAACTCGTATCGTGAGAATACGTCTTTTCTTCTCATCGACAATTCGGCGCCAACGGGGAGAAGGTCGTATCGTTTCAAGAAGTCCCATGCGGCTTCTGTAGTGGCATTCCAAGAAGCGGCACAAGGAAGAGGAAACGCCACCCGCGGATTGCCAGACTCTAAGAATTAAAGGAAGTTCTCGCTGGCTGGCAACGAGTTCGTGTCGCGCTCTCTGCGTATCTCGACGACGCTTGCCCAAGAGTAACTCCGCTGGCGAGTTATGGCTCGCTAAAGAAAATTGACTTGAACCACGGCCAGGATAATAAAAGCGCGTTGCTGCGAGGAAACGCGGGCGAGAAGAATGAAAGAAGCAATAGGACTCCTGCGCCGCTCTCGCAGCGATACCGTTCACAAGAATCGAGACCGAAACAGAGAAATGACGATATCGAAAGGTTCCAATTAAAAGTTATTACATCCTTTAGGTTATTGTGAAGCGTCACTGTGATTATGACAACGATTAAACGGCCGATCGATGCGATTTTAATAGAAATATGACGTGCGTGAATATTTGTCTTGCTTTTCGCGTTTGATAGGCTATAGTTATCAACATTATCGACATTAACGATAAATATTACTTGA
This sequence comes from Bombus confusus, assembly GCA_014737475.1. Classification (NCBI taxonomy): domain Eukaryota; kingdom Metazoa; phylum Arthropoda; class Insecta; order Hymenoptera; family Apidae; genus Bombus; species Bombus confusus. The sequence continues at coordinate 5,849,491 of JACXIV010000097.1, forward strand.
AAGATAGAACGAAAGTACGATGACTTTCCTCTGTGAATATTTTAAAGAAGTGAAATCTACTTTGCTTTGGAAAAATCCATCGTTGCACTGCTTCTATCCGTGATTATGACAAACTTTAGGCTGTTACGAGTAAACAATTATCGATCGTGGGGACGATTATTCATGAAATACTATCGTTTGCGTTAGCTGTGAATATTCCAATGAATTTCCATGTTATTAGCATACAGTTTCCTTCTATCAACAATTCTATAAGTTTACGAGATATAGGTGTTCTACTTTAATTCTTGACAATCTATGATACTTTAGTAATTTCACGAATAAATAACAAAGTAAATCTATAAATATTAAGCATCGTGTGAGAAGCGAAAATAACATTTTCTTTGATTAACGATAAGTAACAATAATTAAATACGAGGAATGGAACAAAATACTATACATGGGAGAAAATGAGAGAAATTAATTCTCGTAAATAAGATCGTGAAAGTTATCTACGCGTAATAATAATTATGATCAGAATAATTTTACAAAACATCCAGTCCACGATACTGTGCAAGACCATAATTTGCACATTAACACGTGTTATTGGTAATAGATTTATACAACAACAGGATAATAAGCCGGTTTTCAATAAATAAACGCTCGCAGACAAGGTCAGCTAATGTAACAGTATACACGCAGAATAGATCACATGAACAGTGAATTGTTATTTTATTTATAGTTGGTCAGTTCCGATTTTACATTTAACTGAATAGCTCGAATTGAATCACCGATATGTAAACCAGCGAACTGGAATTCTGGTAACTCGATGATAAACGGCTCTGTCCTGACTATTGAGACACGCACATTATTTTTTAACTGTCACGATCAGCAATGATGGATTGGAGGATTGTTGCGTGCGATATTCCTCCGAGCTCCGAAACGAAAATCCATCGAACGTTTCGCTTCAATGTGAAGAGCGTTTTTTGCATATCGCCGTAATTAAAACTGTCACTAATGGTAAATAACATTGATAAATGTAAAATCGAAACAGTTCATAAACCGTAATTAACTTTCGGCGTAACGTAATGATCATGCCATTGAGAAGGACAGAAAAACGGTAGAAACTCCTTCGTTCGCATAATATAATACAAAATATCTTTTTTGTGAAAGTAGTTGAAATAATTCAATCGTATCGCTCTAAATTCTTGTTATTTCTCTAAAGTGTTGTTGTATAGAGGTCGATGTCTTAGCTTTAAGCTTTTGTGTACGTTTATAGTTTCTATCAAGGTAGTGTTGTATATATAGTGTCGACTATAACTGCCGGCTATAAGCATTAGGATACTCGTATGATATTTAGTACAAATTGTATACTCGTTATCTTATCATAGAGCAGAAGCAAAATTTAAAGTAAAATTTAAAGTAAAAATAAAATTTATCAGAGTTATTCAATAAATATAAGAAATAGAATATTCTAATTCTTATGTCCGACAGTATACAGAAATTTGCATGTCATTGATATTTTTTGTACCGAATGCAATTGTTCAATCAAAGTTTTTACCTCTGTTCTCCTCTATCGTTAGCCACGCGTTCTTCATCAGGTACTAAACATAATATCGCATGTGGTTCTATAATATCAACGACAGCAGAAAATCGAAGCAGTCAATTCAATGTAAAACTATCAGAAGATTAACCAGGGATTATTTGCGTGATATAAGGAACTATGAAAATATTTTCAACGTGTACCGCTTTACTGTTGCTCAAATAACAAGTGACCTACAAATCCGACCAGCGTTTGCGGTATGGCATCTTCTAGATAAGCCGAAAAGCACGGTTGTTTCAACGATTTTTCCACGTCATTGGGACGAATAGGAATCGTACATCCGATAGAAGAGCATGAAAAAGTGATGTAACGTTGTTTTTACCTTATTCGGTGTTGTTGCTTGTTGCTGCGGCGAACAGCTGGTGCTGTGTATGGTCGGCTGGTTGGTCGTAGCCGGTACAATGCCTTGGTGATTCAGGTGGCTCAGCTGATTGAGCTGCGTGAGTTGTTGCGGCTGCTGCACCGGATTCTGGGTAGTGGCCTGTAGCTGTTGATGATGCGTCTGATGCGCAGGGTGGGTCGTCTGATGATGCGTCGCGGGGAAGGTGGGCACCGTGAACGGGACGAACAGCATCGGGCTGCCGAGGATGTGCGCACCACCTCCACCCAATGCCCCCGTCTCCTCCCTACACCTTTTTTGTGCGTTTTTGGTTTTGGATAACTCTTTTACTCCATCAACCGTGTTTGTTACTTCGACGTGCTACTACGTTATACTCTTATTATATTGTACTTTTTTTTTATTTTGTCAAACACTGCCGACGACGACGACGAGCAGAGTAGAAGCGGATGTAGCGGTAGTAGTACAGGTAGAAGTAGTAATGGTAGTGGTTACTATTTGTAGTAGTTGTAGTAATAGTAGTACTAGGAGTAGTAGTAGTGGTAGTAGTAGTAGAGTACTATACGTGTCGAAGTGAAGCTACAATGTATGTTTAGTAATTTATTATTACCTGCACTCCTGCCCCAGCCCCTGGTGCTGGGGGTGGGCGTAGGGGGCGGCTCGGACGGAGGTGGTGGACGCCACCCTCGCTACCCTCAGCGATAGGCCGCCCCGCTGACTGGTAAGCTGGACCGAAGCTGGCTGGTGATTGCTATGCACGCAGCAACAGGCACGGCAACCAATCGGTTGTTGCTGACTCGGGATAGCCTGGAAGTGATGAGTTATGGGGCCCCTGGGCCCCGTGGAGGAGGGAGAACACGGGTACACCCCAACCAAGCAGCCCACCACTGCAGCCCCGGGGCCCGGTGCACTCGGTGCCAAGGCGCCTGTAGACGAGGCCACCCCAACCTCGCTGGCCCTTCTGCAACCACTGCACCACTGCACCCACCCTTCTTGCTGAGGGGTCTGATACGATCTACTAACGCCGATCGTTGACTCGGACTGCACCACTTCCACCTGGGTCTCTTTAAGTCCACGATCTCCTGCGGGTGGGATCTTGCTACTTTGCAGCTTCCTCGGGGTAACCAACTTCCACCGGTTTTTTAATTATCGTTTTTTAATCTTCGAGACACTCGGAAGCTTGCTTCGTTGCTGGATTACTCGTTAATAAAATCCTCGGCCGCTTCACTTCGACTTTGCTTATTTTTCACTACCTCACTTTTTTCGTATTACCTATGCGATTGATAAGATTTTCGCGGATAAAACGATTAAAGTCACCGAACGTTTTAGCTAGATGAGGTTATTTGTCAAATTATCCGTTATCGTTGTATAAATGTGTTCACACTGTCGAACTTCGTTGACACGTTCGTTACACAAAATTAGAAATCGGTAAACGGATATATAATTACGAATCACTATAATCAGTCTTTACGTGTTTGAGCGCACTCTTCGAACGTCTTAAAATGTTACACAAGAAACAAACGCTTTACCAAAAACTTCTTCGATACGTATCGAAAACTCTCGGCGTGGTCGATGCACACTCATAACCACGTGGTCGACTTGAGTAGCCTCGCACGTCGATCTTTCGGATTGCCGGCACAAATACAAATGGAGAACGAACGTTTCCTCCGCGACAGGTTTGGTCTCGGTAGAAGTTAACGGTGTTGTATTGCCAACAGAAACTTCCTACGGTTGAGTAAAGTGGTGGAATGAGTCGCGGTATAAGCCGGTATCAAATATTAAAGACGCCGGGTTTGCCGGTTCAACAAGTATACAATTGATTGCTCTCTTGTTTCCCCCTCGCGATAACTGTATTTGTTGAAAAGCTGTATTTGCGCTCAGCTACTGGTAACGTTTCCTCATAAAGTCGGCGCACTATTAACCAACTTGTGTAAAAGTAAAAAGCCCAGCTGCTCGTTCAGCACTTCCACTGTTGATGAGTACGATGCTTCCGGCCCAGCGAATTCAAACTAGGAACACTGTTTCTTTCTTTTTTTTTTATATATTCACTAGATATTACTCTCACGTACGGAACTATGTAGAAAACGGAATCACGGAACGTTGTTTACCCGACGTTCTTTTTGAAACGCGTTTCGCGATGAAAAACACTACGACCGCGGTGGTACACCTTAAGGAAAAGTGTCATCAACGATCAGAATGGCATATCTATAATTCCTTTAGTCTTGGCTCTTTGGACCTTCGTTCGTTACACTATTTATCTCGATCCTCCACGTATGTATCAATTGCGGAAGACGCTTCGCGTCATTGTCGCGTTCAGCGTCGTAGAAAGATGTAAAAGAGATCGCGATCTCACTACCGAGATACCGAGTCGTTATCTATCGAGATGTTTTTCTTTTTCTTCGTGTGAAACTTAATCAGGCAGCACGTCCTCACGATTCTGTAAACGAGGACGAAGACACGGCGGTTGGAAAAAGAGGGAACCTAACCCGTAATGTTGGAAGGTCGCTCGCCGACTGACTAGCACTTCCGCTCAGGCTGTTGTGCGATTCAGAGTGGGGGATGCTTCGTTGGGTTGTTGTGTGTAGGGGCTGGTGGCGGTGGGTAGACTCGTTGGTTGGTTGGTCGGGGTAGTTGTGTGTGCTCGGCTCGTGCTGTGCGCGGGAAACCAGGGGGTTTCGAGCATCTACAAGCGGCGCGGCCCGGCAAAATAGCGACCAGTTTCACGTGGCTCGTACTACCTTGAGTTTAACTACTTTTCTCTGGAGCTTTACCGCATCGGTGGCGGAGAATCTTTCTTCTTGGCGTCGATATCTCTCGGCCGAAACGGAATTCCTCTGTTTTATCTTCTGTTTGCAGTGCATGTAGTTTGCTGGGTTCGTTCGCCGTATTTTCCTTATATCGCACCAACCGATGTAACTTTATAGATAACACGAGTATACCTTATTTATATCGTTATTGCGTTAATTCTATTCCGTGAACTTTCTCGTGACGGTTTAGCCGACAGATAGATCTAACCAAGCGTGGAACGAGTGACAAGATGGTACGTCGGAAGGGCTTACGCCGCAGTCAACGTGGACAGAATCTCGGTAGCTTCGAAGGATTGTTTGGAAGAATTATACCGTCGACCAGATTACTGCGCTATTGTCGTTGTTATCTTTTCACTTTCTTTGCTTGAATCACTCGAATCAATCGCAAGAATAATTCTTTATATCTCACTAAATTTTCGCGTTGCCTCCGATCACACGAAATTCACTAGCCACCATTCGGTTGCACAAGTAGATCGCGCGATCTCTCCAATTCTCGTGATTACTTAGAATTCCAGTTTTTGTCAACTGTGACACAACGACGTTGCAAAGAACTCGCAGCAGACGTCAATCTTCAGGTTTCGTCTGCAAGATTAATAACGCGCTTGTTACAACGAATCCAAATACTTTACCATGCGTAAGGAAATGGAAGGATTCGTCAGATCCGTTTCTGTCAGAATCACGAGAAGCTTCGCGAAACCGGTTTCCAGCGAGCGAAACATCCATCCGACGGGCAGCAACAGAATCTCGCGAATCAATCGTGGTCGCACGTGCTCGACCGGTTCTTCACTGTCAAACACCCGGGTAAACACTGAAATATGCACTTGGAAACACAATTCACAATAGCGGTTGCCCAATGAAACACAAACAGCTGGATCGACACTCGCGCCGTTGCAACGGTCTTCCCTCGTTGAAAAGATCCTGCTGGATCAAGATCACGCCGAACAACGACGTAAAAACGAATTGGTCCGTGAAACGTACCTCTTTGTACGCGTGCGTCGTCGTGTGGCTTGTTGTGTTTACGAACCGCGGCTGTATTGGTGGTTGTGTTCGGCGCGAGGACGTAGACGAGAGAGCGCGTCTTTGACACGAGGGATCGTGGCGTACGGACGAGAGCGTAGGGGGGAAAATGGACTAACGCAGAACGTGGAGGAGGATGCTGCCTAGTGGCCTAGTGCGTAGCGAGCTATGGATTTGGTAGAGCGCTGTGACCTGCACGTAGGTAGGTAGCGTGGAGACAAGAACCGTGTATCGCAATGTATCGCGGTGGTGGCGACGACGGCGGCGGCAGCGGCGGCGGTGGTAACTGGAGGGGTGGTCCGTCGGGCTGGTGGGGCGTGTGGGTGGTAGGTGGAGGGAGCCTGGTTCGTTCCTTCGTTCCCTCGAGGTGGTGGAAGAGAGGGTAGATCGGACGTTTGGGAGACCGAGGGCGCGCAAAGCGCCCTAGCTCGGGCCTTGGAAACGGCTGTTCGTGTTACTGTTCTTGGTATTGTTTCACCTGCACCGCTTTTTAATTATCAATTTTATCGTCCTTCGCAACGCCCTTTTTTTTATCTCGCCTTCCCCCTGATTTTCACCTACCAAAATTCCTACAGATTATCTGTTGTTGGTTAATAACTCGATAAGTTTGTGTCAACGATTTGTGGAAACGAGAGGAATATTTGATATGTATCTGATGGTTTTGTTCTCTTTCTTGTGAATTGAGTTCTCAGTGGAAAATATATGAAAGATGAGTATGTATATACTTATGGTTATTAAACGTTTACGACTTTGTACGATTAGTGATTCCGTTTTAATACAAGTCGACTAACATACTTTCGTTAGCTTTCTTTCGAAATTTGATCGTGAAAGAGAGATTTGTATGGGGTTAGAAATGTATCGAGTAAACGTAGACGTTGAAAATGAATGCATGTATTTAAGTTGAAACGAATCGACATATTTTGTGTTCGAATCGAATATTCTCTTGTCATTTCATTCGCAATAAATGCTGCTCCTATTTCTTTATTCGCAGCGAAGTTACATAACTTCGAGTTACATTCAGATTTCTAGCAATGCTTCCATCGCGTCAAGTCTATCGATATATTTACGTAATACATCATAACTCATCCATGTATTATAAAGTGTCGCCTACGTATGCAACAATGGGATTTATATACAATGTGATTTGCAGTAAAATATGCATAGTATGTGTTCAACGCTAACAAAGAAGAATGAATGTCACGATATGTTCAATATTCTTTATTATCGGTTTTGCAACAGTGTGTCGAGATACTCGCGAACTTCATCCGTATTTCGATATTTATTTATAAAATAAATCTCGTAGCACTTCGTTGCGACTGTTCTTTCCATTTTTAATTATATGGGGGCGAAAATTTATTCTGTTGACGAGTATTAAAGAACTGGGCAAATGTTTATGTTAAAACATCAATAACGAGTGATGAGCGATTCGGGAAATGTACAAGTAGGATATGATGAATGGTGTTACGTGGAAATTTGATTGCGCGTGGTAAAATAGTACGCGCGTGTGAGATCTTTAAAAATACGGTACGATCGAGAAACAAGAGACTTCTATGTAAATCGTTGGAAGATCGAGTCGAAGAGGAAGTATTTTGAATGAATTGAGATTATTTTGAAAACGAGAGTTGCTCGTATTATGGTTTTATTTCTATCTCATTATTTAAATATATATAAGTACTGGAATACCTTTTAATATTTACTCGTAATGCAAATTAAATGTTTCCCACTGCTCTCATTTTTTAGTTATTTTATTAAAAACCTTTTATTTCGTTCGTAGCATGCGCGCCTTGTAACGTAAAATATTGAATAAAGTAAAATTTGTCCGCATTTTTCAATAAATGTAATGAGGTGTGCGAGTATTTATGACCGGCACGGTAGAATTTCCGAATAAATCCCAAGATTTTCAGACAAAATTTTTCGTAGCAAATGTTATACGATACAGGTTAGTGAAAAATTAATTGTCTCCATCGCGTTCTAATTCTGAAGTTTATAGAAATTTAAAATTCTGAAACTTTCGCGTATAATGTAAAAAAAGAAGAAGGATCTTTTACTCTTCGACGAGACGGGGCAAATTAATTTGTTCTTTCCCGTCTTCGTTAGTTGACTACGAGGCGGGAATAACCAAAGACCTGCGGTTAGCGAGGCATCGATCGGCACCAGTCATTTTTGTCCACTTTGTCACGTGTGTTAATTAAAAATTGCTCGCGGTCATTGTCGTGGAAGAAATCACGCACGTCCCTGTAATTAAATCCTCGATGAATTCTCGTCAATCGACCGTCAAGCAATCATCGACGCCCAACCATTCACTGGCACGCATACACACCCTGTGATTTGAACATTTCGTGTTTTCAATCGCATCGCTAGAGCAGTTCGAATTTATTAATTATGCCTCACATCGGTCATTGTTAAATTGGTGCTTTCAGAACCACGGCAATTAACTTGTATTAACAATGATATGCGTTAGGCGAAATAGAATTTTGTCCTGATTTTATTCATTCCTTCGTTTAATAGAGGATTCGTTAAATATATATTGTCATGAAAATAGTAGAATATAGTTTTGCCACATCGTACATTTGCGATTGTTTCTAATTAGTCTTGGACGAATTTTATGATTTTATCTAAGTAAGATTAATTTCCAGTACTTTTTGTATGCGAAGTATTTTTTTGTAACAATCAAATTTCATATCAATATCAATCGTGTTAGTAATTTCATATATATATGTTTGTTATATTATACTTCTTATGTTTGATGATACTTACGTTTTATCTCTGAGTTTTTACTATTGATGTAACTTTGAGAAAAATAAATTTCTTTGAACTATTATTACGTGTTAATAGATTTGAGAACTTTAAAATTACTATACTCGAATGAAACTCAAATTCTTATATTTGTACGAATAAAAATTCTTATACATGTATGATAAGTTCATTTAAGCAGCAAATATTTTAACTAGTACAATTAAATTCTAACTTGGATTTTATCTTGCAGAATACACTCTATGTATCACATAATAACACAATTAATTGATGAAATATTTCTGATTCAGTAACTTTCGATATTAATCATTATATAATCTAGTTACTCTTGTACTTAACATAATTTTCTAAATTATATAATTTTCACGTTATCCATAAACCAAGAATTTCTCTTCTCAAAGCTTTAAATGCTTCGCTATCACAACGCTTTACACAACTAGCGAAACTCATAATGCTCTATAATCTTGTATCTATCTCGAGCATTTAACACACAAAATTGCGCTATGGTTCATAACACATATTCTGACACTTTGGTAGTAACATTACACAAATGTTGTAGTAATGACAATTTCATAAAGCCAATGTTTCACACTTCCTTATAGAATTATTAAATTATTATTGGTTTAAATCATTTTGAAATAAGAAATAAAATCATTGTAGAATCTTCTTAGATATAAAAATCCTATGTTACAAACATTTATTGTTCTTGTAGAGAAAACGTGTGTTTCCGTCATAGTTATCAACAAAATGTTTGCGAAATATTGCGCGCCATAATACTAAAATATTGAAGATATTAAGACGTTACTCGTCTTAATAATTATATTCGACTGCCACAAAAGTTTGTCGACTGATAAACCATCTCGAAGACGCTTACATTTTTAGACCTAACAGGATATTTCCATCTCCGATCATATCACATTGAAATCCTTCCATTTTAATCATAACAATAAACCAACACTGAAATCAAAAAATACACAAAAAAATATTTATACGTCTTTCTCGTACGATCTTCGCTAAATTTCGTAATCGAATTACACTCCCTTAAAAGTAAGCAAACGTTCAAATACTCGTAAGCACGTAATACTCAAAGTCTCGGAGGGACCGAATACTCCTCCCTCTTCTCCTTACGAATCAAAGAAACTGTCGAACAGCAAAAAGAGGAAGGACGACCTGATATTTAGCTGGTTTCCGCGTCTTTGCGTTTCGACAAGTCGTCGATATTTCCCGCAGGACAAAGTGCGAGCAGCAAGCGCGACCTGCACTTTGCGTCCGGTAAATTTCGTATTTTCACGGCTAATGACTGAGGAACGAGACGGTAATGTATTCTATGCGGAACATCTACTATGCGCTTCCCATTAGCATTTGTAATGCGCACCTACCCCTAACTCTGGCCCGCGAGCGTTGACGCTCCGCGCAAACCCATCAGCGGTGCCATTTATAGCGGTGTGTTCCGTGTTCCCCTGCCCAGAGAAAAGAGTTTACTACTCGTTGCTGGGGAATATGTTAATAGGACGCGGCGAGCACGCGGCCGCGTTATATCGCGAGCCGTTCGAGGATCACGGCTTCCCCAGGTTTCGAGTATTTTTCACCGGTTGCCACCGAAAAGCTACGGCAAACCGTGAAAATAGACGCGCCATTAAGAACCTTTCACACGTCACTCGAACGACGCGCGTCGTTACCGTCGTTTGTCGCTGCTCTCTGCAGTTTCGTTCTGCCGTTCAAATTCTGTAACGATTCTTATTTATTCCTATTGAGACGGGAAAATGTACGGTTGCCAACGTGATTGTTCCTTACCAGCTCTTACTCATCGGCATATTGTCATCTCGGTTACGCTTGACGGATTATTCTTGCTGTTTCCTTAGCTGTTACGCGGTTGAAATTCAAGCGGTAAAAGCGATGGAGTGGCGAAGCAGCGAAGTCGTAGTGAATGTGGTAAATTGGGAACTGCTAGGCTGCGGATGTAATATGCAAATTCATGCGTTTAGCGATATGATTAGAGAAATGGAACCTAAGTTCTACTTGTTAAGTTTTACGACGAGTATTACACTTTTAGGTATTTTACATACTTTGTGATGATTGTAATATACGTAATAAAGTATAGTTGTAATATGATACATGTGTCTTAATATAACAAATGCGATATATGGAATGAAATAAATGTGGAAATTGAGATAAACTGACAAGATCCTAAAAGATTCCGAGGGTTTCTAATTCCAAAGTTCACACATCTAACCGCTCATATAAGGATTTGGTATTTTGATTAAGCAATTTAGGAGAGGTATCCTTAAGTTGACGAATTTATGATATGAACAGGTTGCTAATATCTAATAGCTTTTTAGAGGATCTATTTCCTTTTAGAACATTTATAATTAATTCCTGCAAGTACAAAGAAGTACTTAAATAGTTAATACGCCGCTATCAACTTCTCTACGAAGAATATTCTTCATTCGGAGAAGAATATCTGCTTTGCCTTCAATCTCCATTCTCTTCTGCTCAATTCCTTTGATTCAGAAATAAAAGAACACGTTATCGTCATCACTCTCCTATCTATCACACGCACCATCTTCGACTTTCTTCCTTGCCACATGCAGAAGAATTTTATAAAAATACCAAAATAATATAATGAACTGAATAGGGTAATCGAAATAATCAGGGTAAAAGAGTCTTCCGTCGATTTACTGAAAACCGCCAGCTGTTACGAATATTTTATTTCGTGTTTCCTTCATTCTGGTCAATTGAACGTCAATGGTTTGTACGCCGAAGCTGCTTTAATCTCGGTGAAAAACGCTTGTTCGAGGCCAAAATGTCCACGGAGACTCGAAAACAGGTTAAATCCGTAGAGGTGATGACTGCGAAGGCGGTGAACGCAATAACGGATAAGCGGGGCCATCGGACAGTTTGCGAGCACCTCTGCTCCTGATGGGCCGGACGATGGAGAGACAGGGATATAGGGAGTCGGTATATTTATAATGACCCTATATGTATGCAAATGGCTGCATATCGTACAGACCTATCCCACTCGTACTCGTACGTGACAGAGGGTTCGGTCCACGTGTCCTTCCTCCTCCTGTTCAGTCTACCCCTCTTCTCCGCCCCTCTATCACTCTCTTTCTATATGTCTCGCTCTTTCTCACCCCTCAGTGTGACTCTTGGATCCCACAAGTCTGTCCATACACACGCGTGTATCGGGGCGAGCGAATAACGAGTTATCGTTGAGCCGCGAGGGGAGAGCAAAATGCATCGATTGCGCGTAAACGCGAGTTGACGCGATTTCCAGGCGATGCCGCGCCGCAATTTCGCAGGCAACGGGCTCTTTCCGCGCGTGTAACGCGCGCGCCAGCCGCGATCTCGCCCCTAATACTACGACGTCGGTCCTATTGGCAGACCGTGGCATCGGACAGAAATTGAAACTGACTATAACTTCGGACGAGGCACCGACCAGGCTGGTGACGACGAAACAGAGACGTCTGGTTAACGACTTTGAAAGCTTTTGATACGAAACTCGATGTTGCATAGCGCGTGTCGTTTTCGATTATTAGCTGACTGTCTAGGGTACGCCGTTTGTCAGAATAATGCCTAAAAGTTATTGTTGCGACGGATTAGAAATACGTACGCAGTGACTGCAGAAAGTACTTTTCTTTATTTTTCAATGAATCGTCTTTTTATCAGATTTCGTACATTTCTCTTCCATAGTAGGTTTGTAGTCTTGTAAATGTCTTGTACTATTAAATGGCACGGAATTCAATATAGTCGGATCTAATTAATTCGCTTGTACGTAAATGCAGTAATATTGATATCTGTATGCGATTGAAAGTTTAATCTGAAAGGAATGTCAGATAATTTTAGATGTAAGAGCATGACGAAAATAAAAGAAAATACTACAACAAAGAGGTGTTGTTTAGTATTATTCGGAAATCTGCTTAATTGATACAAGATTAAAATATAGACTTTTGTACGTTACTTTTTGTACACCTGCACTTAATAAAAATCGCATACCTGTAACGCAATGACAATTTGCAATAGCTCGTGTTAATATTTTATTCGTCAAAGTTTACGTCGAAAATTGTGATAATAATTGTTGATAGCAAATGTGAAGAAACGGGAGTGAATAATTTGGTTTAATAACAAAATCGTCTCTGTAGTGAAATGGTAATAGTTAATGGCTGTTCGCTGAATAAATTATTAAAATAACGCTTGCCTCTTTTTTTCTCACAAATTACGGATAATTTGCAGTGGCTTTATGTGCTTACGCATCTGGTCGCGTGATTTAAAACAGTACAGTGTAGCCGCCGGAGATTAAAAATGGTTAATTTAATTCATAATACATGCACACTGTTTAAGCAAACAATACAATCAGTAGGATTAGAGAACATAGAACCGTAAGTGCTATTCTTTCATGTTAAATATGAATCGCTGATAATATGAATTATACACGCAATTTATGCCAGTAAATAATTATTATGATAAGAAATGGGATTATACATAACCATACATAGAATAGTAATACTTAAAAAGAAATTATTCAACTAATGGTATTAAAGGTATTACAGTGAATTAAAATCATATTTTACTCTTTTTCGGTATTTAAAATAAAAAGCAATGATTACATTATTAATGAATATTTATAGTATTTAATTCGCAATGTTCAAAATTATATTCGCTTGTAAAATAGGTAACTATTCGTTTCAACAATACGGTAACAATGCAAATTAGCTTGCAAAATTTCTCTTCACTCAGATAGTTAAGAAAATTATAAAGAATATAAAATTAAACAAATCATCGTATTTCAAGAACTTATTTCATATCGAGTGTTCTTCTAAATTGCATTTTCCTTAGAGTGTATTAACAAAAAAATTCTTTTAATTATTCAAGTGCAAAAAATTGATTAAAGTTTGTTAAGAAACGTAGATGTACGTTATTTTTTACTTTATTTGGGTACACGTGCTTACACGCTAGCTCCTAAAAGACTAACGTAAATTTCAACGAAAATTTAAACGTTGCCGCTTGAAATTTCATCACGAGTAAGCACCTTAATTTGCACAACGTAAAAACACCCACCTAATTTACTAATAATTTTCACAATCTAAAGTTACTGTGAAACGATGGGAGCGCCTACATTAGTTAACGCGGATTTTTCGCAGCTGTGGTTATTGGGACAGCAAAACTGCGATGATTAAAAACGTTAACGGGCTTTTTGAATTAGGATGCAAAACGCGCATCGATCACTTACCGCTCTCAAATTTGTTTGCTATGCGCGTCGATAGGATGCGTTGCAACGCGCATAAATTATAACGATAAACATGTTATTTATACGCTGACATAAATTAGCTATGCTAATTTCTGCTGATCAGGACGAAACTACATTTGGGACAGCTCGATTGCCAAGCGAACGAAAAACCTATACCAAATTCGCGCGTGAAAATTCAGCGAAGCGAGATTGCAATAAGCAACAAAAAAACTCTTTAGCAAATGTTGTGCATTGTGTACGCTTCTTATACACATTTCTAAAATCTAGCTATAACTGAAAATAGATGCCATTTAAATCGATAATTTCTCCGCCCCAAAAACTGTATTACGCGAGGATAATAATTATTACTGTATCTCATAGAAGAATATTACGAAGTAAGTACTGAAGAGGAATATTTTCCAAAACTGTTAAACTTCTACAATTACGAAAATTTTGAATCTTCGCCGCGCGAATTGTTCGAATTATCAAACGAGGCTTCAAGATTTGAATCGTGTCCAATTGTTCTTCCATTTCAACGTTTCGCTAGTATTGTAATTGGCCTCATCAAGATTCGAGAAACATACTGATATTGTACGAATAAATTTACCGAATAAATTAAGTTACGTTTCTTTAACTTGTTCCTTCACAAAGTACAAGGATAAACGGAGCCACGATAGATAGGCTAAAAAATAACAACAATGATCGTTTCTCGTAGAACTTAATTTAGCTCCCACTGATCATGTTTTGCAAGCCAGAACCATCAACCGTCTTAAATAATTGCGAGTTTAATCGTGTTTTGCCACGCTCGAACAAAGAAAAGGTGTAACCAAAGATAAATATTGGAGGATAGCATATTCGCTACTTTCCCGATCCAACGATTTCGTGGGGATGCTACGTAAACGTTTCGTTGATTGCTTACGTAAATACTACACAACCAAATACATTTCGTATCTTGCAAATGCATTTCACAGAATTTCGTAAAAAGACCTTCGCAGCTATTCACGCAAAGTATGCACCTACCGTTTCGCAATAAGGAAATAGATTCAGTATGAAAATTATTTGCGACATAGAATTACAAATAATAAAAAAAACCGACAAGCAGTACACATGTTAAACTTGCGTTTGTTCCTTCAAAACCTTCTTCGAAAATACACTCAAAGCCATAGCGTACATTCTTCGCAAGACTGCAGCATGAGACGCTTATCACGAGAACGCACACCGTTCCATAGGAAATGAAATCACTATCCACGTCGGAGTATCGAGCTTGTCAACGGAGAAATCTAAAGAGAAGCATAACCGACCGATTGACAGGAGGAGTTAGAGAAGCTGTGTGGATAACACAGACGTCTCGCTTTCTGATACGCAGGAACAGCATGACGAACGGTTCGGTCCTCCCTCGCTGCGGTCCTTTGCATAGCCAGAGGGAGCGCGGCGAAATTCCAGGGAAGATTAAGACGTGGGGATTTGGGGGTAGAGCGAGCGGAAAAACAGGAACTAAGGGCAAAGAACGGAAGCTTGGCTCGCGGCTACAGAAAACCATAGCCAGTCTGCCGGTAGACGCGTCAGGACCTGCCTCTATCTTTCTTACACGCAACTCACGCACGTCTCTTCCGTCTTGGCTCTTCCTGTTCTATCTTAGAACGAAAGTTCGGCTCGTCTTCGTCGAGAGAACCGAGACGGTTCTCTCCTCCTTGCGATCGCAAGAAAGCTCAATTTCAATTTCGAGCCCCGAGGGTGTCGTTCCGAAACGAATATAATTATACGGAATAATTCTGACACAAGGGAGAGATGGGCTCGGCCGACTGGCGGTGCAGGGGGCGGGGGAGGGAAGAGGAGAAGCCACGGCCCTGAGTCTGCGAGAAGGAAGTCTCGCTTTAAAATGGGCGACGGGGGTTACTGCGTGTAGTCTAACTACCGCGTCGTCCGCGGTTATAGGCTCGCCCTTCGCGTTACGCACGGCAAGCCCGTCGAAAGATAGCGAGTGCTTAATGGCCCGAAATTCCTGCCGTCGTGGAATGCCCTGAATGAAAATTAAGTCAAGTATAGAATCGTTTCACCCCTCCGGCGTCCCCGCTTCGTGACGTGCCGTTCGAAAGAGCGGTCCCGCGATTCGTGCCTGTCGAGGATTCATGTTGCGTGCGTAGTTCTTTTGTCTGTCTCTTCTTTCGGCTTGGAATTTTCGGCTTCGAGCTTTCGTTTGTTGAATGTCTTTCGACTGGATAGATTGATGATGCGATTCGATGTGAAACCATGTTTGAGATAGTATATTATTCGGAAAATATAGTAAAATATATGCAATGTAGACTATGAGAGCGTGAAACACTTGCGTACAGCAAATCAATCGAAGGTGGACCGTATGTTGTTAGGTGTCACCTACGTACAACGAACCTACTTCTATTAGAAGTTCTATTTCTTCGAAATATTATGAATGGGGAATAATTTCAAATATTAGAATTTTATTATATTTGATTTTTTCTAATATCCCTGTCAATCGGTTCAATCGTTAAACTACACGTTCTCTTTTTTAGAAGACATCGAAATAAATTTTTAAACAATAATTTATGTATGTATGTTGATTTATGTATGTTTATTGAAAGATTAACAATAACGAAGTAACGAAGAATATTTTTGCCGAAAAATTATTTGCGAAATTCTTTTATTTATGCAACGGATAATATACGGTATTTGCATTTATTACAATCAAACACTAATAATTATTATGAATTTAATTAAGTAAAATTTAATTTACGGAATCTGCATAACTGCAAAGTAAATTAATTAAAGTAGAATTAATTTCGAAAACGTCGCTACGGGCGCTTTCACCGACTGTTTATATCAACTTAATTCTTTACGAGCAGCTCATGAATTAGAAATATTAATTCCTCAGCTTGTCGGAGCGTGAATTTATATCTCAATCATTTCGTCCCCTCTTATCAATTGCCCCTCGTCGGAATAACTTCACACTTCTCGGCCACTCCTTCTTCGACTGTTCACCCCTACTTTGACCTATCTTCTATCTCTCTTTCGTCCATCCTTTCCGCAGCGAGCTGAGATGAAGGCACCTCGTCCCATTACCCGGATATTAGCCATCGGGGACCCACGAAGATGTTACGACTTGAATAATTTGTTTCAATGTAATTACCAATTAACCGTTCGCTCGCGGATCAACCGGCTCCAATAGAGTAGATTTATTATTGATTACCGAAACGTTTGTCGTGGCATGTCAACGTTGTAAACCATGCAAAATGCTAAGCTAACTACAGGGCGCCGAAAAAGTATAGAGACGTATTTGTGAAATATGATTCTGAATATCGAGACAATGAAAAAATGTTTATGCAAGGAAATATCATCCAAATTGTAGCTTATTTTTCAGGCTATAAACGGTTTAGTTCTTGCTGATAAATGATAAAACAAATATAATCAGTGTTGGATATATGAATAATAATTCCACTTGTTTAACTAATTTCTTAATTTAAAATGCTGCGACAAAATTTCTGCCCGCGAATAATGGCCCCTACACGATAACCTACGTAATTACCATTGTGTTTTTAGCGCAAAACTGAATTGTTTATAACTCGGAAAATAAACCTCGAATGATATTTTCGTGCATGAACCGTCTTCATTATCGTGATATCTAAAATCGCAGCTTACAAATATCGACCACTTTTTTTAACGCCCTGTAAATTTGAACGATGCGTTTTTAAATAAAGCATCGAATCCTCTTTGTGTGGGAACATCGTATGGCGCGCAGGAACCTCTGCTCGCATTTGTTCAAACAGCATTTGTCGGAGTCTTTCGCGCCACACGTTTTCGAACGTATACACGCGCGTTCAACGTCGAATATTGCCCCGGCACGTCCATAATTTAAACAGAAAATTCACGAAGGAGGATTCATTAACATTAACCGGGCACGGAGACAGAAACGTAATTAATAATTCGAAATTGTGGCCATTCCACGGCTGGGATATCGATAATCCATAGCGTGGTCTGGCACTCTTTCGCTTCATGCTAACTTTTCGGCTGTACGAAACGTTTTGTTGCAAAATTTATAGAACGTCGATATTTCGTCGCTTTATAAACAATGCACTACACGTGTATCCGAGTTTGCAATTTTAAAACAGGGTAGGCGGTGTGTCGTGAATAAAATCATTCGTAGTTTGATAAAGTCATCCGTTCTCTTCACACCGTCTTGTTTTTATAATGCAATTCTCGTTTGTAAACTTAGATTGACCTTTATGTAGCTGTAGTGTATTTCGATTAGAATGTCTCCAGAAATAAAGTTATATATATCGTTGGAATATTCGCAAGGAAAGAGAAACGTTTTGTGACTGTAGAATCAAAATATCGCTACAAGTTATTCCATTCTATATTCTCTTGTATTTGCTGGATTACGCTATTGTAAGCGCGGTTGCGTTATGCGTGTAACCCAAATGTAACTACTTTTAATAATCAATAATTATATGCACGTGTACAAGTAAATACCTAATGGCACAACAGTATATAGTAATAACTGTTATTATTGCCACTGCAATGTCAATTTTCATTGTTTCCCAGACTTAAATAAAATCTACTTTTGTGAATTACATTGTAGAAAAAGTATCGATAAATAAAATGACATTTGAATTTCTTTGTTTAAACTTTTACGCTTCAAGCCTAATTGATTAGGGTAATGGCGAGAGAATATAACTTTACCAAGATACGTCAAAGAATCTAGACTTTCGTGCTGAACGTGAAGGACGTTTTCAAGATGAACGAATCGTTATACTTGCACCTGAGGGTATGCAGAAAGCGCAATATTCCAAAGGATTTCTAGATCAAAGACGTCATTGTACTCCGCAACTTTCAAAAATAAAGTATAATATTATAAAGGAAAGATTCGACTGACTATGACAATAAAACTTCTGACATTTCTTTGAAACGTCACATAATATTACGCATTAGAGAAGACAGAGTAAACCAGCATCTTCGCTTCCGAGATTAATAAGGTATCTTCGCATCATACGAGAATGTAAAACGAATGTTTGTAATGAACTGTTAGTCTATTTTTATTTCGTCGACATTGCTATTTAACATGCACGATTCAATTATGATTAAATACAAATAAAATATCAGATTCCAATAAAGTAATTAGGTTAATTCTGATTAACGAGATCTCATGAAAACGGAAAATGAATACATATTGCTTTCAGATAATGATAATCATCTTACGCATATAGAAAAATGTAAAAAAATAACATAAAACGTACCTGGATAAAAATAAACACTGGTTTGTTCCTTAAATCTTCAAGCTACTACATGCAATTAATTAGCTCTGTAATATTCCTTTTTTTATTTATTACATAATTTTGTTCTTCGAAATATATTAATCAACAGCAGTAAAACCTAATTAATCTCCACTCCCTGTTGAAATCATTGAATTTCAATATCTCTCTTGATCCTTAAATATAACACTGTCATGCTTGCTATTGGCAACACATCCATATTTCTTAAGGCAGCAGACACATTAAATTTACTGCATGATATGTTCGAATATTATACTCATATTAGCAGGTTACAAATTATCGACGTAACGAAATGAACGGAACTGTACACAAATAAATTGCTTTCTGTTTTATTATCTCTGCATATACGAGTACCATTCATGTACCATAACTCAATTATCAGTTTTATCGTCACTGTTATTTGCACTAGTAGACTTACTCGAATCATTTTTTCATCTTTGATACTTTCGCTTGGACCTAAACTACACCATATTTCCCCATTCTTTCATTACTACGTCAAACGCTAATACCGTCTCATAATATGTAACAAGTATGATTATCCCGCGGAGAGCTTCAAATTGAATTTCATAATACAGAAGCTCGAGCGATTTGAATAATCCTACCTACATTTTCATCCAATCTACCACAAGATGACCACAAATCTGAATTGAGAAATAGGAATCCGCTGTTCCACGAATCTGTATTCCACGTACGTACGAACCTTCAAACAATCAAACATGCGTTTCTTCCCCTCGGTCGTGCGCGGTCGCATCTTCGAATGGTCTTGGCTACCGAACGACCTTTCGTAGGACCTTTCAAACAGATCAAGCTATCAACGCCCCTCAAAATCCGATGATATTCGTTGGAAACGAGCGCGCGAACGAGCATTCCAAAAGCGTGTGGGGGTTTGAAGTTTTGGAATCGTGCCGCCCTTTCAGGGCTCGCCATTCGACGCCGGTGCAGAGAGAAGGCGGGGTTCTGTTCCGAAAGGAGATTCCAGAGAAGATTAGGAAGACCGTTTCAAGACGAACGGAATCATCGTGCTTCTTGGAGCTTTCGAGGATATCCGAGGGAAAGGGATTCCACGGCAGAGTAAGAAGACGAAGGACTAGATTGCAGCTCGGCACGCGTCGCTTAGCGTGGATTCTAGAACAGACGAAGAAGAAGGGGAGGAGAGTCGGATGGCAAACGAATCGTTTAGGATTCCACGCGGTATCCTTTCGACCTTGTCGTTTTCCACCCTTCTCTCGCCCCCCCCCACTTCTTTTCCACCCTCAACCCCTCCCCACTCTGCTGAAGCCCCATTTCTCGCATGTGGAAATAGTTTTGTCGCACCTGCCGGATTTATAAGCCGTTCCATTTCACGCGGCGACTCGTGTTATTGAAAGCGACAACAAATTCCTCGAATGTCGCGCGGCAGGTGATTTTTCTGGATTACTTTTAAATATCGTTGCTATCGCGCCGGTGTATAGAATATTGATACACTTTCCCACCCGTGTGACGCACGACGAAGTATAAACAGAACGTATGGAGTTCACGAGTCCCTGTTCCCCATGTCGTCTCTATTCTTCTTCCTTGTGATTACACGAGCAAATCCGAAAATTCGTGCGCGACAAAGAAAGATGGAAAAACAAAGCTGTAAATGTTAGTATTATAATTCTAGAACTACGCAACTTTTAGATGAGTCACATGTACGTACACCAGCTCTGTCTACGTGATATATCTTCGTTACGAGAAATAGTAAGCTAAAATATCACACTTATAAAAGTCGTAGGATTGAAAGAAACATTCCAATATAAAATTTCGCTCGCCTACATTGATATGCAAATAACGGAGATAATTTGCGGTAGCAATTTTAAATTGAAAAATTTATCTGACGTACACAAAGCTAAAATTCAATTTCCCTTTGTACGCGTTCAAAAATTTGAATGTTACGCGGCTAAAGCGATTGAAACGTTGGCAGTCGACGTGTATTCTCGAACTTTCAAGTTGCCACTCACTTTATTTTCTGCTAGCAACACTTTCAATTTCCACACTCAATAGATAAATATCAGTGCTGCCTGCACGTGACGTGGCGCATCCGTCGCGATATAATTTACGTCTGTGCTTGTAATGTAGTTGGTTTAGCGTTTCAACCACTCTGATTTATCCTACTAACCGCGATAGTTTGTCAGGAAGACAACATACAAAAGTGTTACAACCATTGCTTGTTTTCCACGGCGATTTAAGGGGTAAGATAAGGTCTATATTGTTTTACCAGGAATTAATGAAAGCAAAGAAATTTTTTGTCTGAAAAAAATTGTTTATGGTCGTATTAGCCACTGTATTGGTTACTAGAAAGTCAATTAAAATTATAATTGGAGTTACATCATTTTTGGACGCGTAATTCATACAAAATTTATAAGAAATATGAGACTCTTAAAGTATAATAGAAAATGAAATATCCAACTGAAATATCTATGTACGAAGTATCTAACTGAAATAAGTAAAACGTAATGAATCTGTTATATAAAATATCAGTTGTACGTATAATTATAATGTTGTACATGATAATATTTTTAATACGACAATATCTGTAAAATATATACTTTAGTCAGATGGAAAGTAGAATATAGAAAGCAAAATTTACATTTGGTGAATTTAAAACAAATTTTGCAATTTAACCTATGAAAACCTTAAGTTAGTTGCATCTTTTTATTTAGCAAAAAATGTAGCGATTTAATACTCGACTCTTTATTGAATCGATATAACTTACGATGAACCCGAGTGCAGAAGAAATATGTAATTTGTTCAAAGATTAGTTACCACGCACTTTATTTTTCGTTTGTTAACCAATCTATGCGTTATCATAGTAACGGTAGAAAATAAAAATGGCTAATTTAAATGCATTGATATGTGTAAAAAGATGCTTATAAAAGACTGAAAAATAAATCTACAATTTACTTGTAAATTATCGTTGAATATTAAACAGTCTATTTGAATATTTCTTACCCAACTTCACCTGCCAACAAATTGCGCCCTGTAATCACAGACGCTCGGATATCGATTCATGAGTTTTGTATATTGTACCTGCTTTGTTGTTTCACTTCATGCATTCAAAATTTTGTGACACGAGTATAGATTATAATAAAAGATACCTCCTCTTAAAATACATTACCATTAATAAACATTTCTTTATTGTAAACCAGGAGCTGAAATTACCAATCGTATTCACAATAATTTACATAATAAATAAATGCATTACCCTTGAGATAATTAAACTAATTATCTTTCTAATTTGAAATTGTAATTAGCATAGGTGAAAGCGTGTTTCACAACATAATTTCACGTTGTAATTTTGTAAATAGATTCTATAGCATATAATAAATAAATGTTAATACTAGAGCAATTAGTCTTTAATTCGTATCTAAATATGCTGTATAAATATTTATAAATAGCCCAGTAGGCTATTTACACACTCGGCTTTTTGAAAACATATTTAAAAAATTTGACCAAATAAAAAATCCTACATTCCTGTCAAAAATGTTTTTATATATCTAATTGGAATACAAAGAATTACTGAAAATACTGCCAAGAAAACAATAGAAGGAATTTACGAAATAATATTGCATCAAGCAGAACTGACGACCACTTACGACGATCCACGAAATCGGATGAAACCGTTTGAAGCTAGAGCTTTCTTTCACGAGAATTTCAAACTACGAGCGGCGAACGTGTCGCGAGACGGTCGATGATGACGAGAAGTCCTCTCTGTTGGCGATGTCTGCGTCGCGGAACTACCCCGGAGGACCTTAATTAATTTTCGTATCCAGCCGCTAATACCTCACGAACCAGGAACGGGGCGGTCCACGCTCGAGGCTTGCCGAGCTTTTTAAACTTCAGAGCTTTCGTCGCGAGGGAAGCCAGAGTGGCACGAGGTGGGGATGCCCGAGTTAAAAGAGGTTCAGAGAGACTCAGAGCAGAAAAAAGAAAGAGAGAGAGAGAGAGAGACCGAGAGAGAGAGAGAGACTGAGAGAAAGAGAAATAGATAGGCGGAGAAACGTAAGGAAAAAGTATAAGGGAGAAAGGAAAAAATATATCAGGAAGGAAGAAGAAGAAAGGGAAAAAATAAGAAGAAAAAAGGTAGTAAAACGGAAAGAGAAAAAGATAGAGGTAAAAGTAAAAGAAGAGCAGGGGAGACAGTCGACGTCGTCGGACGGTGATTTAAGGCTCGGCGCCGCGCTTAGTTCTCTAAACATTTTAGCCGACCTTATTTCGCCTGCATTATTTCAACGTTAAGACAAGGCAGAGCTCTACGTCGGAGTAGTGTGCAAGGGCTGGCTCTAAGAGGAGCAGGTCGGGGCTTAAGAAGAAAGCTACCGGCTCGGTTAAGTGGGCTGATACATAAATATGCGATTAATCAAGTTAACTACCTCGTCGTGGATGCTTTCTTCCCTTCCTTTTCTTCCACCACTTTCACGTTCTTTCCTCCCTTTCCTGGCGGTTTTTCTCCGTTTCCCTCGACGAAAGCGTACTTTCTCTGTTTTTCACCGAGACGATGATGGCCCCTGCCACTGTCACGGCAAATGGGTAAATAGAGCCATTCGCCTAAACGACACCCTGCCATGCGCATTATGCGAATCCTGCGGTGTACAAAGCGCTCGTCCACCAACAAATGACTCGTGAAACGAACCAACGCCGACACCGATTCTCCCGCGATCGTCTGTGATCGACGCTTAGATATTGTAATTCATAGTTGCCGTTACGCGAACCTAGCGTTACACGGATCGTGAATTTACTCGTTAACGGTATACGCAGGACAATCGGGCTTTCCAGATTCAAGTTTAGATAGTTGGCCAGGAGTAAGGTTGGTTTGTGCTTTCGACGATTCAACGATGACACGGTTGAATTAGGACGAGAATTGAATCTATCGATTATTTGTAGATGTTAACGCAATGAATCAACGAGCAACGTTAAACGTGCAATCTTACTTCTTTTACCACGGTGATTTGAGCACTTTTGTGAATTCTAATTCGTAAGAAAAGTGGGATAGTATGTCTAATTTTCGAGGTGTAATCTTAAGAAGATAAAAGATATACATAGATATGAAATTAAAGTTGAAAGGAGGTGCAAATTGACTTTTGATGAAAATTCACGTGTTCTATGTTGAAAGACGTATCTGCATTTGTAACTTTTCTTGATAACAATTCTATCTTAATAACAGTAGGACTTTCTATTCTATGATTGACAACATCTTAAGTGATAATGGATCAAGTGTTCACTCGAGTATTATATTCGTGTATTGAATCGCCCGGAAAATTCGTTCCGATTTACATTTCGATTCGATATACATTTCTTGAATTATATAGGTGCAATTTATGAACCTTTTTCCATCTTTCACGCAACTTGAATATTCTTGAATATGATGTTTCATGTCGACCAAATTCCTTAAAAATCAGAACGAACTTTCCGGGCGATCCAATGTATACATGTGTTCTGAATCGAGTTGTGTTTCTAATCGAGTCTAATTGGCCGAGTCGATCAATTATCGTTTCCATAAAATAAGTTCAGTTGAAGGGAAACAGGCTAGTATCGAATATTGCGAACTTTCTTTTTACGTTAGTTCGAACGAGCTGACGCAAAATGGCAAAAAAGAAAAAGTAAACCGAGCGTGAAAGTGATACCGATATCAAATATTGATACGCAATGTAACATTTATCGCCTGATCAAGATCTAAATTGCGTCACGGGTTAAATAAACACTCCATTGCTACGTTATCTTGGCTATAACGTATAACTTCGCGCTGGCAATAGCACAATACAAACTGATTATTCTTCCTATATTGGGATGTCCCATGCGGACTAACCCGTACAGTCAAGCATAGTCGTAGATAGCATTTAAAATATTACTGCGGAATTCTAAATTACCGTGGACTATAAAATCAGCTGAAAATTACATATCGACGTAACGTTAGTCATTTCAGGCTTTATCTTGCTTTAATATGTATCTATCAGTGGCAGTTAATTTTAATTATCGGAATAAATGACTTGCACGTAATACGAAGTGTTGCCGTTGCTTCGTTTTTAGTTTATACAGTGTCTGAAACGATAAAGAAGTTTCTACTGCACACTCCTCGACCGTTGTTCGTTTGTAACCTTAAAATATCACTTTATTGTGTCGGTAGTTTGAGAGACTAAAAACATAAAATATTTTGTTCGTGGGCGTAATACAGATTTTGACCATTTTATATGTTTCGCGTGTTTCATAATTAATACTTTGCTATTGTTCCCCGTAGTGGTATTAAACTGCGAGCACTGGTCGCTTTTTCCAAAATTTTACGACCTGACCTGTTTTCTCGTTAAAACTGTCGGGAAATCTCTGTTTAACAGCGAAACAGTAGCGTTTTCCTCTTTAAATGACTGTCGGATAAAATATTTTTTGGCTGAGAACGTTATTTCTGAAATTACTACGATACAGTGCTCAATATAAGAAATTTTGACTGAATGTAAGAAACAATTTTTTTTTCACAGTTTCTCAACATAATTTCCCAATATCCAGTTATTCAACATTCAAAGGAATCTATGAAGGAAAGATAGAAACTAAAAAAAGAATTACGAATATCGGGTATATCGTCGAAATAACAGGTTGTCGTTGATAATATTGTGGAATTAATTTGTAACCTTATCGTCACATATTCAATAACAAGGCAAGTCTATTCATTCGCGAAATAGAAAATTAATACATTATCCAGGAATGGTAACAGGAATAGCAATTAATAGATTATCTAGAAATAATAACAGAAATAGTAATTAATACATTACGTGGGAATAGTAACGTTAATGATTGCAGATTATTATGTCATTAGTTATTAATTCACTAGTGTAATAATTATTGACTCACAATTAATCAGAATTAATTAAATTTCATTTATATGAATGTGGCGATTGAAAGCGATCGAGTTAATACAAATCGATATGTGGTTAGATGTGATTGCAGGGATATATCGGCTGAAAAATATGTAAAACAAAATTGAAGAGCAAGGGAGAGCGAGTACAATTGACGTTTGTTACGAGCAAGTTTGACTTGTGATAGTTTATTAATTCAATCATATAAATAAAAATCAACTATATACATATAGTGACATTTATAACGTACATGAAACTCTACATATATAATAACGTTCTTCCTTCCTTACAAAATTTATACATATTTCTATAAATCGTAGCAGTTCAGCTTTTCTATCGAAAAAAGAAGCAATCTCAATCAAGTAAAAATACAACGCAAAGCTTCTTCCGAACACATATGATTGTTGAATCCCAGTATACGAGATCACAGTTTAGCCTCAATAATGAATACTTTGGGAGGAAGATTAATACTGCTAGGATCTGCGAATTTTTATGATCCAATCTTCTATGATAGGATTCCTGCAACTTAAGAAATTTTTTATACAACACAAATACAGAAGAAGTTGGTTTATCTCAACCGGATAAAATATTTCGCATGACCGATAAGTTCGGAGAATAGAGGCTCGTAGGGATAGTATCCCTACTAGCTGCTGCTATGAGTTTCGACGATAGAGGTTGAAGTTCGGATAACAGACGGTGAACAATAATTTCGGCAGAAATTGTGTTAAACTATATGTCAGCCTAGAGAAAACGCAAACTTGTACGACTTCGGAATACGCGCTCGTATAATTGAAAGCACGTTTGAGCATGGTTCAGATAATAGAGGCTCAGTTACGACTTCATATAACCGACGGTAGACAAAAACTGGTTCGTATAAATGGGTTTCGGATAAACGAACTTGTAGTACTGTAATTGGAAAATGAACCGAATAACGTAATAAGCTTAAAATGGGACTTAACGTATATGCAAAAGGCCTAGAAGGCCATGCACACACGGTATAGGAGCATTAAATGACGAATCGATCGTGGCTTTCTTTGCCGCGAGAAATCGATATTAATATATTGTTCGTCGTTGTAGAATCAATTTGTTTGCCGTTTACTCAGCACGTTTCAATTAATGGATATTTACCGCGGCGGTGATGTTTGCCGTGTAGATGGTAAATACGATTTGTCGTTTTAACCGGTGGTAGCCGATGGTGCACGGTCGAATGGCGGCGTGTAAGCCAGTGAAAAACAGAATCGTGTGCGGGGTAAAGAGACTTTATCGACGTCGCGCAGACAGACCGCCTGTAAAATATAAATACCGTGTTATTTGGCCATAATTTATTTCCAGCTAAAGAACACGCGCTAACGAATGAATGGCTAAAAGCTCGGCTAGCGAGTCTCCTCGCGTTCTGAGGATACGAACTGAATCATTAGTGCGAATCAACGAAGCGTACGATATGGTTACACAGTTCATTTTCCATGAGAAAAATGTTGCCTCTTTGGTGATCAATCGTAAACCACATGGCACTGGCGTATTTTCGACAAGATGCGTTTCAGTTGCAACAATACGGACAAACGAAACTACGCTAGTTTTATTCCTTATAATCAGCAAATTACGAATGTTCGTGCGACTTTATATTTTTGTTTTTATTAACGAAATGCGATAATCGTAAAGGAAATCAAATAGTAATAAAAATCGGACATTTCGTATGCGATAACTTTTAATATATCTTCTCTTTCGCACGAGAGGCGGTCCAATTAAACAGACCCAATACGGATAACTCGTGTGATCAGCGGCGAAGCTCGTACAAGAAACGTGCCTAGTAAAAACAAACTCGCAGAGGGTAGGAGTGGAAGAGCGAGTAGAACATCCTCGAACTGGAACTTTCCAATCGGCCGTGTGCTCCGGCGAGGAATTTAAAATGCAATCGGTACGCGCCGGGAAGAACAATAATTCACGTGGAAAGTGGCCATCTAAAAAAGCGAAGTAATCTCTGCAGCTTGTTCCTATACCCGTCCGTAAATCTCCGCGCGCCCCGTCCGTTTCTGCATAACGGGTCACGGAAGTCGAGCACGAGAAATCAAGGGAGAGAAGAAGTAAAAACCGTTGCCGTTCCTCTAATAACCAGCCACGCTCGTATTCTCGCGAAACGACCAAGGCCACCTACGAACTTTGCCATACCCTTTTTCGACTCTGTGTGTTCGTTTCGACCGGCGATGGTGTGCAGAAACAGGGGAGATGGCCTGTGCCGTGTGTTGCAAATGAATCGTTAAAGTACGAATGGCAGGAGAGCGCATCGGACGTGTAGGAAATCGATGCCTGAGTAAATGATTTCTACAGTGCTCAGAGCGGCCCGTAAACGTTCGCGCTTCTCGCGCGCGTACACACGCGGAGTTAAGCAACATAAATCTTCCGGTAAGTCCCAGTCCTGTTCATGTGTAGGCGCGTGTACGCTCGGATACCCGTGGACACCCGCTCGTCGAGTGGCCGGGTGATGCAGCTACGTATAGCTTCTGCACTTCTAATATTGCACGCGTCAGTGCTGAAGTATTTACGACCAGCCAGATCGCATAAGAACGCTGCCACGCTCGCGGCGCGTTCGGCTTCTATCTTACGCTGCTCTTTTTCAATATGAAAATTTCGCCGCTCCAACGACGCACCTTTGTTTTACAGCGGCCCGCCTATTCCACCATACATTTGTCCGTAAGCTTGGCATGATGCGTTTTTTGATAGTTGCGACTGAGCTAGGAGAGCGGAATCGAGGCGAATTTGCTGAATTTTGTAGAAAATTCTATACTCTATACTTAATCAACATCCCTATGTTGAGTTGCGTGATGACATGCTCCGACTCGTGAGATAATAAATAATTGCATGTAATAATAAAATAATTGCAACGGCTGAAAAAAGTATTTGCACGAGTATGCTTATTCTGCCGTGAAGTGCTTTGTATCAGATTCTACGTTTTATTTTTATCGGTATCAAATTTTTATGGCCTTTAGCTCTCTTTCTCTTAGCTTCCCGTATACATTTTTCGCTATTCACACATATTACTCCTCTTTTAAGTGATCTTTCTATTTGCGTTGGAATGTTACGACTCGCATCAAAGCATTCGCCACTTGTCCTCTAACCCTCTTCTCGAAGAGCTCTTTAGATTGAGAAGTTTCCTCACCTTGACGTACCATGCATTCGACGTAAGAGTCTTGTAAACATGTACTACTCGCTCTTCTAGTGAATATGTACCATAAGGCATAGAATGTGTATCTTTTCCTCTCCTAAAATTATAATAAGCTACAACAGTTGCAGTTTCGTTTCTCTTTCGTTCTTTATTTCGAGATACGCATATAATTCCGAAGAACGTTGCAATTTATGCATCTCATATATATATTATAATTTGTTATATACCTGTTCTTTAATTTTGCATTATATCATAATAATCCTAATGAAATAATTACCAATAACCTAGAATTTATAGTTATAGTTTACAGTTAACGTAATAATAGGTTTTATAAAATGACTGAATTTGTGTCGGTATATATAAATACTTGACGCGACTGAAAGTATTTTTCCAATTACAAGTTGAACCTTCTATCGTATAATTGGTCTACGCAAATAACTAGCATTGTAATTCAGGTAGAAAGTACTTAATTGGAGGAAAAGGAGATTAAGGCTGGAAAGGAGAAGTTTGTTAATTGATTTATGAAATAGTTTTCTCATTGATTCCGCTCCTTGCAAGCTTATGTCAATAAAAGACAGAAAACAGTTAGTCGATATATTTCCAATATATCGACAAAACTATCGTGAAAGTGTTTAGGTGTACAATAAATTCATAAATCCTTTGATACCTTTAAAGCTGTAAACGACAAGCAATGTTCTCTAATACCGCAAATATAAACCATGTAGATTTCCCCAAAGTGTAACGAGAAAATTAGTATACTTGCTAAAGAACCGATAAATAGCAACGTAAACGAAATGTTTAATCATAATCAACTCCTGCTCAAGCTATATGTATTATTTGTTATCCTTTATACATTATTATAAATATCATTCTCATCACTCATTTGAGCAGAATGTTTGTGAACTCGACGTTATCAAATATCTTCAGACGAGAACACGTCTCATTCCTCCTATGTCGTTGTGATTGCGGGTGGAAGCAGCGCTGTGTTACAACGTTAAGTAACGCTACGCTAAAGAAATGGAGGATGGAAAAATACGCTTTGTAGTTTAGAGGAGAGTAACATCGGGTAAAGCACACTTTACAACGTTGAGTTGCATATAACGTAGTTTTGTCGAAACTAAATGCTTCGAGAGAACGAAGTTACCTAGTGTCACGTCATTATGTCATTACACCGTACTCTGTGTGCGAATGCTCGTGCAAAAGCGAGCAACGGCGCGCACGTTCGTTAATTCACGAAGAAACGACAAAAACGTAAATCTGTTAGATAGGTTATGATAGATTAGCACGAATTTTTTAAGTTATATTATGAGCTAAATAGAATATCTTATACAGTCGCGTTATTTAGAAATGAAAAATTCTACTAAACTAATAAAAATATTATCACCAACCAATTTTCTAATCTTAGTAATATCTTCGATATTTTGGCAACTTTTCATTAACGTATTACTATGGTAGTATCGAAATCAGAAAATCAATAAAAAGATTCTCTCACGATTTTTCATTGCGTTGCTCTTATATTATATCGCTTTTTTTTTAATTAAAATTACGTATCTATAAACCATCCTATTCTCGCAGTTATATACTGTAAACCATAAACTTCGTATGACCAAATGATCGTCCTTTCGAAATGCATAAAAAGCTTCTGCATTTGAAAGCTGAATAATCTCAGGAAACTTTTACTTTGCGGCTTAGACTTAAACCGCATTGAGAGAGAGGGAGGCTAGAACATTTTAAAACATTTGGCCAACGCATTTGGATCAGACGGACTTATGCACGTTCTAAACGAATTCACTGTGGTGTTAAAGTCCTTCGCGAAGGTCAGAACATCGAGCGTTGAAAGAGCATCGGTGAGCAGAGGACGCGATGCAGTGGGCATAAATATTAATTGTTCGAAACATGTAAATACGTGCGGGGAGAACTGCAGCGCGACGGGTTTAGGAGGATACTGCAACAGCACGTGCATCCCAAATGGACCATTATTCCATCAGCGACACAAACTGTTGGGTAACTCGGTCGAGCAAAGTGGTTCGTGGACTCTCCTTTGGTTTCGAGTTTCGGTCCAGCAGAGACAACATGAGATAGAACGCGGAAGCACAGGACAGCGGTGACCGGAGAGAAAATGGTCAGTTTAATTTTTGCGAATGCTTGCCAGAAATAATCTTTTGCTCGGCCTGGTTAGGGCTGATTGCTTGATTTCGACAAACATCACTCGTTCAACCAGATGTAGCGGCGCTATCGCCGGGTATTCGGTCTCCGGGAATTAGGCTGCCGTCCAACCGACTGTTCTCCGCGGTCGGCATACCAAATACACTCGGAATTTCCAGTTTCTTAATCCAATTAAGTGTGGCCATGGTACTTTGCCATGGAACGTACGAGACAGGCTGATGTTACGACGTCGAGTACCGCTTTTCACTTCATTGTATCCGTTGTAGCTGTTAGTTTTATTGTAAAAGACATTTTTCCTTTAGATAAAGCAAGATGAAGGTATTGGAAGTGTTCTTCGATATCGATTACTGAGTGACTTTGGGTCACTTGATTCTTTTCTTCATAAAATTTCATCTGTATAATGTTGCTTCGAGTGTATTTGTTTTCTAAATATTTGTAGAAACGATTTTCGTGTTTGACGTGCGTACTTCTTTCATAGATTGCGATAGAAGCGAAACTGACCGTCGTTAAATAAATTATGGAATGGTGTCATTGTGTTAGTGTAACGTTCGATACAAATATTTGAGCTGTGAATATTTCATTGCGTTAATTACGTATTAATATGGATTCTGTTTGTGTATCCATTTTAATGCGCTCATACCTAACTCTTACATACATGTGTATATATAGCGCATGCAAACAACCAATGAATATTTAAAAAACAAACAGATATTCAATAAATATTAAGCTACATCGAGCGAGCAAACCTTCAACGTTCCTTTGTCAAATTATTTAAAATCGATACTACTCGTACGATCTACTCACGTAATGTACGTACATGCGTTCAGAAAAGAAATTTCCTCGAGTATTCAAATACTCTTCGCCACTCTCTACAAGATCCTACCGAAATTGACGATTCAGAAACGATTGAAAATACGCGACGTATCACGTTGATTAGAAGCAAAATTCACAAAAGGCAGGAGAACGTCTTTACCGATTCCTTGCTGGCTGCGCCAACAACTTGACGAGGTCTGGAGGAGAAGGAAGAAAAGGGAATCTGTACAGAAGACACAGGGGAAGGGAGCAACGAACGTTAATATGGAAGACAGGATGAAGGAGACGCGGCAGGATGTGCTTCAGGCGCATTTCACGCAAAGTTCTAGGTAGGTACAAGTTTTAGACCGAACAGCTTCCTCCTCCGCTGCTTTGCCACGTTGCTTAATAGATAGGTCCCACTTCGCGAGACACACCTACCGCCAACCACCGGTATCTCATCCTTACGCGTACACCTGTCCTCCACACCTTCTTTCTCTTCTCGGACCTGGATATCTTCTCCAAGATTTAGCTTCAAAGGTAAAAGCCATCGAGTCGTTGAACTATTGATGGGGACTGAGCAAGATCCGTCGTCTTTCGAGGCAACAGAACATAGACAAAGAGTTTTCCAGTAATAAGAATCATTCGCCAAATACGTAATCAGTATTCGCCATACTTTCACAGTCGCGAGTCTGCCACTTTGGGCGATACGTCGAACCAGTAAGAAAATTTTAGACGGCACCATTGTGCAATATTCAGCGACGATAACGGCAACCCTAACAATTCAAGACATTAATTTTGCCTCAGGCTTGCGGCTTATAGGTTCCTCGTAGTTCTTGCTTTTTGCTCTGTTCACTATTCTGGATTCTCTGTTTTCGACTCGAGTCTGTACCCTGTTCCCGACTCTGTTCTGTTCTTCATTTTGAACCGTTCCCTCATTTTGAATATGTCACTCAGGTTTTTATGGACTTTGTTCGGAGATAAGGAATTTCCATAAATGATAGTATCGTGAGACACTTCGGTAGCTTTCATTGTTGTCGCCAAGCGTGATAATTTAACCTAACATACTGTGCAAAGTATTTGAAGACTTATACAAAACAAAATTTATAAATAAAAAGTACGTTCTAATATGAATTGCTTTCTCTGGCACGCTTATTGCTTCGATTTTTCAGCGATTTTAAATATTTCATTTCAATATTGAATTCTATTGTAGAAGGGTATTTTTACATTTTCGTTTATTCGATAAATCGATCACTATTTCAATTACCTCTATCCGCAGACTGCGGACGGCGCATAACGTTTCTTATGGAACAACGAGGGCATTAACAACTAATTGTAATTTCGCATTTCGGTATTTAGCAGCTTCCCAACGCAAAATTGAACCGAAATCCGTGGCCGCTGTTTAATGATCGTATACATTACAGTAACTATTAAACAGGGCTTAATGATAATTCGTGCATATGGATCGCGAAAGTTATAGAAATCGCAACTTAAAATCACTGCGATTAGCATAAATTCCATTTACCAGTCGACGGTTATTCCTGCGTAAATGTAAAAACGCATTAGCGTAACCGAGTTACCTGTACGCGTTAGAATTATTTCCGGCGTCATCGATTCAGCCACGTTCAATGTCGCAACTCGAATGCCTTGAAGTTTTATGGGTTTGCAATTTGATCGTTTTCTTAGCGCTTCTTTCGCAGGGGAGCCTTAATGATTGCGCATTGTCACGAAAAGAAGGAGAAGGGGACAAAGGCTGGCTGTGTTCAAGACCAAAGGGGTTTTTTTTTAATAAGCGACTGACACCCTTCTACCGCGATCCGCTTACCAACCCTTTCTTCGTTGGATAGAGACAAATATTCAGCCAAGGGAAAAAATAACGCGACGGCGGTAGGGTTCTGCCCTCAAGACTCATCCATCCTCCGGACTGTGATAAATGCAGCTGGTTAATAAAAACAAAAAAGGAAAAAGGCATGATATTCTGCCCGCTAGAGTTTAAACGTGAGAAAAACCTGAACGATTTATATCGTTCATTTGAACAATACCTGAATTTTTCGTTTCGCCGTGGCGTAGCGATGCCCTGAAACTTTTTAAAATCGCGAGCAAAGGTGCTTCGTATCCATTTAAATTTTGATTAATGTTACGGTCAACCATTACCAGCGCAACAACTATCTTCGAGTTTAGGATTTAAATAAAATAACGTATATTTTACAGCGTGGATAAAATATAATTGCGCTGTTTAATGTAAATAGTTCTTAATTATTTACTAAATTTTATTTGACGTGATTTTCAGTGCAATAAATATTTTATCATTGTATTCCTTTCTTTTATATATGTGTAGGTTTTAAATATATTAAATACAGTTGCTGGAGAAATATCGAGGATTTAGTTTCCCACAAATTTAATTTCTGTCAAATATGCATGTACACATATAATATATATGTACGCCGAATCCCAGTTTTTGTTACTAATGATATCGATAAACTTGTTTAATTACTGACATTACTCACAAAATATAGTATGTTCAGTAAGCTTGTTTAATACAAAAGTTCTCCCTATCTCCACGTGTAATTTTAATAATAATAATTATTATTATTAACTGTACTTAATGTCAAATATTTTATACGAAGCACAATTATTCTAACTTAAAATTTGTAGATAGAAGCGTAAGTTCTTGCATACGTATATATCGATTAGAGAACGCGTCTGACTATAAACAGTCCGTTTTCACTTGATAATTTTCCTTAACGAGTCAGTTAAGTTGCCTGCCTTTCCGATTATTAAAAGTTATTTTAAAAAGGTAGTTATACAAGGTTACAAATTTACGTTAACAAAAGATCGTTAATTTCAATCGAAGAATTTCGTGCACTTTATCTAAAAATTTAATAAAATCGGAACAAAAGAATTCAATTTTCTCATTTCATTTATGAATGTATTCTATAAAGCAATTATATATACTAGTTAGGTGAAACTTTCTGTATGTCCATACACCTCTTTCGCATTAATATTTACGATGCTACGGTATTTTTAACATGCTTCGCATAAAATGATGATTACTGACGCGCGCCAGTTCGAAACATAAATATGGTTGTAATTTTATTCCAGCGACAGTCGGCAAAACTTCGACCAGAAATTCGGGATTCATCTGAATTCTAACACTCTGCTCATAACAATCCTACGGTAATCATGATTAGTCAAATTGACCGCCATGGATTCGGAATAGAGAGCGAAAAGGGGGAATCGAGACGCGAAGAACCGAGTGTAACTTCGGCAAGTTTGCGAGATTAAGATTATGCAGAGAATTATTCAGAGTAATTAAAATGCAGATGCGTCGCACAAATCATCGAGGTTTTTCGGTGCGTCAAGAAGGGTGGCTCTGCTTTCTTGGTCTTTACGTTTTTCTCCTTTTTGTCGGAAAAGGCGTTCTTGTGAAACTTCAAGTGATTACTTCCACAAAGAAAACGTACGTGTACGTATATGAAATAATAATGTGAATTGGAAATACGGGGAATATTTGAATCGCGTCTTTTTTTTTCATTCTTTTTACTTGCTTATACATGCATGAATAAAGTGAATGACGCGAATGAAATAATTTGGAAAAGATATTCCTTCGCGCGTCATTAAAACGCCATTAGAGTCATGTGTCTTCTTCATTAAAAACTATCACTTACGTAGACTGTTTGTTCAAATTTTTTACATTGTTAGTGAATTTACGTATCGTTAGGATACTCATCGATAAATAATTATTGCCAAAATAGCAAAGTTTGAGGAGTTTAATTGGAAACGCGATGATTTTTGTCCGATGAGATACAATAATTCTGAAGCATATATCGACTAAAATTTCGCCTGTAAAATATTTACTTGTTCAAGAGAAACAGATAATCTCTCTTGGAAGATAATAGTTCATTCGCCTAACTACTTGAGCAGTTAAATTTATAGACCTGGTAGTCCTGCAAGGATGCGCGTTTAGTGGTTTTCCAACCCTGTGACTTTCTCCCACGGGCATACTGAATTATATGCCGGGAAAAGGGAACTCAAGAGAACTCAGTCATTTAATCAAACCTAACTAGAGAAATCTATGAACATGGCTCATTTATATAGTCCACATATGCAAACAACGACGTGCATCTTTTAATTAATTTCTATACTTGTTATAAACATTATCGGTATTTTCATTAGTAATTAATACCAATTTAATAAAATATGTAGAAACATTTCCAGGAGAAAAGATGTTTCATCCTATGGAAGTTGAAATTTTGTAAATTATTGTTACAGACGTTAGCTGTCGCCATCTTTCGCCATATTTTTAGATCATTCCATTTTCGTTCCTGAAGTATCGCATTTTTGTACTTACATCACAATCTGCAAACTCGCATTCAGACATGCAAGATAAGTTCAGTTACTTTTATTCCTTTCCATAATTCTTCTATCTAAAGCGTGACAAATAAGTGTTTCAAACGAACAATGAAAACTTGCTTGTAGTCCCACAATTAACTTCCAATGAATGTAAAATTTCAGAGTTAATGATCGATAATAAAATACACAAATAAGTTAATAATCAACATCGTAATACAAATATTTTTGTAGTATAACAAACTGTACCTATTTCTACATACGTTATAATATTCGATTAAAATTAATAGCACTTCGCGAATTCATGAATTTTATTTCCCGTCGCTATAAATCTTCTATTACTTGTGCAATTTTGTTA
Organism: Bombus confusus; assembly: GCA_014737475.1. Classification (NCBI taxonomy): domain Eukaryota; kingdom Metazoa; phylum Arthropoda; class Insecta; order Hymenoptera; family Apidae; genus Bombus; species Bombus confusus. The sequence continues at coordinate 5,886,183 of JACXIV010000097.1, forward strand.
AATGTTCCATTCCTCGTGCAAATTATTCGAGACAATAACAGTAAATTTTTTACGTACAGAGGGAAAAATTAATGCAAAAGGTATTAATTCTGCTTTTTACGAATTCGAATATTTTCCGCTTAGACTGTTTATACAATGCAGAAACGATAATATATACGAATGGAAGCTGCTATTATTCGCCCATATATCATGACGAAGGAAAATATTATACATGAGAGCAGTTACATCGGTTACTAAGTCACGATAATTTCTAATGAAACAGAACTTTATGGCTGAAGAGCAACGATTCGAAATAAAATTACAACGCGACTATACACGAAGTACAATTAAAAAAGCATCGATAATGAATGGGCAAAGAATCGATGCATTTTTCATTCGGTTCAGCTCGACATTTCTCGCGTTGGAAATAACATTAACGTCATGAAACGTCGCATCTCTGTCGATTTAAATGGAAACAAAAGCTCAGCATCGTATATAAATATATGTGTGTGTGCGTGTATTATTAAGAATTGTAAATGGATACACATTCGTTTCGGCTTTGTAAATCAATTATGGTTTCATATTTAATCGAATCGTAGCGCGCGCGCGCGTTTGTTTTATTTAACAGTGTCGGGGCGGCGTACGTTTTAAATATAAATCCGAGAATGATGGACCAAAGAGGTCGAAATCCTACACTCGTACCAATACAATTAGCGTGTTAATAGCATTATCCTAAATGGAGATTAAAAATTAAAACACTTGAACCTTGTGCAGCACGCCAATTGTCACGAGAGCATGCATAAAGATATGTAGGCTAACATAAAAAAAAAATAAGGAAAAAAAGCCGAACACCGCATTCTGCTGCAAATTATCGAAAATCACGTGCATCGGTATCGATGATTTTTGTTTAATTGATTAATTCAATAATCGTTTGTTTCAGCGCAACGTATAGCGTTTTAATGGAATTTGCCATCAGAGCCGCGCCGATAATAAATGCATCTCCATTTGCGAAGATAAATATGGGATTTTTGTTCGTATGAATATTTATATAATTTCGTTTTTCTTTTTACCTGCTTACCCCAGCAAAGAGAAAGCTCGGTAGTTCATCCGCTTCTTGAAAATCAAACACTGCGAACATTACTGGAGTTGAAAACTGAGTAGATAGTTGAGACGAGGACGATATTTCAAATAACGTTTGATGTTGACAGTATTGTGCACAATACAAAGATGCGAACAGCGTTATAATATCAAAACGACTATAATAAAGATCCAAGTATCTCAGTTTTCAATATGTTCTATGTATACTAGTTGAGAGTATTTATCATAAAATAGAAAATATAATACCTTTGCGCAAAGAAAAAAAAATAGATAAGCAACAACTGAGCAGAATTGTTTTCAATTTATGTTTTCAATTTATACTAAATTTTATTATAGAAATCATATGTATTCCGTATATACAGAAAGAACACTTAAAAAGCAAAATAATATATAACGAAAGAAACAAAATAATTGATAAAAAGTTACAATTATATTATAGAACAAGAAAAATCAGATATGTGAGCCGTTTAGACCAATACGTACCAATGTTGCAGGAAATAATTTCGTACACGATCCCCTGACTTAAAACAAATGGTCAAGTGGATGAAGTTAGAAAGCAGGAAGAAAGCAGGTCGAAAATATAACCGGTCCTCGAGTAGCGATCCAACGAATTGATAGTTAATTACCGGGAAACGGGGGTGGCTCGGATAACGGATGGGACAGGACGTCGGTGTAATTCACGGGGAACGGATTTTCGTGTTCCTTTATACGAGACGTAACGCGAGGCGAGCGACATCAGGGTCTGAACCCTCCTCGAATCTTTAACCTGCCGGAACTGAATATTTAACCTGTCTCGGCGAGAGCACGGCAAGGAACGAGATAGGGATGGACCGAACAGAGATGGTACCTCATCCAGTCAGATAGATTCGCGTTCGTTTTAAACGATCTGTCGATTCGCGTCTCACAGAATTCCAATCAGCTCTTGCCGGTCAATCTTAACGGACCTGTCGAGGCCACCGTGGCTATTTTTCTAAGCGAACTCGATCGGGGTGCGAATGGAGATGCTGAAGAGTGGATTAATACATATCAGTGTTTTTCTTTCCTTCTCTATTTGGAACGGAAAGTGTTTTTACTTGAGCGTTTTCGCTTAAGCGTTTATTTTACTACTGAATTAAGTTATATATATATATATATATACATTTATTTTTTTTAGCATTATCGAGAGGAGGAGAAATATAATGTCGTTCATTTTAATATTTAAGGTCTGTTTAATACTTATTCATATCAATGTTAGCGCGAGAACGTGAATCGTGTCATGTTGTGATATATGAGGAATATAGGGGAAAAATACGGTAAGTCACATTTTCCATTTTTTATGGGGGAGTTTTTCGAATCCAGCACGTTGTCGGTTAATCCCACGTTATAAAAATTGACAAGATTAAAATAAATATCTCTTGGTAGAACGGCGTATGCTATGTTGCTATTGAAAGGAATATATTTATTTTTCATATAATACGATCTTTTTAAATAATTAGGAAATGATTGAATTTAGGAATTAGCTCCACCTTTAGTGTTATATTTCATTTTCTAAACTCATCGATTTCTATTGCCATATTTGAAAGTTATCACATGCCAGCGATTTTCTTTTACTGTTATTAAAGTCAGCGAGCTACGCTTGCTTTAACTTGTGGAACATTCGAAACTGTACATTTCGGAAACGATTATCAATACGCGATGTTACAATGTTAGGTAAAGAGACATCCTTTTTATCCTCTTTAATATGAAAATTAGAAGTATTCTTATCCACGAAGTCGGATAGACGAAACACTTTGCCTAATGGGCACTTCTACCTTTCTGCTTCCTTGCAAAGTAGCTCATAAGTAATATTAATACAAGAAATCTATAACAGGTATAAAGTTTTTCATCCTAAAAGGAAATAAAGTGGGAAGAGAAGAGTATAAGGAAAAGAATCCATTAAAGGTTGAAAATAGGCTTATATATACCAAGCTCTTTACACTGCGTCGAAAGTCGAGCTAAAATTTTTGAACACTTCTGGGAGTACATGTAACTTTATCCCGCCGTAAGTTTAAACTACGCGTTCAGAGGAAGAACTTCCTTCCGGTCATGTTTAATTCTCTGCTTCCTTCCTTCGTAATATTCATTCTGACGAAAAAAGGAACCCTTGACTTTGTTGAGTTTTACCGGAATATAGCTACTGTTAAATAACACTTATTTGCTTCGTAATATATTTCTTAATACTCTTTCGTAACAAATTTATAATTTCGTACGTTACTACTGGATTGCCGATATTCATGCAAATTCATATTTTTATAAATAGAATTAATTGTAAAACTTGGACGCTATTATTATTAGGTAGAAAATAATTTTACCTACTAAATATTAGAACAGGTACTACATCTTGAATGTTTTATGTATTTTCTGCGGTCTGTTCGTATTCAGTGGTCTTTCGTACCTTCAAATTTTCTATAAATGCATAAAAGTCTACGATGTGGTTATCACAGAAAAAATTGCATTAACGAAACAATCAACAATGCGATAGAATACGGTTACTATATTGGGAATATCTGAGATATATGTAATATGTAAGATGAAATGTGTTTTGCAAGCTACGCTATTTATTATTTACATTGACTTTAACTCCTCTTTAATTTTTGTGTATTTTATAAGTTTTGTTCCTTGTTGCTCATCGTTCATCATCGTAGCCCATTCGTGCTGTAGCGACGGTAATTAATTTTCTTTTAATTCGCGAGATTAATGGATTGACGCGATACACTTTATTGAATGGATGACTTAACGTTATTTATTGGTTTATTTAGACATTTCTTTAGTAAATAACAAATGTTTAAAATAAAATAGACAAAGAACAAAGCGTAGCGGTGTTTGCATTGAAAGTAAAAAGTTACGTAAGAAAATAATTCTTCTAAGGAGAATTTTTTTTTAATTATTCATTCAATTATTCAATCATTGAATTAATTCATTCAATTCATTCAAGATATATATATAATAACTAGTCAACACGATTAACGTAAATCTTGAGTTTCTTTCTTAATAAAATTAATTGTCCTGGTTATCTTGTATTAATTTTCAAAAATGTTTCATCATTCTAAAGTTCAGTGAGAAACTGAGTAGCGTTGAAATGGATAAAAAACCTGGCATTTATACTGGCGAAACTGTTAAGTAACTTTGGAAAAATTTGTTTAAAGAACGATTTTTATGAAATTATCGATGCAAATTTACACGTGACAGTGCTACTCGTAGCATCGTCGTAGTTGAAGCTTCCTTTTTTTCCCTTTATCAAGGTTAGCTTAAATGCGCATCATATTTCAGATACACAGGAATAATACTATTGTCACTGCTGCCAGCTGTTACTAAATGACGCTATAAAGTAACTTTATTCCAGCTGTCGCGTTTATATTATCCGCTAAATGCCCTACAGTACACTTTACACCGAATTTAGACGTGAAAATATGCAGTTAATCTTTTAACTTGTGCTGGCTGCGATCGAAGGGACTTGTTTTTCTGCCAAGATGTGCCAGTCTTGTAATCCTTCTAAATTGAAAAAAGGTAATTTGTGAAATGTACGAACAAATTTTTGCATAGAATCTAACTTCAAATAGTATGTATATATTTATGAAATATGTATTTATGTATATTTATACAGGAATTTTCTTCAATAGCTTTTATAATAAATATTATGGAAATCAGAAATTTTAAAATTTATTCTTGCTGGAAATTGTTTTTTAAACATTTGGAATTATATAGCATCCTTCCCGAAAAACGAAAGAAAGCGAACAGATAATTATTTTACGTTGTGTATTATAAATTTACACATTTTACATTCATTGGTTAATATTGCTGACAGTGCTTCATGAACCTCCAACATACTTATATCATCTATGCGGTTAACACTTACAATCAGTTTAAATTAGTTAACATTGTACAATTATCTGCGCATTAAATCCAGTGGTTTATTGATTGTGTTTGACAATGACGTTCGACTGATTAGCGATAATTACCAATGACTGCAAACGTAGTCTTCAGCTGAGCATCGAATTCAATGCCACTTCATGTTGCAATAGATATTAAGCATTCTGTATTTGAATACCAACTAAATCGAGAGAAGTGTTTGAACAAGCATTTCATTAAGATCAGTTCGAAGTTCGTTACATCGTACAAAAACAAATTTTCTTCGCTCTCAGGTATTCTATATTCTATATTTCGCAATCAACGACAGTTTCACAATCATCGTCGATTGGACGGACGATTAACTATTAAAATTCTCTTCGCCGCAAAATTAATAATTTAGCGTGACTTCGAATCTAATGATATCAATCAGCTTCAATCGTTAATAGTATGCAATTAATTAAAGCGTAACAATTGATAATTAATAATAAATTTTCACAGCACCAATTGTCAACTAATTTCGTCAATCGTATAAATCCAACTCGATTTTTGCTGATTAACTTTCTGTAATGTAATTTTGGTCAACGTTACTGTCAAACTAACGTAAAACTTGTATAAGTTTGAGTTTAGTCGCTATTGTTCAATAGAAAGCTAAAAATGTACAATAGTAGATTACGAATACCTAAATTATTTCATTTTACATATTTTAAGATATTTTTATCTCGGATATAGGCACGTCCTTTAGAATTCAGTCGATATTTGTAATGCAACGTTTCTCTATGCTCAAAGACAGATAAACATGGCACAGAATATGAATTCGCAGGAGCATTAGCATCAATCTGGAGCATTAGCATCAATCTGGAGCATTGAAACGCATGCATTTCCTCTGTGGACTGTTCATGAAGAATATGAAAATGTCGAATCAATTTTGCGTGTCATAGGATGCTTTTTAGCCGTATCAGTTTACACAGCGTTCGATACAATTAGAGTGCACTTGTATCACTAAATTAATACACCTCGTGATATCTGTTCCATATGGAAATTGTATGCGATCGCAGATGTCCGCACAGTTTTGCGCGTAATATACGATACGTATCGCTTCATGTGTGTATTTAATAATTAGTTTGCCTGACTTAATTATTCCAGGATCGAAGCCTTCAAATAGGAACACTGATTCACATCTTTATACTGACTTATATACTATAGGCTGTTATCTACAATGGAGAAGTCCTTTAATAGCTGCGCCTATTTCAGGTACTAAATTTGTCGAAATTAGTTTTTTTGCAGAATCAATTCTTGCGTTTAATCTCGCCCGAAATGGTAGTTGATCTCGTCTAAAATGATAGTTACTGGCTTACAACTGATTTTACGTTATCCTTGTATTCAAAGTTCCTATTGTAGAAACGTATCATAGAAATCAACGTTACTTATCGTTAAATTCTGAATCTCTAATGTCATTTCATTGGATCTAAAAAGATAGGACACTGAACTCTCGCTCGATACAAAAATACAATACTACAAGAATTGTTTAGTAGCGATACGACTTCTTTCAGTGGTAATATCACTTTCTGATCGAACCGACCAATCTTAGTTAAAAATCTCAGATACATTGCTAGTGAAATCACATTTCTGATACTCGTCTAATATCCTCTGACCACTAAAAAACGACCATAATCGTACTCAAACTGTTATCAAACTATTTCCAACAGAATAAAGATCTCGCGGCTACCTGGAAACATCGCTACCTTCTGCATCCATTTTACGAAACTCGCTGTTCCCTCTTAATATTCTCCACTTTTCTCGCCGAACGAACATTTTCATGCAAACACGCACGCCGATGATAATTCAAGACAGATGACCGAACTCTCAACGAAGCACGAATGGGAGAATCCAAAAATTGAGAGGGAGTCTCGCGAGTTACGTCGATAAGCACTGTCGTGAAAAGAAAAAAAAAAGGGGGAAAGAAAAAGATGAGAGATCCTTTATATTCTTTCGGCGAGGCAGCGCGTCCCGTCTAAATGAAGTGTTGAAGAGCTCTGCTAACACGAATGCGCGTTGGTAAGAGTAACACGCGCTTTGAATCGCGAAACTACAAAGGGCCGCCGCCGGGCTAATTTGTCTGAATGAGCGAACGATGGACTATGGGGGTACCACGGGGGTTGGACCTAATTCTGGATAAACACCCTTTCATTATTTCAGAACTGCAGCCAGCCCTTTCTAAACCGTACCGCCGCCCTTTCCACGCCACTCTTGTCCTTTGTCCTCCACGTGTTGTCTTGCAAGACTGAACGGGACTCGCGTTTGTCACCAAAAATCCAGTAAGATCTTCTTTCTACGTCCAAGACCGCCACCGACTCTCCTTAAGCGTTCCTCGCCCTCACTTTTGTCCTTGCTTAATTGATTCGTCGAAGAACAGTTTTACGAGCCTCGATTTCAGCCTGAGCGGAGAGATTGTTCGAGGTGAATGGAAGAGAGAAGCGTGAATGTGATTATTATTGACAGAGTTATCGAGGGGATCGATGGGAAAGGGAAATGATTTGTGTCGGCCGCTCCTCGGGACGATTGAATTATTGAACCATGGAGGATTATCGATACGTTACACGCCAGAGTTGGGATTCACCATGGCACGTATTTAACTAGCTTCTTTTACTGCCTCTGAGTACCTTACCCATTGAAATGAAATGTTCCTGTAAAAAGTACTCGAATTTCATTGGAAATTATTAAAACTTCGTTTAATCAACTGGTTCCATTCTGCGAAGAAGTTGTCAATTGTTCGTTACGGTACGAGTGATTTGATCCAAGCAGATTCTTTTTCTATTTACGCCACGCTATCAACGCTAAGAATCGTGCAGAGCTTGTAAATAGAGAAATTGATTTTGCACGAAAGTTATTTGTTAATATTTAGCGTAAATAATAGAAATTCGATTAGTAGCGAAGCTGTAATATAAGAACAAATCTTTAATCCATAATTGAAACAATTAGAAATAGGTAAAGTATTTCGATGTTAATCACTTTTAGATATACACATAAGTCTGATTACACGAAATATTTTCAGGTGTTGGAAGTTTCGATTTCCGCGGCGAAGGACGAATTAATCGTCAATCTCTGAACGTGACAAAGTTTCAGTTCGTCTAACTTGCGGTACGCAGTAACGGATGCGAGACTTGGTCTATGTATATCGTTGGACGCACGATGTGTACGTCAACCGATTTAATTAACATGGATCGCAGCAGGCAGACCGTACACGCTTAATGATGAGAACGGCTTGCGGCTCAACGTGTGCTTCCTGTTGCGTTGTCTGTAATAAACAACCAACGGTAACACGCAAACTGAAACTCCAACGAATTACTCGTGTGTTAGCATTATTTATCTCCAGGACTATCGGTTTTAAATTTTCTCATACTTAAAAAAGACAAGAGGAAATGGCAAATAAAATATCTTATTTTCTGAACTTAATATACAGCCAAAGGGACTCGATGTTAAAAATTTCATAACGCGAAGAAATAAATAGTTTCCTAAATTCTCTTATCGAAAATAAAACAAATAAAATTCTGTAGAAATCGCATGCAACTGTTTGCATCGTTCACAAATAATAAGGCAATACAGACACGTTACTCTTTATTACAACGTGTTAAATGGATAGGCGCGTAAGAGATGGATGAAGGTTTAATATTTACTCGTATTTGTTAAATATTTAAATTATAATTTATAGAATGTAAGAAGAGTAGCAAAAGAAAGGGTAATTTTTTCAGCAATTCATAAATTAGTCAAAGAAACTTGTCAAATAGGAATGAGAAAACCATTTTTATCTTATTGCTTTGAAATAGTTATTAGAACCTTGAAGAGGCAAGTATAAATTTGTATCAGTGTTTCAAAATATTGTTGATTTCTGAAACTACGAATCTGTAAGTTGGTGAAATCGTTGTTTGTCATCGGTGGAAGGTAAAGGGAGGTTGAATTGATTAAGGTGGGCGGAAGATTGACGTAGATTAACCGAGGTAAACTGGAATTGATTGATTTTCTGGCTTCAGATTTCGTATTTACATAACTATACACCGTAGCAGTTGCTGAACTGAATAGTATATTACTTTGAATTAGGCGAAACTCTGAAACAGACGAAGAAGTTTAAATTTTAATATTTGAATATTAAAACTCGTAATTGAAGTAGTTCAGTAACCTCTTATCGATATATTCAAACATTAAGATAAACCTTCGTAATTGCGGGAATTTTTTAATCAACGTATTAAGTACAAAATTTACTCTTACTAAATGAAACTATACGAAAAACACAAAAATTAGAAATTTATATAATCTCGCATGTACAAGACTGAAATATTGCCCGTAATAAAAAATATTTAATTTCTATAATAATAACGTTATAGGATAATGCGTATCAAAATTATTATATTTAATTTTTGTACTTTTATATATATCATCTATAGATTTAGAAACTGAAACGTAATATTAACATTGTCGCAGATCATTGGCTTTATACTTGTTACTGCAAAAGCTTTAGTAACATCTCCTTCAAAAAGAAGAACAGAAGGAAAATCCGTAGCTATTTAATTTCAGAATGTAATGTGCTTCATGGGAGAATGAAGATACAAGTGAATGTGAAAATATAATATGACGTTGCTGTCGCAAGTAAGAAAAATTAATGTTCCCGTTCGTAGCAGAACGTAATGCGAGAAAACGTGCATGCTCCGAGCGCATTCAGGAAATGAGTTTGAACGTTTGATTGATAAATAATGCTACCAAGTTCGAATGTTTTATATTCTGTTCAAAGAGATTTGTTTATATAAAACTGAAATGATGTTAAATGATACATCTATCGTGGACTATGCATTAAAATTGTGCAAAACTAAATTTCATGTGTAACTTATCCATATAATTTCCACTCCTCTCAACCAAGGGATAAACATTTTCTCGAAATGGCATCGGCACCATTTAAACACCCTTTGATCAAGCAACCTATAACGACGCGGATAAAATCGCGAGCGGTACGGAATAACCGATCGATATTCTGTGATCGCGATGCGTTGAGCAAACAAACCGGGAGCGGTAGCGTAAATTGAAAAAAAAAGAAAGAAAAACGAGAATGGGCGAGAGGGTGAGCGTGAAATCGTAGAAGAAATTCGAGCAAGACGGCGAAAAAATTAAAGTAACATCGTAGAGGAAGAAAAGAGGAGAGGGTATACAATTGGGCGATCGTAAAGGCATGTCGAAACAAGCGAGCGTAAAAAACGGGATGCAATTGGCGTTGGCTTAGAGTAAGTCCTCCTCGAGGCTAAACTCTCCTTCTCTCTCTTTTACCCGAAGGCTGACGGCGTGGTGCGGTGCGGCGCACCGGCACGAGGGTGCCGTGAAGCTGGCTGTAGCCCTCTTTGCGGCCCACCCTCCGTAATCGATCAATTGAGAATCGTTCGAACGACAATCGATTTCGAATCAATTGGAGCCACAGTGTAAAACTAACTGGATACGTATTTCTCCGGTCGCCACCCCGGCCCACAGTCGACTTCCTCTCCTGCAATTCCTCCATTTCTCCAACGTCCCGCTACTTTCTTTCCCTGTCCTCCCTCCGATCGTGAAACGAGACTCCAGCTCCCTCTCTTTAAACCCTCGCTCTCTCCCTCTCCTTCACCCCCTCTGCCCTATCCAACGTCGATGCTTCTGGTCCGTCGCTCATCGTCCCCTCTAACCCGCCAAACCTTCCTCGTGTGACTCTCTGTCTCTCTTTTCCTTGCTTTTCGTACCATCGGCCATTCCCCAGCCATAGTCGGCTCTTTGTTTTCCATCGGGCGAACACAATTTTGGTTACAGTTCATTCGATTCTCTTTTATTTAATTTCCATTAGAGGCCAACGTGCATCGGCCATCTGCTCTTTCTCTTTCTTCCTCCCGTGTTGATGCACAGTTCTGTTTCATTTCCAACTCGGCCCAATCTGACGCTCTCATTTTTTATCCTTCCTTTTCCTATTTTTCTTTCTTTTTTTTTTGCGCCCCTTCCATTCTTCTTTGACGTTGAGTATCTCTGTGTCTCATTCTTCCTTCGAATCTTCTTTCTGCTTTCGCCTTTCTTTTTCTCGTTGCTCCAACGCTATCGTACTTTGTCTGTGACTTAACAAACAACTCGATTACCGCACCTTATATGCGCGCGGGTCTGACCTGCACTCTTTTCGACTACTTGGCCGCTGCGCTGGTAGTTTCGTGTATGCCCGGATCCAACAGCGTTTCCTTTCCAGAAGCAAACTCGGAGAAAGCAAAATACCTTATATCACCGTACGAAATGCTTTGCTTATTTGGAGTACATGCTTTTTCTAGAGGAAGCAATTCGTAATGGAAGAATTTTACGATTACGTCGCTGTGACGTAAGTTCTTTCCGACTGTCTAGTTTTCTTTTTCATAAATCGCTCTATGGAATGTTCGTTCTCAATTCAACTGGAAAAGCTGTTGTGGAATTAACGCTAGAACTATTAGTTTTTGATGAATATCACAGTATACGATATTCCTACGGCTAACTGTTACGTCATGTTGGTATATTTGATTTGTCGTCAGAAGCCGATATCGTCTCTGTATTAACATTGAGACGGCTATGTACATGTGTATGTACTATGTAAAGTGGAAACGAGAGTGTGTGATCCGCGGTGTGATTGGCGGTACTCCGTTTGAGTTAACTCAATAGGAATTTACTATGTGATATGCTTCAAGCGACTAGGTATAATAAATAATATGTATAATCATGTTTCTCGATGAAAGTCAAAATTAATTTTATTAAAAGCACCTGTATCTTTTTAGTAATTGTACAAGTCAGAAATTTGAAACCCATCGTTTTAGCCTTAAGGAGCGTGAGAAGTTCTAATTTAGAAAAGTCATCTCTGCCTTTCGGTGAATATGATCCGATAATTAAAACGATTTCCAGTATATATTGAAATAGTTATTCATTATCCCGGTTTATCAATAGTGCGCGTAAGTAAGAATTCGTCGAAGAAATTACGCAGATAATTTCTTAAAATTAGCGGAATTTTTATCGAAAGTTAATGGCGACTGAAGATGTGAAATCTTTCTTGTCATTAAAATTCGGCAGGCGATACTTCGAAATTTTGTTCTTCTCTTTCTATTCTTCAATTTCTCTTTTCCACGTTAGAGTAGTCTCTTTCTTTCTGTATTTCTATCTCTCGCTTCTTCGTTTTCCCTCAGGTACGTTTTTTCTTTTTTTCTATCTTCATCCCTCCATCTCTCTTCTTTTATCTGTTTCGTTTTACTTTTTCTCGTGCTAAACCAAGCCTGAATATTTGCCTTCTCACTCTCACGTTGCAGGTACCACAGAATTTGTTCGTCGAGCCGCGAAGCACCTGATAATTTAAATCGAACGAATCGTGGTGCATGTAATTCTCGACGCCGCGAGCTAAACGGTCACTTGGCAATGCTTGGCAATCTGCGAAGTTCGCGAAAACGTAGCCATTCCCCTCACGGAAAATCGCCCATTAATTCCGTAATAGATTTCCATTCGTGTAACAGCCTCGTGTCTTAAAAAGAAAGGAAATTGTTTTTCCTGTACGACGAAATAGATTATTTGTTTTGAAAGAAAAGTAATATAAGTTGAACAGTTTCTGATAAACTTCACTTCTCATGACTTCACCTGTGCTCTAAAATTCTGACTTTGGCTTATTTTTCAAAAAGTGCTTTAATCCATTTCAGTAGTTTACTTCGAGACCTTAACATTTTCTATTTTTGAATGATACTATTAACTCTTTATATTCTCATGCGATGTTGATAATAGAAAATTTGATGCAATTCCATATAAAATATAAACGTTTATTTTGTTTCCTTTTCCCCAGATAAATAGTAGAAAAGATAATACCATAAACATTTACGATTCAATATGATCAATATGATCAATTCTGTCTGTAATTACATTTTTGGTCGGAAAACATTTCAAAATCTGTTTAGAGCGCGAATGGTTAAAATGCATTACCTTAATTTAATAATGCGCTAAACATACACGTATACTAAAGTTTATGTTTACCGTATCGAAGATAAATATCGAGTAGTTGAATAGGAAGTTTCATTTAGAATATCTACAACCATTACGAAATTAACCGTTTCTCGAGATACGCGTTGGTATCGTCTGCAGAAGTTACGAAAACGGGGAAATTTCTTTCGCAGCAGTTGCCCGTTTCGTTTCCTCGAGTAAAGAAGGATAAAGTGCACGACAGGCGAGAAAAGGGGTAAAGAGTTGGTAAAAGAAAGATGGAAAGGGAAACTTAATGAAACGCGTCTGACGAATAGACCAACTAATTGTATCTGAGAGGAATTAATAAAAACGTCTGACGGGCCGAACTGCTAGCAGCGCCAAGGGGTGCTTCTCCATCATTTATTTCATTTTTCACAAACTACCGGTAAGTCCGTTCTTCTACTCTACAGCACTGATATCCGTCTGTCATTCAACTTCATAAGTTATCAGCTTCGAAACGCAATCCAGTGCGTCTAGGTTCGGCTATCTTCTTCCTTTTATGGATGTGTATAGCATGTGCGGAAAAAAGCTAAAGATATGGGAGATGGTAATTATGATAGATCTTATTCGCTTCAGTGGCCTCGATGAACATTAGAAGAACATTTCATAAAAGGTATTATACGTGGTTTTTATTCATTCTTAGATAATGGAATAACGAAGATTCAAAATTAAACTTAGGTTCCTGAAAGAGTGGCGTTTAAAAAATTTAATAGATAGAATAGAACACTTGTTATAATTCAAGAGAAATACATAATCATAGAAAATTACATTTGATAAACTTTCGTCGCTAGCATTTATGAGACCATAAGTATCTATAAGTGTGCGAATGCTTTCATGAACAGCTAGATAACTATATTTATATATGTTTTTTACAAAGTATAAAATTACGATGAACGAAATTAATCCTGAACTAGTATCATCGAATCATAGATAACCTACATTTCTGTCCGAGTCAAGTTGGTCAAAATTAAATATAATTTTAGAGTACTTCGTTTTAATTTGTATTCTATTCTTCGCGTAATGAAGAGTATTAATAACATTGATCGTGCAGAATGTGATATACAAATTAAAATTTAATACTCTAAAATTAACCGCAACTTAAATCCAACCCAAACTTGCGTAGCCAATAAAAGTTGAAGATGCATTTATATGCGAATACAAATATAACAGATATAGTAAATACGTTGAAAAGACAATCGTACTCTTTAATTTACGAAACAATCTATTCTACATTTCCAACGTTTATTTAAACGCTCAAACCAATTAAAATTTCTCGAATATCCTAACGCTGTCAATTGCAGGCAACATTCGCGACGATTCGCTTTCTCGCAGGCAACATTCCATGGTTGCCTCGGCACAACAACGAATATGCCAGTGTTATTCAGCGAGCAGCCCGACAGCTGATGCAGAATTCCGTGTTCTACCGCAGGAAGTTCGTCTTTAACGATGTCACGAGAAATCTACAATTCGTCCGTCACGTCCGCGTGTAGTTTTCGCAGAGGTAGCCAGGCTTTTTGCGTACTTTGAACTCGGTCACACTGAATTTCTGGCCGAGCAGAGTCCAAGTTGCGGCGAGCGGCAGACCAAAAATAATGGCCACCACGGCTAAAACCAAAAATAATCGGGCGCCGCCTGCTGTTCCCTCACTAAATCACCCTTCTCAACTGGTAGCCGGTGACCAGTTTCCGTCTCTCCTCCTGTTATCCTTCCCCTGGTTGCTTACTCTGCTCCACCTTGTCCCATCGCGTCACTCGCTTTCTACCCTCCACCATACTGCCATCTCATTATTTCCCTTAATTAGTAGTAATTAACAGATAATTAATGGCTAGAGCTGCACACGCGCGGCAATACAGCGAAATAATCGCTTGAAAATCCGAAGCAAACTTTCATACAACATCACCTTATTCCGGTGTTAGGTAATTCTGCCCGATGATACGATAGTAACGTGTCTACTTTTGTCTGTTAAAAATTTGACACTTTTATTCAAGCGCAGTATACGGTATAAATATTTAAACGTAGAAAATGTAGTTTTCTATGACGCGTAATATGCGTATGCTTTCCTACTGTTTATAAAATAAGATTGTAGCTTTCAACCATGAGCGTTTATTAAACATTTAAGCGGCTGGAGACAGACATTTTTGCTTCTCAGAAACATGTCGTTTGAAAAATTTGAAAAATTACCGCGTTCTACGAGATTTAAAAGGAACGAAACTGATTAAAAAACATGATTCTACAAACAGTACGTTTATTATAATTCTATCTGTTTTCGTTACATATTGAAAGGCAAGCCAGAAACTGATTATAAGTTACAACTTTTACTTAGTCGTTAATAAACTTCATATTTTCTTTGCTCGTCGAGTAATTGCAAGATTTCTATTCATCACTGTTAAAAATCCTCCCACGATCGTTCTACCTTCAAGAGATACCTGCAACTGCAATTGCTCCCATAAATGATGAATCGTCGTATGGAGAAACAGGAGCCGTGTTTCTACGGAAAAAAGAACAATCTCGGGCGAAAAGGAGAAGTTCGATACGCCTCGCTAAAAAAAAATCTCACGATGCCTGATTTACTGTTATTCACTGGCGAAGGTGTCCAGCGATAAATTCCTCGATTATTCCGAACGATAGTATTACTGAGGAATTCCGGGAAGCGGGATGAACGGTAACAGTCGCTAAATAAAAATGCGCTATAATAACGACAGGCTGCGTGACGACGTAGAACGAGCCAGAAACGTCCGCAACGCTTTGGCAAATGCATCTGTCAGCGAGGGAAAGCGGCACGGGAATGGCTTTCCTCCACCTCCTGCTATACCTCCAACGCCCCTTTCCCCGTCATCTACCCCCGAAACCAGTCCAGTTTCCCTCACACCAATCCGTTCGCCCTCTTTCACCCACCGCCCCTCGGTTCAATCGTTCCGTCCCACTCGAATCAGCCCGTTTCATCTCACTTTCTCGCTATCCCGTTCCCTCCGGCAATTACTATAAATCAGAATCGCAGTCAATATTTAATCCTCGTGGAATGGTGTTCGGGCCAGAGGGAAAGGGGAACGAACGAACGAGCGAACGAACGAAGGGGACACATGAACAGACAGAGAGAAGAGTGAGAGAAAGAGAGAGAGAGAGAGAGAGAGAGAGAGAGCGAGAAAGGGAAAGAGAATGGTGACCACGGGGGTATAGACGAGAACTGATGCAACAATGCCAGTAATGCGATAAAATATACTACGTGTCGAGCGATAGAGGGGCAGGGGGGTTTCAAGCGAAATGGGCGAAATGTCCACCGTTCGTACCGCTGACCATCGTTTCGTTCGTTCGTTGATTCGTTCGTGTTTCCCTCGTTCGAATCGGCCATTCTAGCGACAGCTTTGCTTCAAGATAGACGCGGCGTCGGAAAAAGGCCGACACGGAATAGGAAACGTTGGTAGGTGTCGTACGCGATCGCGAGAATCAATCGTTCCTCTTATTTTGCTTACGAAGTAGTAATTCTGCGATAGTGAAACGACCCGACTGACGACCGGCACGCGTGTTTGCATTTTAATTAAATCGGCGACAGTAGAAAAGAGTTGAACGTCGTTCGTTTGCATTTTTCTACTCCTTTCCGCGGTTCTCCTTTTTTTCTGTTTTTTTTTTCCTTTTTGTTTTTGTTCTATCCGTTTAGAGATAGTTGGGAGAAGTTGTTCGGCGGAACGAGGAGAAACAGGACAAAATGTGTTCCACCACTTCTGATGAAATCCATAGCGCGCTTAAAGCCCGATATTTAGTTATTTCAGCTCAGGAATATTAAACTTTATTCTAATTTCCGAAACGTACGCTATTCGAACGGCGTGCGTTTAATTTTTTGACGGAGAGTTTTCATTTTCGAAAGAGTTTAGAAGTAATGGAAATAAATAACGAGTAATATTTCTCTTATTCTACGTTATTACGTACAGCCCTAAATATTGGCATGTTTCAACTTTAAATTAATGTCGATAGTTTGTTATCAAATATGCAGCTATGTATCTATGGAATTGTCAAAGCAAATATATGCATCAGTGAATTACGCATTATAAAGTTTCATGTGTCATAAATTTTTATAGTATAGCATACTTCATAAATTCACTGCATTGTTGGAAGACTATCGCTATAACGAACAATGAACAATTTTTATGGGTGCTATTTATCGTCAGAAATATTCACACACTCTTTGTACAAACGAATAAGTTTTTAGTAGAAAGAAACAGAATTTTCAACAATACACATACCTCTATTCCATATTGATCAATCGTAATTTGTACGAATCGAATTACTTTTAAAAGGTAAGAAATCCTTTTTTGAAATTGCAGTGACGTTAAAATAAAAAAAGGTACAACAGAAACGTATTTGTCAGATTGCTCAGCCACCTGTTATCTTCATTTACAATCTATTTCCTATCGTTTGCTATGGTCACGATCTTTTTAGTATTGCCTCGCGAGCCGTTAAATATTTATATGAGCAGTATTCTACTTCGAAGTATCAGAGAAATGTCAGAAAAATCGATACGAATACACACGATCTTTGATCTAGTTCATTTTGTGCAATCATCGCTGCAATTATCGTCGAAAACTCGATTGGAAGTACGAAGCGAACAATCGGTTTCTGTACGGTCGACAAGCATGCACCACGAAGAATAATCGTGTAACTAGATCAACTCGAGGAGGACCTTCTACATCTCTCCTCGGAACAAGTAGCAGCTAATATTTACAATAGGAAGCGAAGTGGTCGCGTGCCATTCAACCATAAACGATGGAATTGCAACAACTTCTGTTTTATTAGGGAGGCAAGTCCGGCAGCGTACCAATCCCAATGTCATTATTGCGGCAATAGTGGTTCGTGATCTTATTACTGTCATTATTATTGCTATCGTGGCTGAATCGTACGGTTCTCTGCGATTCGAATTGGACGGTCATCACGTTCAAAGTATTTTAATAGCTTGTCTCAGTACGACGCAGTGAGCCTATTTCTTCGAACGATGTCGTAAAATCAATTAAATATGCTTTAGTCATTACTATCTAATTGGAATTACAATACAAATTCCAACGTTTACATTTTAGATTCATTATTGACGTCGTTGAAAGATTTAATTGCCCTATGAAATAAAAATATAAAGTGTTTTGTTAATTATCTATAAGCATTTGCCTAAGTAAATATCTTTAACTCGCTGAAAATATACATAACGACTAATGGTATGCTCGAGTAAAGAATTAAGTAAAGAAAGAAGAAAGATAATGCTACCGAGTTAGTATTTTGTTTTATCGAGGATACGGTGTGTGATTGCGTCAGCAATAGTGAAAGTTTTAATTGATGAAAGATACCTCATAAATAAATCTATATTTTAACATAGAAAACTAGGATTCTAAAAATCGGAATTCTTTACGATACGAGGAGGAACTCACTATGTTCCTGATAATAATATTACTTATTCGTCGATATCCTCTAATTGGAGGCAATCGTTTCACGGATAAACCATTGTCCAAAATCAAGGAATTACGATACTTAAACGTAGATACATCGAAGAACATAACTATCAAGTTGTTTGTCGAACCGTGTCTTAAGAGGCGAGTAACAGGTTGTAGAATGGTTCGTGATTATTTCTTAAGCATCGACATTTAGAGGAGTACGAAAAGTGGTTGTTCGATAGTGGTGACACGTAGCCGCCAATAGCAAACGCGAGAGCTTCGCAATGGAGATGAAGTGCCGCAAGGGCAGGGAGTCATTGTGGACAAAAGAATGGTTTCTCAAGGGTTGGCTCCTCAGGGAAATCAGAAGCAGTGGGCCTCTGGGATAAACCAAGCAGATTTCGACGGAGGTTCGCCAAAGTAGCTTGTCAATAACTTAAATCTCAATCGTAACTTGCTGCTCCCAACTGATTTCCGTTTCTGCGACTCGTATCTTCTCCTTTCCGATATTCATACGGTGACATATCTTCCGCATGGTTACAAAGAGCATCCGTTCTTTGATTTCTGATCCAAGTATCCTTCGTGAAACGCTTCAACGTTTTCATACGTTTCCATTTACGATGACATCGTGTCCCCTGTTTTCAAAATAAGAATGATATCCGCGTTCGGTTTCTTGACTTTGTTGCGTCAGCAATCAGGATTGTGTACCGTGTAGTTGAAATCTTTATGCGCGTATAAACGTAAGAATAAGACGACTTTCTATCCTACATACGTACATTTTTGTTTCCTTGGTGCGTTCAATGATTCTTCTTTCTGAAATAAAATCTGAATTAATACAACCATTTTTCCCAAAAGTTATTGAAGAAAATCCTCCTTCTTGTATTAACTAATCAAACAGCATAAAGCAATACGCACCGTAAATACCTCGGACGAAATACATAACGAACGAGGAAAGGCGAACAAAAAATTTACGTAGACAATAACTTTAACCAAGACTTTTGTCAACGCCTAATTCGTCAGGTGCGGTTCTTCGTTTGTAGTGCGGAGAGCACGGTTCGTAGACCCGACGAGACACACCATGGCCAAAGAAGAATATTTCCCGGCGAGAAATCCTCGAGGCACTGCCGTGAAGTAGAACAAATTTCTTCCTAGAACGGGACACGAAGAAGAACGATGAGTCGCATTAACGCTCGAAACTCGCCGGAAACTCGGCACGATCAATCTGTAGCGGTCGCGTGAGATGCGTCTCTCTCGCGACAGATATACTTTGCTAATTCGATCCCGGTAAAGGCTGAAAATCGAGGAAGATCGCGGCCGGAACGGTACGAGCAACGAGGTCTAAGCATGTGAACTATCTCGGATGTAGGCAATTTCACGGTGTTGCTTCGCATTAATACGAAAGTAAGTCGGTACAAATGTGTCGTCCGAGTCTTAAGTACGTCAGATAGTCGTCGCTGTGTTCTCGTTCTCCGGCAACGTGACGCCGCAACAAGGAAGGTATTTCACGGACTTCTCGTCACCGATGAAAATTGAATTTAAGGCATCCTCGATAACCTCGTTTCCCGATAATCGGCTGCCGCTGCGTCTCTTTCATCCTCTATTTCGTTCCTCGTGTCATCGCCTTTGCTCGATGCTGCCTTTTCTTCTTCGTTGCCATTTCGATGGATAGACGTGATTTCTATGGTACGTCGAATTATCTCCTCGATGCTGTTTGGAAAGTTTGCCAGATGATCCAACCAATTGTTAAAGCTATTTTCGGTAATCTTTTTTATATAATTGTGAAGAGGAACGTTTAATGGCGGATCTGGGGAGAGAATAATATCTGAACTAACGTACAAGTGTAAATAACAGTAGAAGTAGGAGACAAGTGGTAGGATTTATGGCAAATGACCAACACGTGTTAATTAATGTGAGACTCTACACAATCGTTTATCGGAGGTTGTCATTTTGAAACTCGTATCTGAAACTATTAGAGTTTAAGGGGCGTAGAAAAAAATTAACGATATTACTTCTATACAACTGTACGAAACTGAGTTGTAATTTTGCAAGAATAAAATAGCATTCCTTTTGTAAAATCACAAAGTCTTGTAAAAAGCTTGTAGATGACAGTTTCCTATGTATGAGTGTTAGTATCTGTATAAGCCTATGTTATATTATGTAGCATGCAATATCGGACGAGCACCCTGCACGTCATCTTACAATGTACCGATTTATCCGGAACAGTGTAACCAATATATCGAAACTAGCGTTTAGAAATTCAGGCAAACAACCAATACGGTTGACCTATTTATCCGCGCGATTGCCAATTTGACTAACCGATTAGTTGCTCAACCACGTGACTACGCTGTTCTAATTGTTTGCCACTGTTACGTAATAGAATAAAGTGAATATTTACTTATTTACTGGTTTATCGTCATTCGCGTCACAAAATGGATTATCTCTAGCTTAGAAAAATAAAAATCTGAAACTTAATAAAAATAAGAATAAAATATAGTAACACAAACTTAAAACCAGTAACACTGATCTAAAAGGATCGACACATCTCTGATCAATCTTTTTTTACCATGTTAAATAATATTTGAAGAACATAAGTGAAAAATACGATGAGTCACATTTGTACTGGTGGCGTATACACGATGAAATTATCGAAATTCATTGAATTTTGTTTATTCAATCACGGAAATACCCAGTGAATGGTATTAATTTTTGCATTAAATCGCGCAACAAAAAATTGTACATCTGCCGTGATCCGCAAAGTAAAGATACAAATTTCTTCTACATTTTAATGTTATCTCTTCTTTTATGATTCGTTTTTCTTTGTTACCTTGCTACCTTGTATTCTTCATTATGCTTGAAACGGTTTCCCTAGCGCACTAACCCAGCTTTTATTTAGCATAAAAACATTTTTATACGTCATAAAGCACAATGTTGCTAGCACGTCTACGCTCTGCTTTCCTTATCAAACGCGTCCATCGCCGTAATGTCTGGAAATGGAATTGCCAATCCATCTGTCCGTCATTTAATTTCAATATGAGCATTGTACTATCAGTGTGCCGAATGACCGTCGATGCATCTCGCGCAGCATTCAGTTAATAGATCTGTTACGGTAAGTAATGTGCGTTTCCACGTTAGTGTTTGCACGGTACACAACACGGACACAATCACCTTAAGTGGATACGTAGTCTTGTATAAACAATATATACATAAATTCCCTCGAGGTATTACGTTAGCGTGTATCCTTTCCCTGTTGATTCTTTAGACATCATTCAAGTACATTCAAATTTTGACAATGATAAAACGAATATTTTTTAAAAAAACAAACAACGCCGTGTAAAATTCTTAGAGCATCTTTATTGCTAACAAAATGTAAGTCCCTATACGCCAAATTCAACTTCTTCAATTTCAATTTAGCATCTTGTGCAAATGCTAGAGTACCTTCATGTTCATTCAAGACGAAAAGTTGACAATCTTTTATTAGAGGATGTAAAAATTTTACAAGCTCTGTCATTTTCTAGTAACGCGATATTGACAACTGTGAATTTACAAATTGGATTCGATAGAAAAGTAGCAAAAATCTGTTCTTTCGCAAAAGGAAGATAAGTACAGGAAACGATGTATAAAATTTGTATTTGTCTAAAGGATCTTATTCTTAACTTCCAAAGCTTGATGCATATATACGTAGTAATGTGCTTTAATATTTGAAAATATGTAAATATTCCTATAAAACTTTAAGCTTGCCGACATATTTCTCAAATTAAAAATTTTATTATATATACTATCTTTCCTTTAAATCTTTCAAGCACTGGAAAGCCACATCTCAAATAAATCGTCGTTTTTTTCTTCGTACAGTTACTATATCTATACATATAGCTCGTGTTAATTAGGTTATAAGAATCGAATTATTCACGTCTTATTACAATATTGTATTTATAGAATGATTATTCTCATCGCTATTGGAATTATATTTCCTCTTCCTCTGTACCTTATTTAAAAGTACTCTTCAAACAGTAAATTATGTACTCTGCCAATATTTTACTGCCTCAAACCCGGTTCACTTTCCTATATAAAAATACATGCCGCAAAAACTGCATTCGCTAGCCAATAAGAAGAAAAGGAAATGTCAATTTTACTTCTGCCTCGCAAGGAACCCAGTAAAGAAATATTCATAAACCTAATTCAAAATAGCTTCTAAAGTTAAAGAAAGGAAGAAAGATCTTTTTATAGATTTTCTTTTTGTTATACCAGTTGGTCAGAATTTATTCGGATAATTATCTCATTCCTAGATAAATATTTGTTCGGAACAATTCGGATAATGCCGACCTTTGATCCTTCGTATCGCCCTATCCAACTCAGAGAAAAATACAATGAACCTAACTGGGCTGCGAGGATACGCGTTTCACCGTAGATATACGTACGCGGATATATGTAGCGTACAATAAATCTGTAGGTTATTTCGTATGCAACGCGGAGCCGAGCCGCGTATCAGGACATCTCCTTAGCGGAGTAGAGAAACGTGCGGAGGTACGCGTAATTCGTAGTATCGCTATCAGTCATCATCGACAATAACCCGGAAACAGCGAGGCAAGTGACGCATCCTATGAAGAGTAACAAGATAACGGCGATGTCACGCAGTCGGTACGGCGGTATTGTTCCATCATTTGGTTCGTCGCAGTATCCGGGACAGAGACTGATAGAACGTCGACGATCGTCGAATACAAATCTACGAGCAACGCGAACAGAGCCGCCACTAGGTGGTATTAATAATCTAGCGGAGAATTACTCGGTCACGTTCGCCATGTCGCGTCGTCGTTTCTCGACCGAGTCCTGGGAAAGTATAATTCGAGCTAACGAGCGCCGCGGAGAGACTATGGTTGCGGGGTGCGAGTAGTCCGACTCAGAAGAAAAGGAGAGGTAAGTAGAAGAATACGCGCCGGAAGAGGTGAGCGAACTGGTTCGGAGCTGCTGGCGACGGGGTAGTCCGCTGGTATGGGACACGGGTAGGTAAGTAAAGTCGGCGGCTGTATCGCGCTTAAACTTGGGGTTAATTCCCCTCGTTACATAGCGAAATGCCAGCGCACTTTCCTTAGCGATCGCACCGCTCAGTCGCACGCTTAAGACCGCATTGCGGAATAGGCACCACCTCGTGCATAAGAAATCCTTTTTTCTTCCCCTTTGATTCCCGCATTACTCTGCTGTCTTAGTTTGCCGTGTATATTTTGAGGATCATGATCGTAATGCTTGCATTTCTGACGACGATATAGCAGATAAGTTCTTGAGACGAAGCGGTATACATGGAAATCGGTACACGTGAAAGGTAGATCGATAGGACGATTAAAAGAGATTGTGAAAATTATATCGGTACGGGCGTTGATTGTATCGTCGCGTTTTATGAGCCGTTTCTTTGCTTAATCGAACTGTCATGTGGTAACGAATGAAGTTTCTGAAATCTTTCTTTATGCGCTGCTCAAGCGCATTTTGTAGCGGGTTTCAGCTGGTTTCACGTAGACATGTAAATGTAGACACGAAGCGTGCAATCCTTCTTTACCTTTGTTAGTAGAAAAATCGTGTAGCAGCTTTCTGTGTTTGTATCTGTAGTAGCTCGTGCGACTATGTAATTTCCATCGATTTGCATCGCTTTACGAAAAATTAACTTATTTTTACCGTTGAATCTTTTTTAATCTCGTGTCTGGCTGGAATTGAAACCTATACTTAAAAAATGCTGATCTTTGTGTTAATAACAACTATTATGGCACTTCGATATAATAACGATCGGAAATCCAGCAACAAGCTAAGTTTATTTATCTCGGAACAGTCGAATTTCTGTTACAAGGTTTCGATATTTTATGGTATAATTCAATTACTTTGCCACGTTACCAACATCATACTTAAATATAGTAAATACAACACTTCAATCACGACACGTTCGATTTCTATGCGTCATTGACTAAAATACGAAGGAAGCAGGCAGCGATGCGAGCAGAAAAGGGGTGCAAGTACGGTATTGGAAGTGACGAGTGAATGGGGTTGGCCTGGCACATTAGTTGGCGTATCCAAGTTCCAGGCATCCAATCTATTACGACCAGTTCGGCATTAGTAATGTGTCGACGGTAGTGGCGAACTCGGATATTCTGGTAGGGGTTGTCTGAAAGGGGGTGGAAGAAGGTGGCTGCCTGCGAGAGTCGTCGTTGCTGGATGGTTACCGCGAAAGGTAGAAGCTAGGTTCCCGAAGGAGATTCGGTGGCCATGAGTAGACGGAGCGGCTGACAGAGATTCGACCGGGGAGCTAGTGGAGGGGACCATGGAGTAGGCGAACACGACATCAAAACTTGCTTGAGCGAATCTAAACTAACCGAGTAACTCTCTGCGTTACGGTCCGCGATATACGTCGCAGCAGGGTGGTGAATTGGTGGCTGCTGATGGTGGTGGTACATATATGAAATGGGGGCCTTGTGACGTGAACGAAAAGTGAAAGAGAGATAGAACGATAAGACGAAAAGGGGGAGAGAGAAGGCGTTAAAGAGGAGGGAGCACGTTTCGTGGGTGTAAAGCAGGTAGATGCGGGAAACGCGACTAGGATGGGGCCAAGAATCAGAGAAGAAAGGAAGCAACTAGAAGGGGGCAGTACGTACGAAGAGAGCAATAGAGGAGAATGTGAGGTAACTGGCGCGTATATCTCGAAGCATGTATAATTCTGACCGCATCCCACCAAACTATGACATATTCGAGCATTAGCTATTCCAGCTGAATCCCAATACCTTCTCTCAACCTCTGGCAGACCCTTGAGCACGGTGGTCTTACTTCCCCTAACCATTTTGCTCCTCTCTACACCTACCGATCCATCCTTCTCTTCCAAACCGCATTCTAACACCCCCTACACCTCTCCCCGCTTGCTACCGCTGATTCTCCCGCAACCAAATCACGACGTGCACCGCGAACACGGCTTGTGACCGTCAACGAGCGAACTTTAACCGTACATAGAATCGGGATACGCCGCCAAGGCGAAGGAACGCGCCGCCGTTGCTTCGAGACTGGATGGTCTCGAAATCTCGAGCAAAACTTATCCTATCCGGCGTCGATGCGCGGTTCCTGTCGCGCCATACGGCTTATGACGTGCGGCGAAAGTATTAAGAAACCCTGTATAGATATCGGCGCGGTTCCACGCCGTCTTAACCGCCATTCCGCTCTTCAGTATCGGGAAGAAATTGAAACAAACAGCTGAAAGGTGGGAAGAACGACGCGTGGGTTGGGGATAAAGTTGCGAGGCAACGATAAAACAGCTGTAAACTCCATGAGAGATCAAGATAAACGGTTGCGGTGGATGAAGAAGGTGGATGAAGAGGCGCTCGTAGAAAGCGAGAGATAACTCTGGACTTACCTTCCCCAGGAAAAGTCTCTGGTTGAGGGCTGTTAAAGCTGCCAATGCGGCTACGTTGTCGGCGAACTCAACGAATGCGTAGCAATCACTTCCTGGTTATAACGGTGGGAATCGCTTTGTTTTCCGCTTCTACCAAGTGCCTTCTTTCCTTTTAATATTTCACACTTTCCTTGGATACACATCAACACACTTCTCTATATTGTTTCCACGATTTTAGATCTATGGTTTTCATCAAAAGATTAAACTTGGACATTCGTTTCATTTTGCTATTAATCGTAAGCATTTAATTTTTGTAACTTCTGTGTGTGATATAAATTCATTTTATTTATAATATATAATATATATAATATATACAGTATATATAAATAATAATATAAATAAAATTAATATATATAGAGTACCGGGTTTTACTGACTAGCAAGAAGTATTTATAAGAGGCTGAGAGAGATATGAAGAACATCGTGAGATAAGCAGAATGTTATTAAGTGATATTAAGCGAAAGTCACACACGATTTTCTAAATGGAATCGAAGAATAAATCGAAGAACTTGGAAGCAAATAATTATACCTTATCTTAAATGATTACATGGAAATGATTGTATGTTATCTCGTAATTTCTTTAATTTAACTTCTCGTAATTTCGTTCTCGGCTAAATCGATCTCGAATTTTAGTACATCGTGTCTTTTTCACAAAACCATTCCAAAAGATATACTTCTATCATCCATAATATATTGAAAAGAATTTTTCTTCTAGGCATGAAAAATATTTAGTTCTGAACGAATTAAATATCATTTTAGTCTTAACTTTGACAACTCAGGATATTTCACACCCTATATTTCCAAATCCATATGTGTATGCACGCGTAGAAGGAAAATAGGGTAGGTAACAACGTGGTTGTTAAGGGCATAAGCTCGGTAGAACAATTGGGATTTCTTTCAGAAGCCTAGCGCAACGGTGAAATGAACCGCCTTCCGTGGCTACAGAAATCAGACAAATGCTCTCGCTGAATGAACATCGTAAACCTTATCACGCGAGTTTATTCGCAGGAGGCATGCATATCGCGTTCATATAAATATAGACACGTGTGTGCAGTTGATGATATGTGACGTTCATCTGCAACCCTTCAACAATGCCAGAGCCCTGCGTTTATCACGAGGCAGCGTAATATAACGGTTTATCGTTCTCGCCGGCATCAAGAGAAAGGCGGTAAAGAGAGATGCTGTAAATTTTATTAACGTTCACGGTCCAAGCACCATTGTTACAAGATACAGATATATTTTCCAAGAAATATGTTCGCTATGGTTACAGGTTCCCTTTATTTTCAAGGCAATGAAAACACTGTGGAATATGAGCGGCGGTCTTTGTCTGCAAACACAGAGAAGAACAAGTTGAACGCGGTATAATCAGAACGATAAATTTGAAAGTTTATGGTTAGGTCAATGAGAAACTTCGAAATCACTAAATTACATTTTTAATCGGACTTCTGATAATTATTTTTGCAGTCACAAGTAAGCGTGTCCTATATTTTCTGGAATGCTTTCTGGAAGTTATTCATCTTTTCAAGAAACACATGTATTACATGCATTTCCTTTTTGCGTTCGTTAATTCGTATTGCGTGTACTATATGTACACTACCTATAGTATCATAGAATATAAGTGTTCCTTCTAAATTGTACCTTGTGAAATAGATCACTGTACATAATCAATTCTATAAAAAAAATCACCGGCACCTACGCCACAGTATACCCAAACTGCTTCACAATTGAAGACCACAAGAAAATACACGATATTTATATTATAATATTGATTTATAAATGGTACATTAAGTAAAAGATCAAAGATTATTTATGATTCAGCCTATACACGACGTGGAAAGAATTCATTCGCATTAATGAATTTTTAATAATTACGAAAATCCAGGTGCTTTATCATCGAAATACGTATATACGTACGCCTAATGCGATTTGTAAAGCCGTTGAAAAGGTATCATTTCCGAGAACGTGGAGCGCAGTTGCGGTCCCGTGCCAGGAACCGGCAGTACTTTTGCGTCGAAAAATACGTAATAATGGAAAAACGCAGCTGGGCGTAAGTTAATTACAAGTAGCTAGTCGCAAGGGCGTTAATTACTTATTGTAACTTTCGCGTTAATTGCTAGCCGGTAATTGCTTTCGGTAATTGGCCATCCTCTTGCCTCGTTTACCTATGTAATCTCGATAGCCACACAGAGAGCTTATGGCCACTAAAATGTCCAAATGTCCGCCTAAGCCACTGTTCGAATCACGCGTTGATCGTGGATGCCCTTTAACTTCTCGTAACCCATCTTGGTGGCGGCGGACGCGAAACGGAAGCACACAGGCCAACGACAGGTCCAATGAACAGTGGGAAACCCGGACGTCCAATTTGAGAAGTTAGCGCGAGATCGAGAATTACTCCTAACTTTCCTAATCAGCTCCACTCAGTTTTCAATTCCTTTAATCTAATACTACTACATCGATTTACTGATCAAAGGCGACGCAGAAATGTATTTTAACTGGAGCGAAGGCCTCGTGTTTTGGCGTAGCACGCCCGATAAATGGAACTCGATCTGAGAGCGAATTTCGAGGTTTTATGATCGAGTTTTATAGCGTGACAGAATAAAGATTTTTAATAGCTTGATACGCTCGACGCAGCTAACTCTATCGTTTTTATTTAAGTTGTTGATAGTATCGTTTCGTTAAAATTTTCCTTTCATAGCGATAATAGAAACATGATCAACAATATGAAATTTATGTCTTCAACTGAAATTTTAATCATCATCGATAGTAATATTACGTAAGCATAATTTGAAGTGTTTCACTCATGTCATTTTAGACGATAAAGTTTTACTGCCTGCTTCTTTAGTTTTTCGAATCGTGAAGCTATTACATCTTATCCATCTGATTGTCAGTTTCATTAATTTTATACTCAAGAGATGTATTTACTAATTATCCGGAATCGTATTCACCCGGTCACTAAGAAAAAATGCCATATTAGTATTACATCTTCTTTTATTATCTAAGTATTTGAAATGTTTGAGTTCGTGAATATCCAACAGAGGTACTATACAATATAATATTAATATTTCAGAGGAAAATTTCGGTATTTTTAACCGGACTGACAGATCCTTTTATATCTTCCTCTTGTTTCTGAATGCGTTTTATTCCCTGGAATTTTTCATCTCATGTACGAGCGTTAGTTAACAGACATACCGTAAAAACAGCTTTCTGTCACTGTTCAGTAAACATTATGTAGAATTTCATCAATCTTGTTTGGGTTATCATGTTTAAACTTCTGTTTGAATTTTGTTACGTTCTCGCTTTAATCGGTGGCCGCTTGTCCCTTTCACTGGCACACCACGAATTTCCATCCTTTTGTATCTCCCACTTTTCTTTTTCAAATAACTCGGAACGTTTTAAAAGCGCACGGCGATCACCGCGTAGAATTTTAAATCGCCAAGTGTAAATTGGTATACACGCTTTAATTCTGCCAGGTTGCCGGACGATAAAGATTTTTAATGAACGCTATTTAACGCCCTTTCGACAGTAGACTGCTTTTTACGTGAAAACTATTCGGCAACCCGTTATTATTTACGAGCGTTGCACATTATCCGGAAAATATGTGATATTTGGCGCCGTTCGTTCCTACCGTCCATTAATCTCGCAGACGAAAATTGGTTTGCATTTCGAAAACGTACCCCTTCCCCTCCTTCGACCCTTGCGCTGGCAACAGTACTTCGATTCGTCGTTTGTCGGTAAAATATGATATAAAATTACATCCCCCATCCCTCTTGTTATAAGCTTCATGTTACTTCGTTACTCCTAAAATTTCGTCGATCACGAATTTAATAATTGGGTACTACTACATGTATTATGTGTTAAAAAGGATCAATAGAAAGGGACTTTGCTTTTAATTTCACACTCTATGTACTCTTGTTATTGAATCTTCACTATTTCGATTAGTTTCAGTTTCTTTTACAATAGAATTAAACGCAATCGCACGTAGAAATTGTCACTTGCTTGCTAATTATGTCACTTTAATCAGAATTTCTAGATACACGTGTCCCTATTCGATACTAGTCTCTCGAAATGCAATTAAACGATAATTCTTAAGAAAAGGAAATATTTCTAATATCTTCATCGTAAAAAGAAATATATACACCCGTCCACTCAATTTCCGCCGCGGCGATTTTACCGAAGTCAATTTAGCGACTGATCATTCCACCTTCGAGTCGCAGCCAATTCACCAGTCATCGGTTATTCCACCTCTTCCCGAAATCAATTTGCTCGTTTCACCGACTAATTTGCCCGACTTTCGCCGCGAACAATTCGTCAAGTTGTTACTCAGTCGATCGTTTCCACAGTGCTCCCTTCGGCCACGTGAAAAAAATTACGTAGCAACGGAGAACAACGGTTGGAACGTGCGTTGCGCCGGTTAATCAAAGCGTCGACGACTTGAGTGCTTCCACGGATAGTTAGCCGTCATGCTGTATCCGATTCGAAGGGACGATGACGCTGCGACCGGCGGACAATATCGACAGATATTGACAGAGCGTTGCAAGGTGCGATCCAGCTGCCTGCATTTCGGTGACGGCGGTACCACATTAGCCTCGCTGTTTGTATTTGGACAGAGGGAAGCGCTGGACATTGTAATTAGGCACGACACATCGCGCCCCTGGGACCAGCGCCGGGTACCTGCTCCACTCCAGCCTCGGTTCGCCCTCGATCATCCTGTGTTCTGTCCTACGTTCCCCAAGCTGCCTACTACGACGCGGTCAACCGTTAGTCCCAGCAGCAAACTGGTCATCTACCGATCAAGAGGAAAGGGTAAGCGTGCCTCCTACACGAAATTCATCTGGTCGAAGGGAGAAGCTGTTAAGGGCGTTCGAAAAGGGGCAAGCTTCCGTACGCTGGAAGAGGGTGGCATGCTCGGCGTTCAACGTCCTCGTGGAATGTAGCCCTAGTGCGCACGTACTTCATTTCGGCTGATTATACTCATTGCCGACCGCTAACTACGGCTACGCGTCTGAGCCTATGGTCTGAGCTGACTAGCCTTTCCTGTTCTGCGTTAGCTTAACGATAGAGGACCGAGATAGTTGTTGCGTCAACTACTTCGATATCGATACCACATATGTGACCGAGTAGCGTAGCGAGCGTGTGTGCGATCCGTGGATGCTGGGTCGTCGTACGTTCGGCGCACGTTAAATCACTCCCTAATGGATGGACCCGCTAATCTCTGATAGACTGCACGCTACCGTTTCTCCTCTTGTCCTCTTCGTTCCATCCTAGCTCAATACGTTTCCTCTCCTACTAGAATTCCTCGCATCTCTACGACCCTCCTTCCTCTTCGGATCGCGAGCTCTGTGTACTTATGGTACTGCTGTTGCTGCTGCTGCTACTGCTGCACCAGCTGGGATCGAACATGCACGCATGTGTCGCGTCGTTAATTCTGCCCTCCGACCGGTGTCCGTGCCTTTTGTTGCCAGTTCGAGGTTGTTCCCTCGGGATTTACTGTGTTATTCCATTATAACTGCAAGCCTTTTTTTTTTTCGTTCTCAGTACGAAGATTTTGGTTTCAGACGATTACTGCCGCGCGCATGTGTAGTACCATGCGGTGCTGTAAGTTAAAATACCTTACGACGAGGCGAAGGTATCTGCTTGCGAGAGGATACAGGCATGAAATATTAATGCCGGAGTAACGAGGATAGCGAAATGCCAGGCGCAAAATATTCAAATGGTCAGGATTTCAGATTCAAGTGTTTTTTGCAAACATTTAAATGGAAAGCCGAAATCACTTCACGCCATTGTACAGTACATTTTCGCTTTCGCAGCCGACTTTGCGAGACTTTTAGCTTTACGCTACGTCAGAAAGTAGTTGGAAGCTCGATGTTTCTTTTAATACTTAAATGTCAATTATAGATTCCAGTTATTAGCGGGCGATCATATGTTTTGTACCCTTTTCATCTACGTATCTTGTGATGATTTGACTTTCCTCTTCACGAACGTACTTCAATCCCAGTATTTTTTGATGTGATATATAAAGGTATTTAGGTATGTAGGTATTTAACTCTCGAGATGTGCATCAAAGGTACAATTATGACGGGTCTTGCAGAGTTCGTGATAGCTTCCACGTACCAATTTCGGCAGCAACAGCACCGAGTATAATTAATCGCCGTTCATACAAATTCTTCAGGGTCGGTTAACGACGCGCGGAACCCTTTGCCAGGAATTTAAACTGCGATCAACAGTTTAACAGCGGCGAAATCACACGAAACGTAGGAAATAAGGGAACGTTAAAGCATACGAAACGCATAACACAAGGGAAATGCTTTTAAATATAGAACCGTAACAGGGGGCTAGGAGGAGGATTGGACGAAACGTTCGAGTTTCATACGACACAAGCCGCAAGCTTTAAAAGCAACCACAGAGGACACGGAAATTTCAGAATAAAATTCCGCCCTGGACTGCGTCACGCGATGCAACATTCCACGGAGGTTCGAGAATAGAGAAGAAAGTTTCGCGCGCTCGGTGTACCGCAGTTAAATACATATATATTTTTTCCCAATTTTTTTCCCTGTCTACTCGGTCCTCCAATCCCTCTTTCGCCCATCCCCCTGTGCCGGATAACAACATGCAGCCGTACCTGCGAACAGTCCACTGTACTCTCGTCATGAAAGGTGTATTACGTGTACCTTGCAGAAATTCACGCAGCTCGCAGAAGAAACTTGGCGTGTCAGAGAACGGTAAATTTTCACTCTATGCACAGCGGTAGAGGAGGGGGGGGGGGGGACGAAGGAACTTGCATAAAATTTTATGAACAATCAATTAGCCCTCAGGAAGCTTCGATAATCCGTCAGGTCAATTTGCACGGTGCTTTGAAAATCTTCAGACTTCCGCTCACGAAACGGGGCAGGAACCGAGACGCCGTTATAGAAAGGCATAGTAGGTTATCTTTATCGCTATCACGTTTTCAATTTTGAGAACTTCTGCCACGCGAACTGCGAACGATTCGGTGTCCCGTTTACATTCAGTTTATCGTGCCATTGATGATCACCGATAGAGCAATGAATTGCACGACGCTGTTACGTATTGGAGTACGGGTGACAATGGAAGTGTCTTTGTTCGATGTCTCGATAGTTTCAATGGTTACAGTAATTTCAATCGATTACGAATGAAATAATTCGTGGAAGACACACTATCGTTCGTAAGTTTCTGGCCATTTTGGTCAGTTTGTAGTGTAAAATGTACTGTATAGAAATGTTAATGGTATACATAAGCTAGTAACGAATTAATGATTCGATGAAATACTTGTCATCTTCTTACGCAATCAACAGATCATAGAGTATTGTTTCAAAACCAGTAATGTAATAAGCCATTGCTTGAATGAATCGTGGTAATATGTCTAATCACGGCATCGCGACATCTTCCTTGCAGAACTTGGAAACACGCCATTCGCCGCATATCACGGATACAGTACAAATATTTTCAGTAACTTATTAAAGTATATCTCTAATCGAAACGTTTGAACGGGGATTTTATCGTAGCCGGGTGACGACGCGCGTTAGCAAAATGTGGGTCTCGATTTGATACGCGAGCTTGGGAACCGACCCACTTTCCACGACGCGTTTCTCACTGCAGAAAGAGTGAAATCGAGGGTAAGATGGCCAAGGGTGGATAGCCTGATCTGGTCAGGCGATCTTTATTGCCGAAAATCCATTATTTTCCCCATTAGATCGCTTGGCCCGATCTTCCGGCGCAGGCATTTTCGTTTAGCAGTTTTTCTTCCGATTCACGTCGTTTATGACTACCAGTCGACTCCAGCTTGATCCCCATCCACCATTCCGCGTGCTCTGCGCCTCGGACTATCTCGCACCTTCGATAGCTCGTTTCAAGCCGGTAAATCTCTCGTCGATCTCTCCGTTCCTCTGGCACCGCGGTTTCGACGCTTTTTATCGCACTCGCTTACCATCACCCGTAAGCAAAACAGTCAGTGCATCGCCGCGCTGACAGCTTAAAGCGGAACGTTTTATTCCACGCCGAAAGGAATCGCCGCCATTTCAGATAAAACAGATGGATTTGATGGAATTTTATGATGGCATCGAGGATTTAAGGGAAGTTGTGGGCGATGATTACGCCGCGTTGATTCGTCCGAAATATCGATTTTAAGAAACTTATTGCTGGATAGTTCTGTTATATCGCGATTGTATTTTATAAATGTTTCATTATGTATTTATTAGTTACGTTATATATTTATTTCGATTTATGAAACTGGTATTATCTATATGGAAAGGCCATACTGGAAAAGTACGATAAGTACATTTTTGTTAATTTTCTGACTTTTATGTCACACGATGATTAAAAACAAGCGTTTTGTATCACAGATAACATTGCTAAAGTATTTAAGTAAGATTTCAATCAAGTAATGATTTCAATCGCGAAAAGGGTTCGTTAACAGTAGAAAGAATTTCACGCTAAGAAGATTCAGAATGAAAAATAAGTCTACACTTTAAAAATATTATTTACTATTGGCAGAATAGACGGTGCCTGGTTAGATAAGTTAACGTTTTCGGAACTTTGTTAATCAAAATGTATTGTCCGAACCAGTCACCATGGTTAATTAGCTAAGCGGTTAACACACCAAACAGGTTAATGAACTAAATAGGTCAGCCGGTCAAATTGATTAATCAACTGAATCGGTTACCTAATTAAGCACATTGATTAAAGCCGGGCAAATAATCGTGGCCATATTTTATCTTGTATCATTATACGAGTTTATTATTATAATGTTCAACGATATGTATAAAAGCACGTGTGTTGCTGCAATTAAATATTACTAACGGGTATTTCAGTCATTTGTCTCTTGTGTTCACTTCAAATGTTTAAAGTTTGGCTTTAAATGTATATGAAATCAGAAAATAATAATCTATTATATCGTGGTTTTGACGGAATGCACCTCCTACAAATTTATTTTCAGTTTTTAAATAATGTAGGGATGGTCACTGTGGTTAACACTGTTTACCGCATGTCCGTCAATTATTCGTTATTAAATTATTTGTACATTCAATTATTGATTATTAGTAGTAATTAAATTTGGTTTATATGGAAACGTAATGATCGAAAGTGATCGAACGATTGCAATTTGACATATATATGTGCATTACGTGATTACGAGGATTGAAAAGCATGAAAATGTTGATTAGAGAATACGAAGAATCTGTGTTGTAACAATTCGTAGAAATATCTTAACTTCATTTTTACAAATAGTAATTACTTTCATGTTGCATATAACAGTTTTAACGTTCATCGTAAATTTTCACACATAAATTAGTAGCATAAAGTTATTAATGCAAAATTATTAAAATACAGAAGAAGTAATAATGTTATAAAATACTAGCGAATACCAATTAATTTGCACAATTAGCCGATTAAATTGATTAAATGTGTTCTATAAATCCGTCTAAGGTGTATTTCATAAATTTGCGTACGCCTTCATGCACGTTTTTATATTAAATATTTTCCCGTAGCTTGAACGCGTTCGTGATAACATAAAGCTGGGAGCCGTTAAGAGCTTCCACGTTGTCCTTAATGCAAACGATAAAAGTGTACCAGGTGATCCTGTAAGCTTTTATGTAGCGGCTCCAATGTGTGATATAAAGTTAATAAATTACTCTGCGAAAAGTTACTTACTTCGTGAAATGTAAACCTCGAACGAAGAAAGAAAATTCAGACATATGGCAACAATTCATTGAACAAATGAAAATTTTTTAATACCATATAATGAAAATATAGAATCTATTTAAATCGATGACTTTGATACTTGCAATGTTTCACGATACTTTTATTTCGTAAAATATTCTATGTTTAAAAGATTACTCAAAACTCTTTTAGAGGATGGAAAAGCGCTGGGTGTTTCAAACTTGAAATTTCATGAAGAATTTTACAGAAGGTGTTACACGTACAATGAATAATAAAAAATACCAGAACAGATGAACTTCCGCTAGAATGTTACGGACATATTTCACTCTACATATTTTGTCTGAAATAATAAATATAACATAAGCGTGGACTGATCGTCATATCATATATGTATGTATTATCCCGTCACGTTTGTGTGTTGTAAAAGACGATAGAATAAATGCACACAGTATGTAGTTCACAATAATGTAACTTCTTTTCTAAACATTTTTTCTCTGCAAACGAGTTTCAAAGAATTGACACACTCGTAACAATTTTCTATGATAAATGTTGAAATATCTTCATGAATCACTGTACATACTTTACAAAACTACCAAGCCAAATAAGCCAACATTCCTGTTGCACATATATTAACATAAAACGTTCTTCTCTTCAACTTGAATGCATAGAAAATGAACAAAAGGATGCCACGCAGAATACAAAATGTCTCATATTTTAAAGTAAACTCTTCCATTCTATCCGACATAGTACAACATTCGTTAGCGTCGATAGAAGCTCAAAGCTTGATGAAAATGAAAATGTGCAAGGGTAGAAATGGAATCTAAAAAAAAAAAAAAAGGAGAATTCGTTGGCAACATGTTGGAACCGCGTGTCGCGAAACAATGCGTCGGTGTAATTCTTAAAAATCGTCGAACATTTTCGACGAGCACGGAATACGGAACGAGGGAAGAGCGTAGGAGAAGCACGTCTCGATGGTGACTAGATATTCCGCATGTTCTCGCCGGTGCTCGGTTCTCATTCATCGCCGGGGCCCTATGAAAAATCTCCGTGCGACGATACCCGGAACGACAATGTATCCGGCGACTGTGGGATGCGCCACTAGGGTGTAAAATATTATGAAAATACGTAATGGCTGATAATGGTTAAGCCACGGATATGAGCCTGCAGCCCGGTCGGTATTGCCCCTCAGGAAACGGACTTTTATGGGGTTTTTACAACGCTGTGTTACTCCACGGATGCTACGGGGCCGTGCATAACGTCTCGCCTGGCTACAGCTTCGCTGCAAAGCGCAAAAAAGAGTAATGAAAAACGCCGACGCTGCCGTTTGAATGCTGCGTTATGGACTGTATCTAAAATGGGTCTCTTGCGAGTCTGCCATTCAAGCCACCGTATTGAAATATGCAAATAGGCGTGCCCCGTCCACAGCCGGAACATACGAGTCTTTGCATATCTATGCGTGCTTACTTTCGTTTTCGCGCCTTTACCGAATCAATCGTCCTTCTTCGCCGTCGACCAGCCAATATCTTTCTTTCTCTTGAAAATACACTGTCGACAAAGATCGAAAAAATTGGGATTTTTATACGAGATTGTACAATCTCGTTTATAAATATCAGAACACCTGCTGGATTCCAACGAAACGTGATAATTAAAGACTGTGCTACGTCGACGTAGTAGTAGTAGTAGCAGTTGTATCGACAATGTGAAAATCGTCTTCGTTGATAGAAACGGGAAAGAAAATGAGGCTACTGTCTACGTAAACGTCTTGTAGCTTCTATAAACATCTTTGCAGTGATTTTAAATTACAGCAATATAGTAACAGTTGTGCTTCATTACAGTGCTAATTAAACTTCAAAACGTTATATATAATGGACAGATGAAAGTTGACGATGGTAAACGTCCAAGTACTTTGGCCAGCCATTGTATACGTAGTAATGAAATAAATTATAGGAAGTGGCAAGTAACGCAATGATCTTCAAAAAGCGGCGTTTAAAATTCAGTATCGTCATTAAGAGGATGTAAAGAAATTTTAACGTTTCACTCTCTATCTCTTGAATCAGCTGTCAAGGTTGAATGTTTGCAACTTTTATCATCGTAGCTGTATGATTGATGTAAAGCGGAGCTCTCCATTTTATATCTATAATCTGAAAGGCATTCTGTTTCAAGCGTGTCAACTTGTTACATTTGATACAGAAACGCTATAACAGTATGAGAAAACTCTATCTGATCCATAAATTATGGAGAGTCAGACTTAGCAAATTTATTGATTTCGCTTCTGGTTAAATGTCTCGTTATTATATATTCCAGGAAAAGAAACACGCGTCAATAAAATTTTAAAACTCAATACCTTTACGAATGTACCATGTATCTACACTTTCGTTGAATAGAATTGAGAAAGGAATATCGTATTCTTATGAAATTTTAGGGAACAATTTGGTAATTGTTTTAGGTCGTTAAGTAAGGCTATTTTATTGAATTAATTAATATCCTACGTCAAATTTTAAAATTCAGTACATTGTCGATTAATCTCATGTTACTAAAATTTTGCTTATATTTGGCATTATTTCCATTTTCACTTCATAACCCTAACAAGCGCGTTCTTCGTATAAGCTATTTGTGTATCAAGAGTCACTTAGATAGCGCATAACTTTCAGTTCGTAAGACAAACTACAAGAAAACGTGTAATTCTTAAGATTAAGGATTATATTGATATAATTATAACAATAATTTCTTTTATAAATATTCCAACAAAGAAAAGTTAAATGTGTCTACATGATCGGATTGCGGATTTTTATGCGTTTATGCGAAATTTTAGATTGCAAAAATGCATAGAACGCTCGTAATGTGCAACAAAATATCAAGTACCCAAAGTATAGTATTCCTTACAATATTTAGTAGAATATGTTTTTAATCTTATCGGTAAAAATATGAATTTCGGTAAATATCCGCTATCAATACGTTACTAAAGCTGTTGCACAATTTCTTACATCTCTCAACTATAAACTTTATGGCGCGTTCTAATTCGCGTCTTCCGTTTCCTTACTCAAAAATGGATTCTCCCTGCTTGTATTTCCTCTATCGGCTTTACCAAAGAGCCGCGATCACCTACGTAGCTATGTATATAGCTGTTTGTATATCTTGGCAAAGTAAAGAGGTCGGAGAAGGCCGCTTCGTAGCCGCTTCGGGGCCGTCGATATCGATAAAAGTGTCGCTGCCTTTTCCACCCTCTTCCTCGTTTCTCGATCCTCGCTACCTCCGCGCTCTTCTAGAACTTGCAACAGTCTGCTTGGCACCCCAAACCCCTGTCGGATCCCCGAAATCTAAATGATTCGGTTATTTCTGGAAGGTTGCTGGAGGCGTTTCTCTTCCAGCGGCCTCGCTGCAAAGTGATTTCCCTCGTACTGGTAATCCTGAATTCGATCGATCGGTTTGGTTGGTCGCGTGAACCAACAACACGGTGACGCGAGGCTGGGTCATGGAAAAATTTTAATATATCTGTACGGGATAAGCAAACAACGGTAAAAATTGAACGGGGAAAAGATTGAGGACTGGATTAATGTTCAGATGCTCCACGAAATTCATTGACGTGCTGTGTGTATATATTTAGATCGTCTTATCGTAGGAATTTTGTACGGGCAGCTTCAAAAAGAATGAAACGGTAGGGTTGTAAGATAATTTTCCGTATTAATCAAATTATAAGTATAGTCACTTACGAAACTACAGCGGAGTGCTATTGTTACCTTTCCATTAGATCTCTGAAATACTCCGCACATACCTAGAGAAAACACAGTTTAAATAATACATAGGGAAGTTTAAACAGTACACTTCACGCGTGGGTACGCATCAGAGTTTAATTAATGCGCTAGATAATCACACATCTGGGTTTAAATACACTACACAGTTATATGTCAGAGTACAAACAGAATCACAGTATATAGAGCAGATAGAGAGATAGGGTTTAGAAACACATATGTAGAGTAGCATAACACGTATTAATAAACAACTACTGTCAATAATCCTACACGGTTCAACGTCTGCCAATACTTGCACGATCCTCTGAGTAAATTAACCGGTGCACCATTTGCAACTTTTACGAAACTCGAACGATCTATCTACTTTCAATTCCTCGATACATTGTTTTGTTAAATTATGAATAAATTTCGTTTGAAAATAAGTCGGTCATTGTAAGAAGATATGCGTACGTTATTAATAATAAAGAAACATCCAGAGATGTAAGATCGACTTTCTAAGAAACTTCTGCTGTGTGTTAAAGTTTAAACGACAGAAGTTATGAGAAGAGATATACTTCTTACAAATTGGAAGTTTGATAATGCACATTCAATTATCGCGTATAGTAGCATCTAAGGTATTTACATAGAGGTTCATATTAGGAAATTAGTTTTTCTATGTATGAATATAAATAAATCTATACTTACAAATACTTTTAATACTTTTTTACAAATATATCGTATGACGAAAAAGTACAGCACAAATTAATGTATACATATTAATTAAACTTTCAATGTTTAACGCCTATATTTCAAGACGTATCTAATTAGTGTTCTTTTAGTGTAGCAGTTTAGTTAATTTTCCATTGACCGTCTCATCTTGCAGAATTGATAAGAAAGAGAAACGCTGAAACATCTTTTCTTCTCGTCCAACCGAGAATTCATTTTCTTTATTGAGCCATATCCGCGACGTAAAGTCTTAATTTCGCTCGGTGGTGGTTTTGGCAGAAAATAGTGCGATATCTTACGGGCACGCGGAACGGGCCAGGTATCCAGGAATACGAGCAGAATAAATAAAGAGAAACAAGAAGAATACCAGGAACGTGCGGAAAGCGTATAGGTGGTCAGTTTCTGGTGTCTGGTACCAACGTGAATGCCAACATAGGCCTGAATAAGAGGGTGGATTTCACAGGCTTTAATATGAATAGGTATACCACTCTATATGTACTCTATTTCACCTACTGCAGCCATCGCGTATGATATAGGTAGAGGGTAGGTTGTGGTCTTGCGAGAAAGAAAAGGAGAGTCGATAAGGAGAGAGGAAGAGAGGAGCGAACATACGTATATATTTTTCAGGGAAGAGGGCCAGCCAAACGCCTAGAATTGCCTCGCCTCTTCCGTGTTGGTGTCCACTACGATTCATTACCTCTCTATTCATCGACATTACCGACGGTACGTTCTGTTGGGTCCTCGAAAATCACCCTCCGCACCATTTCTCTCCTACCATCCCTTCGCCACTCTTCAACGTCCTTTGACACTTGGCCCTGCATCAGCTATCTCAAACGTCACTAGAACGATGGCCTTGTTCTACCTTTATTCCTAATGCTGATCAATCAGTGGACAAATAAAATAAATGTCGATGTGGCTTCGACAAATGACGACAAGGTCCGGGTGAAATTTTATTCTCAATTTTGATCGCTTTTTGTGCGTGTGTGTGTTTAGTATGGTATTTCGGCGAATTACCAGATTCATTCTCATTGTATTTATTTTAGTAGATATTAACTATTCTGGAAATATTTTTTTCTAGCTAATCTTTCTTTTTAAGCTATCATTCTGTTACTATCTAAGATGAAAGTTACAGCATACACTATACCAATTACATCATAATTATCGTTTCAATTTTTGTAAACGTATGTCCTAATATTTGGTAAGTTTAATCTTTAGTACGTATTTGTAGGTATACTGGAATTAAAGAGATTTCATCGATCATCTATTTTATAAAATTGCTGTCAGATTCGTAAAAGCGAAATTGATAAGATCGAAGTGAACTTTACGAGATTAGATAAGTTTCATCTACCTATTTGTTTACTAAAATAGCAACTGGAATTACAAAGGTCAACGCGAGTCGATATTTTTTAACTACATATTCCTCCGTGACTGCAATTTGCTTTCAACAATGCATAGTATCTAGCAGCACGTTGCAGTGTGACAGTGATATAAATATGTTTCCATGTATTACGCGATACGTTTTCCCGTTTTTCATGTTTTCATATTTCGAACGCGAACTGTAATACACGGAGTACGCGTGTCTGCATGCATACGTATTGAATTATATTCACGTATTATTTTGTTTTCCCGTTGCTGCTAATAGGCGCGGCTGCTGAAAGCCTCTTAATTTATTATGAGCGTCGTGTGTTGAAGCGGCGCGTACATTATGTACGATTTTTGGCAATTGAACATCACATATGAAACACAGCTACTAAAAGCAACCATTACGTTTTCGCAGTTTCAGCCGCTTTTAACGAGAGTATAATTTAACGTACCGACACGCTTGCAAATGGCCTTTGAATTTTTAGTACTCGCAATATCAATATTATACGTTGTAAGATCAATTTTTCGTTTCGTATGATCGCGTTCCATTGTAATCAGTGAAATTATTTCGCTTATCTGATAAGAATTCCAACTTCCACTTTCTTACGCGATATTGAGGTCTTATCAAGTAGAATAAGCAAGAAAGCGTAGAAGTACATATTAAAAGAGAGACTGAAACTAAAAAAGAAATTGAATTTTAAGACAGGCTGAGTCGTTACTTAGCACAAAATTAAGAACGCTGTGAGAAACACGCTACAAATTTAAAATGAAAAATGAAATGTAAAAGTTTATTTCTCTTTATGGATACAAATTTTTCAAATGTCTACTCCATAAATTTTCATTTCTGAAGTTACATCAAGTTGCGATATATCCCAAGAAATTAAAGATACATGTATGTACATCCGTACAAGAACTTCCTAATAGAACGTTCAATTTCAAAAATGATAATCTAATCGAAGATTAATATTTGACATAACAGAGTGAACGCCGTTATGTTCAGCTCTTCAGCAGTTATTCAAGGCGCGTTTCGTGCTCCTCAGCGTAGCATAATGAGATACCTTTTGAGAAACGTTCCTGTACGCGAAAGAATGTCGTGTATTAGCTAGGTATGCGATGTAATGGTCACATTATACGGCATATTGTGTTTCTTCAAGTTTATGCCCACTAGAGATAATCGAAACGCCAAGCTTGTGTATACACGTAAGAAAACGACGCCCTTAACCAGCAAGTAGAATAATAGACTATTGCAAACAACGCTGTTTATGCCCTCCGCCAGCATTCTCGTGTTCACCATGCGCAACTTTCTGCAACAGTATAATGAACAAATATTAAAAACTATAAATTCATTCATTATCTCTCTCACTCTACTCCACCTACAACCAGCACTGTTTGCCGTTCGCTATTTTTAATGAAATTCACACCGCCTTGGCTCTTGACTTCGGCTCGTTTTTTTCCTTACCCCCGTAAAAGTCTTTTTCACAGGCAATGAAAGAGTTCAATTTGAAAATTGATTTCGCTTATTCAGTACCTTGGCGACGTAGAATCGTGGCGACGTAAACGCTCGAATGTTTTACGATCGCGACTTGATTCGACTTTCACAAATCAAAAATTCCTAAGTTGTTATATACAGCAGAAAAAATACTTTTGTGCAAAAATATTCCTATTATCGTCAATTCGATCCAATACAATTCGAGGTGTATAATTAAGTCTAATTAAGTTAATGGCTATAATTTATACGCACGCGTGAAGTTTCTCTCGTATTCTTAATTCATTTAAATGCTATTATTAACTCCGAAAGGATGTCTACAAAGCAA
The DNA here is from genome assembly GCA_014737475.1 of Bombus confusus. Taxonomy (NCBI): domain Eukaryota; kingdom Metazoa; phylum Arthropoda; class Insecta; order Hymenoptera; family Apidae; genus Bombus; species Bombus confusus. The sequence goes on from JACXIV010000097.1 coordinate 5,929,263, forward strand.
ATCACGTTTATGTCTATCATAGATGAAATTTCATCTCGGCACGATTTTATATTTTCTATACTTAGGAATTCGCTATTCAATATTGGATGTAAAGTTGAAAAATTATTGTCTGATACATCACGATCGTATTATTACGAATAAAATTCACATTGGCTGAAATTTCATAATAGCTACATAATAGCCTTCTAGGATTAAATATCGTCCAATAGTAATTGACATTTGAAGAATCTACTGTAAATCGTGTCGTATTCAAATCCCTGGAATTAAAAGTCAGAAGAAACGAAGACACGAGTCGCGGTACCGTAGTTGATGGTCGATTACCGTCGAGAGGAAAGCCATTTCTAGCGTTAAATATTCATAACGATCAGTGGAAAGTTTTCGAGTTTCGGAAAGAAAGGCGCGCCGTGAATTTTCCCGAGAAAATCCGTCGGCGGAGTGTGCGGAGAAAATAATAGCGCGGTTGCCCTCTCCCGTTTTAAACGATCGAATACGTCCGCGCCACGCGACGAGATTTATGCGTCGATTATTTATCGCGTCCCTTTCGTCGTGGAAAATAGAAAATATGCTTAAAAGGGAGAACAGGCCTCTCTCGCGCACGCGTCCCACGACAACAAACTTGCGATACGTATATTTAAAATCTCATTTATATTGTCCTTGCTATCTATCGGTACATAAATTTACCCATTGAAAGTTTGCCCTACCTGTTATAGAAATATCGCGAGCCTTTCTGGAAAATGCGCACTAGTAAGTATGTGTATAGGTAAATATGACAATTTTATATCCGTACTTCAGGATTAAGTTAGTTCAATTCATTTTTGATTCGTTCAAATCGTATTTGGTATCGATGCTTCTGTAAAACTGACGAGTCTTTTCATTTTTAGGAATCCTGCTGCCAAATCTTCCAACATTCTATGAACGTGTATGTGCGTTAAGAAAAATACATTCTCTTGGCTTATGTACGCTTACGTACGTTCAAGGTCTGTAATCACACATATGTGAGCGAAAATATACGTCGCAGCTAAATCTTCTTTCCTTATAATTTGATAAAATTGTGTCACGTCCAAATATATCTATCACGTTATGGCATATTTATGGTTCCTTGGCTTTCCATCGTGTATCCGATAATTGATAGTACCTTCTGCTTTGCTTCGACGTCTTATGAACATTCCAGTTCACTTCTGAAACCGTTCCGGATCTGACCTGAAGAAGTGGACCGGAATGTCCGTGTATCGTCAGAGCAGAGCGCAACGTACTACGAAGAGAACAATCGGAACCGATAGAACCACAAATATGTCATCTAATAAATATCGTGAAAATTTATAATCTGAATTATGTCATCCCGAAGTTCTATATTTCTTATTGTCAGTCGGAATGGAACAATAGACTGCACCTGTGCTGGATTAGCAATATAGTAAATCCATTAAAGAGAAGCAAGAAAATTGGCTTTCGGCGGTGTACGGAGCGTGTCGTTAAGACTCAGTGAGACGTAAATTTTGATGCTGAATTTTTCTTCGAATCGATAGCTTCGGCAAAGGTACTAACCGGTCCGCGAATAAACGGTTCTCCTGCAATCCTCAGAATTTATTGACGCAAACGCGGTTCGGTAGATGCCATTTTCCTTCGATAAGTAATGCAACGATGTTATAAAGGACACTCATAACTTATTCCGACAAGTCCACTCGTAAAGGCGGAGAGACGCGGCCCGGCGGAAAAGGGAAATACAAGACGTGGAAATAAATAAAGGAAGCCGATCTAACGTGCTTACGGAGTAAGGTAACCGGTTTGAGATGGTTTAAAGCTGGGTCGGCCAGGGTCTGGGTTCAGGTGGTGTTGCAACCAATATCGTAAATCCAGATTGACTTTGAGAGAAACAGAGAGAGAGAGAGCGGCTTTCTCACGCTGCCCCCTTTACAACCGCCATGCCGCCTTCTTTTGCATCTGTGCAATATCTTCATAAAGTCGTCGATAGGATTATGAGGCAGCGGATTCTACATGAATTCTACGAATGGCCGCGTAAAGATGCTGTTGCATTCGATTCCGAACATCGCGCAAATTCGGTACGACGAGTAGTAAGTCGCTCGTAGAATACTTTCCATATCTTTTACATATACTTTTGCATTGTGTCTTGTAAGTTCCATTCGTTCCTTCATGGTTATATAAGAGCTGTGGATAGACGCAGCGGGATCAGTGGAGAAGTAACATTTTACATTGGCTGAAATTGGAACGTATTCTTTTATCATCACAGTGACTCGTGAAAGTACTCGAACGCTTTACCACTGAATGCTTTTATAGATATATCGTGTGTATTCTGCGATGTAAATACAGATTCAAATTACGTAACGGTGGATATTTTCTTAAAAACGTTCGAAACAAAATGTTGGAAAGAAATTGAAGACGCTGCAGTATCCTTCCGCTCTCCTGGCGAAAGGCAAACGTGGAAAAGCGTAGCTTTTGTTGTGAACCCGTCGATTTACAAGTCGAGCTGTACCGAATAGAAGAAACGTGGAAACAATTTCACAAATCACGGAAATAGGAACGAACGCGTCATTCGCTATTGCACGATGACTATTGATCGACTGATAGCGATCTGGCGCCTTTCATACGTTATTTTGAGTGGCTGTTTCACTCGCTGCTCGTTTATTGCACTTTGTTAAGGAAATAAGTCGGGGATCGGCCGACATGGGGTTGGCGTGTGACTTTGGCGTACTTTAATTTATTTTGAGATGTTCAAACTATTACATTATCAAGCAAATATCAATTTATACGTGTGTCTAGAAGAAATATAAATTTTTGCATCGATAACGACAAATCTTTTGAGTTTGTTCGATCTTCTAGATTTTTTCGTTGTAAACTTTGTCGCTTTTTAAACTTGTCGAAACAGACCTCCGGCGATTCTGATCGCATCTCGTGTATAATATCTGAAATATTCGATACGTACATAAGATTAAGCGATAGCGATAATTTTGATATGATCTCTTTTGAAGTCACTTTATGTTGTCATTTCAAACGCAATATTCGCAATAGCACACAAGGTCGACCAATTTACTATCCAAGTTCTTGTAGCTATCGACAAAATACTTTGTTTCTTCGAGCAAAACTTGTATAGAACTAGCAAATAAGAACGAAAGAAATATATGTATATTTAATTCATTCCAAGACACAAATTATTATATAAATGTTGCAAGTTTAATCATTTTTAGTATCGATATAGTACCATACATATCATTATATTATAAACGCTATCCGTTTCTGAATGCTTCCAAAGTATATTATTTTTTACTGTACTAAGTAACGCATTAACTAGTCGTTTAAACTTTTTTCCGAGTACTAATTATAATCACTAAAAAGATGTAAAAAATGGCCTGCGTATGTCAACACTGACTATGGGAAATAAGAAGGTAATAAGTATAAAAATTTCCCATATTTTCAATACTATCATGAATACCGAAGATTATTAATACTGAAAATTACTACTTATAATAAGTCACGTTAAATTATATTACTCGACATATTCTTGTCTTTCATCGCTTTGATGAACTTGGTTCGAAAACGATTCGGTGAGAATTCGGTCAGAATAAGATTTGAAATATAAAACAAACCTTCGACAAGAAAAGAAGAGAACATTTCAACTTTACACCAACTATGTTCACTATTATTCATAAATATCGGTCGATTTATAATAACGCAACAGCAATACGATACAATACACGGAATAATAAACACAAAGATTCTTCCATTTTTTTTTTCATTATATATTAGCTTCCAAAAATGAATTTCATTACGTCAAAATGTTCTACAATACAGATACAACAACTGTATTTAGGCACTTAAGCACTCTTCGAGTTTCTTCGTATAAAACAATCTTACGCAACTATCCTAATTATTCGTCATGAAATTTTTATAACAATTCTTGTTAATATCTCGTCTACTCATTTATTAGCAGAAATTTCTCATTCTCTTAAACAACGTGAACAACGACGGTTTAACGAAAAAGAAAAAATGTAATATTTCGTATTGATTCGTCAAACTCAAACTACCAGAAAGTAACATTTAATATTTTATATCGCCCAATATTACTTCATACTCGATATTAACGAGAATTCCTTCAATTCTCGTTTCCAGACGAGAACGTGTATATTTGCCACGATATTGTGCGTATAACATTGAATATAATAATGCACACCCGTTGTTAAAAATCATTTCCCACGGAAACGGCTATTTCTGATGCAGGTTGCAACATGACAGAAGTAATGGATGTTTCATCGATAAAAAGATTACGTTTTTCCGTAACAGATTTTCCAGCCAGCTAAAAAGTCTAGACAGGGAAATTTCAAAGCTGGCGAGCACAGAGGAACGGCGACGGTGATTTTCTGAGCGCACGGAAGCGGCACGTACACCAACGAATCGTAGGCGCACTAGTGTAGGCCAGAGCAATTCCTGATATCGTGGCTGTCGATCAATCGATGCGTGGGTTTCAATAATCCAGCGGATTGTTATCGGTCCCACACATAAAACTCGGCCGGAATATCACACGACATTCCGATGATAACCGATCGAATTTTAATCGGGGACCTCGTCGAATTGGATAGCTGACGTGTGATCCTCTCGAAAATCCACGTAAAACGCGATATGCCAGAAATCAATCCCCGATGTGTCATCGTCGACTTTGGCCTTGCGCGTAGTATTATATAACGCTATACCATTCTCTATGTGTCGAATCAAAAACTTTCAAACAGTACATTGTGCCAGCGTTTTGTTTCCCTGCGTTCGTTACTGTTTCCATGATATTTTTCTTTACATTCCAACATCGTAAAACGTCATAGATTCCATGATTCTTCGTAACGACAAGCCCTGCTGTAGCTTTTTATTAATCATATAACAAATAAGAATTTGTTACATAAAACTACACTGAAGTTGATAAAAGAAGCAAAATTAATCTGCCATCTTACACAATGTAAATATGGAAACGCTTTCACGCGCGGTATTACACTTGTTCCGAACTGTCTTCGACAACATTGTGCAACAACGATACGGTTGACGCAACATTAAACGTTGATTAAAGAAAAGGAAAAGACAATCAACTTCTTGGTGAAGTATTCGGACTGTTCGATTCCACTTCGGAGTAAATAAAAACCTACTTAGATAACAAACGTAATCGATACGACCAGACGACATAAATTTATCAATGTCTGCTTGATATAGATACGAAGATTATTCTAATTGATCGAAAAAATTTGAAGAGAAAATTCTTGTATAAAATAAATAAGCAAGTCGGTCGATTAACTGGAAATCCGGCGTAGAAAAATGTGATGCGACGAAACGCGGGCGCCAGAATTTTAGAAATTCAGTTATTTACGAAGTTCATCGCGTTAGGCGACCGAAACCTGGGGGCAATCCAATGGCGAGTAATTAAAACTCGTGTTACTCGTCTCGTCGGCTAGAAGTGGCTTGGTCGTTGAAAGCGTTTCTAAACTGGCCTGTTTCGAGTTTGCACCGCTGCGACTCTCGAACCGGGAGAAAAATTGTTTTCGGTCAAACGAAGCATTTATAAGCCGTAAAAAGCCCGCTGTCGCATTCGGAACGAACGATCTATTAAATTTTTATGAGCTTTTTGTCGGAAAGCCTGCGGCGCGTCTGACCTGCACGCTGAAAGCCGTCGTTCACCTCCCCTTTTAAGTTTGCATGGGCGAATTGCGTTGAAAAAACTATGGATTAGAAATCGAGTGAAATTCTACCTTTTGTTTCGTTCGTCGATGTTCTCTAACGTCTCGTTTCGTTCGATCTCGCGAATCAAAAATGGCAAATAACAAGAAAAATTTCGAGCGTTTGTTAATCCCTTCAGTAGTACAGCCGGACGCATGCTCAGACATTCAGGTTTAAGTTGAAATCATTTGAACGCAGCGGATATTTTGAAGTCCGCTTCGAATCAGGTAATTTAAATAACTAATTCGAAAAAACGAATTTTGTTGAACGTAAATATAAAATATTTTTTCCCCTAAACAATTGTATAACCAAATTATGATTCTCGAGTTTCCACGTTCGTAAGTTTAAATGTACGTAGAAGAATTCAACATGTCAGAGAATGGTCTTACAGTTGCAAGACGCGGTATACTAAATATCCAACGTTCAAATACGACTTAAAATCCGTTGAATTGCGAATAAACGAGGTAACAAAGACGTTGAAACAGAAAAAGATGCAAAAATTGAGGGAACAGAGAACTAGACGGAGATGGAAAGGGACGAGAATGGCGGAATAAAGAGAAGGACGCGCGTTCAACTCGGTTCGTAATGAACTTGTGAATATTTAGTGGAGTAATTGCCTTCGGTAAGCCTCTGGTACGACTACGGCTACAAGACATGTCCACAAAATTCGGAAGCAAAACCAATATCAGTGCAGCACCTGTGCTCGGCCTTCGTTACATCATACGAGTACGTGTGCCAGTTGGCCTTGGTCGTGTTGATAATTTGATTTCCTCAGGGATACCGGAGAATGACCGGCGACTACATCACAGCCTTATCTCTCTCTCCTCCTATTCTGCTCAACGACTAGGAAGATTTTGGTTGATTCGTCGTCACTGCCAGGTTCCCCTTTCTACGAAAGACTTTCTTCAAATGGTTTTCGAAAAAGTTTTTTCGATGGTTTTAGTTTAAATCCTAACGCCAGGTTTTACGTTGAAGGAACCTTTAGACGATGAAGACGATTCAAGAGACAGTTTCCCCGAATCGCTTCTCGATAGAATTGACGAATTCCTTCTGTCGAGCAGAACATAGAGTAGCAAATTTCAGCTTTATGACATATCGAACTCTACTCGAAGAAAACTATGGTTACAGTTCGTCAAGTTTTTCGTTGTAGTTAATATTTCGTGAGCTTCCGTTTCCGACGAATTACCGCCTGCGTTTAAAATTGTTAATAAAATCTGACTTTATATTTTCCCTTCAGAGAATTAATCGCGTTGATCGTCTTTCTTATAGAACACGTTTAGAGAATACACGTTTAGAGTTTCAATGGGGAAATTAGTGCCGCAGACAAAGAGACCATCTAGGAGATCGATTAAAAAACGATAATCCAGCCGAATGAGAATTACCAGCCGTGCAATAAATGTACAAGTCTAAGGAGACATGCAACAAAGCTCGAATCTCTACGGGCAAGCCAAGCCTGAGCTTACCTCGTGTCTCGTGCAAACGGTGGCCCTCGCGTTCTTTGCACGCCATCTGAGCGTTTTATAATCGGTATTCTTTCCTTTCTCCCTTGTTCCCTTCTCTTTTTTCCGCCTTGCCTCTTTGCCGAGTTCCTTGTACGCTCCCTACGTTGGAAAAATGTCTGGCTATTAATTTGATCTCACCTCCTGCCGCGAGTAGCAGCTTGACAGAACGTACCACCTAGCAAGACAGACAGCATAAATTAACCAGCCGATCGTGCCTTTCGAATTTCCTTTGTTACATACCACAGACAAAGCGAGAGAGGAGAAAACAGAGAACGAAAGGCAAAAAAAGAACGAAACGAGAACTTCCAAGGATTTAAACGAAACAACTAGGCGCAACAACTTCCAGCTGTGGCAACGGGTTTAAACGAACCTGACCCGGATCGTAAAACATTTTTCGTGTAGTTGAATGCAAATGTGAATGGAATAACGAGGAAGCTGTGTCACGCACTGAACATACATTATGCGAACAAACGGTATTGATGTATAATCGAAAAGTAAGCGTATCACCGAAGCTTTCAGTTTTCGAAAGTGTTTACTGTTCGTGGTTCTGATTATCAAGTTCGAGTCTTTCCATAATTGGTAGTTATGTACATAGAAGAACACTTTACCAATTTTAATGACAACGATTTCCAGATATGTTGCCGGAGCCAAAATTTGGAATAATTTTACCGACACACGTAACCGTCGCACAAGTATCGAAGATAAATATATGTAAAAATATTTCCAATACTTCTTGCTATATTTCTAAATGAAATGTATTTCCAACGTTATTTGTAAGCTTAGGACAAATTGCGGCTCTACGGTCATATTCAGCTCGAATCATGTTACTTAATTGATCGAGTCATTTTCTAGATAAGCTTACAAGTTTTTATATCCACGTTATGAAATACGCTGTTCGTCAAGGATTATAAGAGAAGGAAACTTTACATTTTACGTTGACATAACATTCCAAACAATACGCGTGGAGAATTGTCGACTCGACCATCGCTTATGGAAATGAAACATCCAATTCTTTGATCATTCGCCTGAGAACTTTCAAAGCCTTGAGAAATTTTCTCAAAGCAGTGCAAGCTTTGCAGATGAAATATCAACAAGCGTTCAGACAAGCGAGGCCAATGCGAATTAACCTAATTATTGGCTGGAATTTTTAAACACTCACAAAGCGCAGCGAATACGATCGTTTAATTTTCCGTAAGACAAGGTAAAAGATCTAGATTGCATCGAAACAAAACTGATAAATCCTACGAAACGTTTATTTATTTGATTTCCGAGAAGAGAAACGCCAATCATATACTCTAGCGTTAGAATTAAGAAATTTTCAAAAAGTGAAATAGATTGACTTGACTTCCGAGAAACTCAGATTACAGCCGCTTTGCAAACGATCAACGATAAATTAAAATTAGATATATTCTCTATCTTAATACCTACTAGGGATACCGCGTGATTATTCCGCAGCTTATAACTAGAGTATCCAATCGGTTTCCAATTCGATGCAGAATAGGTTCCATTAACATTTCTCGTGGCAAGCTTTAAGGCCGGATTCATTTCGTCAAGTAATGGCGAAAAGCGGCAAAAGGAACGCGGGAAATCAGCGAAAACGGTAAAGTAGTAGTGGAAAACTGTAGACGAGAGACGAGGCAGAGACGGCGAGAAAAAGAGCGGTTTGAAGGTAAAGGAATGTGCACGATGCTGGTAACCGGTAGCTGACTCGTACCGATAAGAAGTCTCGATTCGTTCGGTCGCTTCGTTCCTTCGTTCGTTCTCTTTCTCGTTCCTTTCTGGTCGGTCGTTCTCCTTTTTACATCGAGAATACGACATTAACTGACGGACGAGAACGCCGAGAAGCTCGGTACCGTTCGCCGATGTACGCGAGGAACGCGACAAACTCCCGGCAGCTGTATTGAGCGCCAAACGAAATAGGGAATTTAAGTGTCGCTGCTCTGATGAGATCTCTCTTTCTCTAGTTTCGTCTCCTTTTCACCGTTGCCCACTTTCCAGAGTAACAGCCCTCTTCCACCTTCTTCCGACTTCGTTCCCCGGTTCGCCATCCTTCTCCTGTTTTGCACACGATACACGGCCAATCCCTGGAGAATTCGAAAGTCCTCTTGTAAGCCCCCTTTTCATCTGTTCCTCATCGTCTTCCGGCTCTGATCGCGTCTTCATCTTCCTTGCGCCCGTCTCCTTCGCCCAGTTTCCATCGATCGCGCCGATAATGTTGAATCGAGAACCGTTCCTCCACTTGCTCGCGGAAACGGCCCGACTTATTCATGAAAGGACGAGCGAGTTCGATAGATGTCGGCGAAGAGATTGAATTGTAAAGTCTCGGTCCTCCGCGCGAATAAACGAGCAACAACCGACCCGATGCAGTTCAGCTGAGGCTTGGAAACGTTTCACCCCCGTCCATACGACTTGTTATGATTAATAGCTGCAACTGAGAGAGCTCCGCGACACTCTTGCCGCGAAACTGATTTATACGAACGTTCACGAGCGAGTTCAAGCTAAAAAAAAAACTGGGCCAGTTGCTAGGGAATGTGTGCGGGGTGGAAAGAAACGTTCGAACAATTTGGAACGTTTCTTTGCTATTCGAAGCGAGTTGTTCGCTTTCATTTGAAATTCAAGGGGTAAGAACGAAGGATACGTACGGCGAAATGGATTTATTAGAGAATCAAGTTTCGATAGTTTAACGGGCTTAGACGATTTACTCGATTAATAAACCCGTTTATGGGCGTTTGTGTACGTAAATTTTTCTACTACCTAAAGATAGGAGCTTTATCGAAATACTGGACGAATACGGAAAGAAATGAAGGATAATAAGTATGGAGAACAAATATAAAACCTGTTTTTATTTGCTGAAGTATACACCGTATTACATGATTAATGCACAACTTGAAATATGCGAGTCGACAATAATAATTACAGTTTTTGAAACATCAAAGGAACAATTTAATCACTGCAAAATATCTTTTTTTCATTTCTATAAATTCTTTGCAATAGCAGTAGTGTGATATTTATGAATACATAGCATTAAAATATTTGTAATATTTTTAAATCATAGTTCTACATCCCGGCTTTGGTTTACAATTGACGTTAATTTTGTAGTTGCAAACTTGCTTCTCTTCATCGAAATAAAGACCAGAAGGACATTCCATGGGCATTGGTGGGTCGGTCAGACAAACGAAGTAAGTGGTACAGCTGCATGGATGTCGAACCATTGTGTGGTTCTCCGTTATATTGGTATCACAGTCCAGTATAGGGGATTCATCAGAGCTTACATAGACCAAGAAGGCCGCAAGTGCAACGAGAAGTACGGCTAAAAAAAAATCAAAAGATAAGTCTGTCAGATCGTTCCTCTACGATATTCAAACCTGTGAAAGAAATATTTCCGGAAAATCAGTTTTACGATCGGTAGAAACACGAGGAACAGGTAGACACCATTTAAAAGATAAATCTATTTGAGTCTTTGTTAAAGCGATCACGTGTCTGTTAATATTAACACGAATCGGAAGAATTTAGTCTTTAGTTTTATTTATGTAACGAGAAAATATACATAACATTTTAGAGAATTACGCTTTATGTTAAGAGTAGATAATTAATAATTACGGTGGTTACGAACAAAAACGATCTTAATAGTAAAATAGAATCTCCTTTATCCGAACATTGGATTATCCCTTTCTAATAATTCAGTATAGTTAGTATAACTAAGACAGCTTAGCTAGGATAGTTATACAGTATAGAACTAGTATAACTCACAGCATAGTTGGTGTAACAAACGATTGCAATGTTGCACGAAATGCTAGGATGCAACGATATTTATGAGGATAATTTGATAGACTGATCTCAGATTCGATAAGAATTAAAATAACCAAGTAGAATAATCAAGGGATTTTGTCTTCCTACTAGTTCAGATGACAGATATTCTACCTTACTTTTTACAATTCTATTTTCATTTTCTTCAATAAGTAAATAAACCGAACGATCGAGATTCTGATTATTTCTAATTTATTTTTGCGTAACAATTCAAATTTCAATTTCTCTTTCTTCCTAACACGTCCTTCGACAAGGTATTCGTAGGTATTCAGTGAAGTTAGAATTAACTTACCTCTACCTTTCATTTTGCGTTTCGAAAAAGATAATACGCTAAGTATCCAAACTCTGTATTGTCGTAGACACAACTTGCCTGACCAAATTTCAGATTCGCTTTATATACTCTATTGACCAATTCAATGTCGCTATCTATATACGATATTCGGCTCTCTGTTTTGTTGGATTTCGTTATCAATCAAGGCATGATAAACGCTATTAAGGTATAAGCTAGTTACTACGTTAGGAGATCGAAGATAAACTGATAAATTTGCGATCAATCTTCTTTTTTTTTAAATACTTCCAAAAAAATTCGTTATTTTCGAAATGTTGGTTCAGGAATTTCTTCCGTGAGAAAGTAACACGACGAAATCAATTTTCGATAATTCACTTCACCAGCAAAACAACCCGATTTAATGAATTTAATTGTATCGACGATAACGCCAAGTTTATACTCTTGCTTTTCGACATTCTTGCCCGTGTGAGACGCGGTTAACCAACATTCAAACTAACAATAAATTAACATTCTTCTGTACCAACAAACCTGTATTTATCCAAACACATCACGTACTATACTCTGAGGAAATCTCTAAGAATAGGCATTCTCTTCGATACAGACGGCTATTTGTGTTGAAAGGAAGCAAAAATTTGGACGAGTGAAAACATTGAAAGAGAGATGTTACAAGAAATGCCTCTATATGTACGAATTACAAGGGTGAGGTGAGTGAGCGAGCAAGAGAGAGAGAGAGAGAGAGAGAGAGAAAGAACTTTGTCTGACATTCGGACAATGCCGGCGTGGTGCTGTCGCGTTCGGTTCCTGGTTATGGCGGGTGCACAATGCCTATTGTTGAGCAACCCACCATACAAATGTGTGTGCCAACGCTTCCACACAACGGACTGCTCCAGGTTCCTCATTTCGTCTCTCTGTTTCTCCTTAACGGCACACGCACGTAGCTTTTCCCTTATATTCTCTATGCACCATAGCAGGTTTGCGTAACTCGTGGCTTTTGGCAAGGGCAATAAGATCCAACGAAACGCCGCGAAAAGAGACCGATATTGATTTCTTTTTTTCGAACGGCTCGAAGGAAAGTCGCTAGGAAATGAGCCTCGCGGATGAAACGGCGTGCTAGAATGCGTTGGATCTTGGATACGCTGCAACGTAAACACGGATTCCATCTTCTTTGCGCGATCAAGAAAACCTTTCTGACACCTTAAAGGAAGATTTTAATGCATTTTCCGTCGACGAATACGCGAACCGGATATTTCGTCGCCGTCGACGGCTTCAATGTATTCCGTGTGTTTGGCTGTGCAGCGGAAATGAAACGTATAATTAACGAAGCGGGATAACAATTTTGTCCTGATTTTTCGATATACATGTGTAATGTACGATTATGGACAGTATAAAGGGTAAAAGTAACAATAGAAAATTACAATACCGCGATTGAAATAGACTTCTAATCATAATTTAAATATCCGTGGAAGTAAAATAATATAAATTTGGGAATAATTTTGTTTGAAACTTGCGGAATATTTGTACGGAATATTTGAATATTTGTTATTCATTCGTTAACTAAGATGAATACAGACATTTGAATTTTTTAAATAGATGTAGGCTATAATTCCTTGATTAGAGTCAATGTTATCTTTATATATGAATAAAATGTATATGATGCAAGGAATAAAACAAAGAAGTATTTCGAAGCAAAAAGGAAAACATGTAAGAAATATTAATTTTGATCCATCAATGAATTAATACACAAAGGATATTCATATTCATTTTATACTAACAAAGAGAGAAATAAATTTAATTAAATTTAATTAAATAAAAGGTATCGCCTCATTTTATACAAGCTATTTCATAAATTATTTTTCTTCATTTCTGTCTTTATACAGTTATACACATAATTCGTAATAGAAATATCAAGCCAAATTGAACAACCATCTATCTTTTATCAGCAACGATAATTTATAGAATAAGATCAGCTGCTTTGTTATTCTATTACTAGCTCGAATGAAATTGTTATCAATTATTTATTTTACATCAGGTCATCTTGAAAGCAAGTATCATGTATGTTGACCATGAATGGGAGATTGCGCAATGTGTTAAACAGACAATTACAAGCAAACGCACGTACAAAACGTGTAATTTGTCCACGTTTTATCGAGATAAACTTAAGATGGTGATCAAAATTCATAATATAGGTTAATTAGTACAACGATAAAATTTTATTTTCTAATTTAATTTCATTATGTAATTATCGAAAATTTAATAAATGCACAAACGTATACAGATACGCTATCGTTGATAAATATTTGGGCACCTTATTCGATTTACGTGAAATTGGTGTATGTGAATTGCATCATGTATCGCTAATCAGTAAATTTTGAAATCCCGAGAAAATTTGGGGAATAATAGAAGAAATGTATCAAGGAACTGAAGGTAACGATATTGATGATAATGGTATCGATAAGACGACACTTTACAAAAATATTTTCTTACATCACTTAACTGCAGATAAGATTGTTGATAATGTTCTTTGATATTTAATCCATTTTGTACGTCAGTCTCGAAGTGCATGTACAACGCAAAGTTATCGTATTTCCGAAACAAAGACGTAGTCATAAATTTCCTGGTGTTCCTGTTTTGAAAGTTTCAAATTTATGCGGAAAAATAGCTACAAATACCAAATCATTTTTTATATACACCTTTCCAAATTATTCATTTCCTTGCTTCATATCAAAGGTTCTATTGTTGTTTTTAGAATCTCAATAAACGTCATTCGAACAGACAGAACTGATATTTTTGGACTCAAGCACGTGTTACAGTCGTGTAATTGTCATACAGAGTGTATGCAAAGCGAATTAAATTCTCGAATTATCATAAATTTCATAAATAAGTATGTAGACTGATGAAACATATTCGTTTATCTAATAAAAGAAGTATGAAGTGACTTTTATTTATTTCTTCGTGTCGTTACGCTGTTAATTTTAATATAGATAAGTGTTCTTCCTATGGAACATTGTGACGTAATGTGGACAGAAGATTGTGATTTAGGGCATTTAGTTCATTGACAAAGAGTATGAAAATATACTGTTAACATTTGTCATAATTTGCGCGACGTACACCCGAAGAATGAATTTTCCATTCCGATCATTTGGTGCTCTCGATATAGAATATTCTGCTGAAAAATATTTCAGAACAACAGTAGCAAGTGTAATATATTAATTACACATTTATACATATATTATACATAGTATATATTTCTAATTATAATTACGTATAATAATTGGAATTAAAATAATCTTACAAGGGAACAAATATCTTTACGTTACAAACTGTAATATAAATCAAGAAAATAACTTTGAATAATTTTCTGAGTCTAATAATCCAGCGATATAGTATATCACGGGGGATTTATCAACCGAGTTTTAATCGAAATTATTTACCAACGAGTAATACTATTACAGCGGGAGGAATCGGCGATATGACGATCAAACGAATCCGACAGAAAAGAGAAAAGGAAAGGGGTAAGAAGGGAAGAAAGTGGCAACTTCTTTAAGTTTCTGCCCGATTCTGTACCATTTGAAATTCGAATTTAATCACACTTTATTGTCCAAAAGCACGCAAGGAATTCTTGATCGCGGAAAATCGCGGCGTATCTGCGTCCCATCTTCGTAACGAGATGTACCAAGTAACGAGGAAAGAATTCGGTTCGTTACGGGGTGCGGATCGGGGAACCGAATCTGACCCCCAACCACTTTCAACCCCGTCTCCGTCTATCGTCGTGTCCATAATTTAAATTCAATCATTTGCAAATGTCGATCCATTTCCACTGTTACAGCAGATTGTTCGTACAGACACGTGGAAATTGGGTTCACCTCGAGAAATGAGACACTCCGATTAGAATGTGACTTGATCGCTGGAAATTCTTCCTGAGGATCTTGAGACAACGCGCGGCATTCTCCAATCTGGAGAGGGAAAAAATCTTGAGAGAAAAGAAACATCGGGAAATTTACATTTACAGAAATTTACGTACAGTGGTTAGGGGTAGTATTTGTACATCGTTGTCTTCGTTATAGCATTTATTAATTAATTAAGTGTAACTTTAAGTATTTTTGTATCATGCAGTAGCACTTTTAGCGATTCGCAATTTTCAATTTATTTTTCTTCGGTTCGTGACTCGGCTTTTTCTGTCCCTATCTTGCATTTAAAAATTACGCATATAATTTACATTACGCGAAAGATAAAGCAATATTCTATACTATCTTCGCTTCAAAAAAAAAAAAAAAAGCGAAATATAAAAGAGAGCAAACAAAGAAAAATGTTATACGTTATGAACATGGAATTTGGAAAAATATTCAATAACTTCCTCGGTATTCCACTGGATAAATGAAACATCTGTTCTCTCCGTTATCTGTTTCTTATCAAGGAATACTAACTTCCCTTACTTATTTACCTGAAAGCTCTTTAGGTTTCACGGTACGAAATTAAACGAAGCGTACATATTTTCTGATATTTCCCGCTCGAATTTTATCTTTACACGTTTTATTCTATTATCTATAATTCACGCTTAAATGCAACAACCTTCGTAAGTATAGAAATACGTTAACAAGAATCCTCTCTTATCTAACGGAAATGAAGATTAGATTAGTCAGGGAGTTTTGGATTTCTTTGCACTTGTACACTTATTTGAAAATTCCACAAGAAACAGATAATTGAAATACTTCTTTCGCAACTGGGACCAAGCCATAGTTTTAAAACGGCACAGGATATACGAGGATTTCATTAAAAACTAGTATGTTTCTATATACAAGTAAAAACATTATAAGTGTCATTTCTAAATATAATTAACTACAATACTGTAATCATTATCGTTTTTGGAAACCTGTTCTGATCTTTTAAGCGGCAGTGTACCATAGGCTTGTAGGCTCCCTTCCCAAAAGGAACTTCTCAATTCCACAGAAGAAAAATATCGCTAACCTGGCGAGCAATCTAGAGTGCAGCTCGGAGAGTGAACGATTTCGGATAAAAAAAGAGAAAGTAAACGCGCCTTGCCGTAACTTAACTCTGGTTCCTATGAACGAAGGGAAGCTGGCCACCGACACTGGTGGTTGGTGACACGAAAGAGGCAGCGAAAAGCTTCGACGAACATTTTGGGCGTAACGTTAACGTTCATATCTCGATTTCCCTGGTGCTCGTCGATTCGTATAGCAGAGGGAACGAGAGAAAAGCGTGGCAGGCATGCTCGCCATATTGGCATACACGCCGCCTGCGTTTTACGGCCGTATTCAGCGATTTTGCATATCGAACACTCGGCCCTGTATGCGTTCAGGTATATGTGCGTGAATTGCCGCACATAGGGATGAGAAAGAGCGAATGAGATCACGAAGCGTGAGCATGATCACGAAGAAGATGGACGAAAGTATAGAGCAGGAGGAGGAGAAGGAGTAGAAGAGGACAGAAAAAGGGACACACACCGCCGTTGTCCTTTCTAGAGCGGTGGCAGCGGAACTGCTGCAAGCCTATTCACCTTTTCCACACCGATTCACGTATATACGGCGATCGCAGACCTCCTTGAGAGCTCAATTTATCGCGAAACGGCCTCCGCCGCCAGTACAAAGTGAGCCGGCGCATGGAACGTACCAACCTCCCTTCTAGCAAATTGTCATAATTGAATAACCAGCGAGATAAGCGAGCGTCGCTTTGACCGCCGTTGCTTTCCCTCCGTAACTCGCCAGCCAGCTTCATACGGGCCGATCCATTTAACCCTTGAGTGTCTCGAGTCCACTTGATACGCGATCCGTACTCCCCCCATTGTGTTCCCAGGCTCTGTGTTCGCTTTCATTTCCGCGAATCAGTCGGTTAATCAATTTGCAACGTTCCCTCCTCGTTTAACATTGCCTCGGCGGATCTGCCTTTTTTCCTCTAACCCCCCGTTTTGCCCGACTCGAGCCCATGCTCCGCTGATCGAGTTCGGTTCCGTTAACGAGAGTATCTTTGAGCGCCGCGGGCGATTCGGGGATAGTTGAAGAGTTCGCAACGAGATTAGCGTCGTCGTATACGCTTTGTTCTTCTAGATAGCGTATCGACGCGTTTTTTCTTTTTTTTCCAATTCGACGCTGCTTTCTCTGTCCGCTAACAGGTCATCGGCCAGCCAAAATTGACTGATATTTGCAATTCGTTTGTTTCTGACAGACAACGTAGCTTCGTTACTCCGGGATGGTGTACATCGTGGTTTTATCTGACACTGATTTGTCTGTCAGTGATGAAGCGGGTTAGAGAGTAATCGATGAATCGAGTCGCAGCTGTTTAAATCGGAAGATGGATTAACTGTACGCTAATTATGCAGAGTATCCCAGGAATCGTGGTACAGTCGACAAGAGAGCGATTGTACGCGTACGAGTTCAGAATATGAGACAAGATTTTCTCATATCACGTTATCGTTATTTGTGCAGCGTGACACAGAAATAACGGCGGTTGATAAAACGCTTAAATTAGTAAGAAACAGCGTTAACGTCTCAGACCGCAGTCAGACGGCTGTGCAACGCTGTGCACGTCGATGAATTAAATTATTGAAATCCGTATTTCGTATTATTCCATAACTTGCAGTAAAATTCTTCCATGCCATCCCATTTCGCGTTATTAAAGCGCCATACAATAAGATTTAACGGACGCGCAACCATGTAAATACAGTTTTTCATTAATGATAGGTGGAATATGCAAAGGATGATTTTATTGTCCTTTTATGGCTTTTACAGAAAATCGCTGTAATCACAGACAATGGTTGCTGATACCATTCTGCTGAAAGGTACAAAACAAGAATCAACCGAAATATCTGACGGAGCTGAAAGGAGAAATTGGAACGGAATAAACGAGAAGAGGAAGCAGAGGTGCAGATATCGAGGGTGGCTTTAACGGCCTTTTGTTTGGTTAACTGCATTGCTTCCCAGCTCGCCGGTAATTGCCACAATGCGGGGCGAGGAATCAAAAAGAGAATAGCGATCCAGGAAATCAGAGAAAATGGTTAATCGAACGACAAGTCGATCCCTAATTTTCCTCTTGAGACACATTGCTTTGATTGCACTTTTTTTCTTCCTTCTTTTCCTCCTTTCTTTTAATCTTTCTTCTCTCTTTCCGTTTCTCTTTCTTCTTCCTTTCCTTGTGTGCTTCTTACATTTCTGAAATAGCAAAGAAATAATGGCAATGAGTACGTAACGGAAAATCTTCGAACGTTCCGATTTCCGTACTTCGACGATACGATGCTATTTTATATTGGACTGCGGATTTTAATGTAAACTCATATTTTGATAAACACGACTAACAAAATGGACGGGAATTGTAATTTAGTGACAATTAAGAAAGAATATTATCGTTACAGATTTTGTATCATTAAAGTGTATGGGTCATTATATTAATAAGACACGATAATTAACGAGACCATATTTAGCACTAACCACGTGTTCAGAATCACTGTTCATGCTGTATACTAATTTATTACTGAGTGTATGTCTGCAGTACATCTCTCGTAACTTCTATATATAATACATTTTTGGATTGGTTTCAAATTTTACCAATCTAATTACGGTAATCCCGTCTCATTGCGTTAAAAAGTTTCATGCAAGACGCATAATACACATGTTCATAAAAGTTCATTGTCTTAAGTGTTCAAATACCATGAACCATTGTGTCTAGTACATAGTACTTTCAATAACTTCGAAATCTTTGAAAATTGTAGGGAATATCTTTATCATTCCAGGCACGAACGAGCCTCACAGAAATTTGGATTGACCTTTCTGGCATGGAACAATTCTTGGTTTTACGGCGAGCAAAAAGAACAGAAGATAGTAAAAATATTTGACCGTAGTGCCGGAAGATCTCTCGACGGCCATCTGATATTTATAAAGAATCGTATCTCACGAGGTCGCATTCGAGGAGTACAAAGTACGCTTAGCAAACCATCGACGCGTTGCAAACTGCAACGTCTAAGAAACATACGAGACGGATAGAAAATATTTAAATTATACGTGTACTTATATGTTAGGAGGTGGTAGTTGGAATTATCTTAACAATTTTCAGAGAATTTTCAATACACGATGCGAAATGATCTTCCCCGAACGATAATACTGGTAAAGGTAGCAGAACTTAAGACTCTTGTGATCTAGAAGTGATTTTAGAATTATTCAATAATTTTTATTCGACGATCATACAACAGAGTTTGTTAAAATATGGATGATTTTTCAGAAAGGAAAATTATTTTTCGATGTAATAAAGTAGTAAAAATTGAGCAATAAATTTAATAAAAACAGAAAGTGAGTATTAAATATTCGTCACGAATATTTTAATTTGTAATTTGATCGTTAAACAACTTTTTTTGCAAAAATTTTATCCTTACCTCGCTTTATAGTACATTTGAAGCTACAGTAAAATATTTATAACGCAGAGCCATAAAATGAATTTTTATTTATTAATGATTTGCATGAGATCGATCGACAAAGCAAATATCAAAAGATGACATAATGTAGCTACGAGTATCTCACCTATAGTTACCTATACTGACGTTCGAGTTTTTATTGAATAATTAAAAACGTCAGTGGCAGATCTGCGCGCTCTTACGATCACGAGTAGGGGAGAGGTCCCTCTTGAAATTTGCATAGCTGCTTCAGCGATGGGAGTTTCGGTGAAATATGGAGTTTTATTATTTTCGAGATACTTCACCCCGTTAAACGAGCGAGCAGAACAGAGGTCCACGAATAAGCATACGCGAACGCCAGAAAGCATATCGATCTATCTACGTTTCGATCTTATTCCAATATACTTTTGCTTTATATTTTTCATATATAAACCGCTTTCTTCCTTAATGCTACTCTTTTTTCTAACCAAAGATTACGATGCTCGTTTAAAATTTTCGCATGAGAGTAAGTTAGGAAAGCAGAAATATCAGTATCCACCAATATGCCAGATATTGGCTGACCAATGCAGAAGATACTATTGGTAATGTACCACTGGTGCAGATGATATAAAATAGGGACCTGATAAAGCGGCACATAGATGACGTGACGTTTATCACACATGTTCCATGTGTCGACATTGCGCTTTCAAACATGCTGTACGCTGTGACGAATATATAAAGGGAAAAAAAAATCGAATAAAGAGAAAGGTCCAGTGTTTATTTAATCGGTAGTTAATTTGAGAAGGAAGTGCTTTATCAATTAACTGGAACCTAAAATTCGTGATAGTGATATAAATCAATTAATTACCAATTGAGCTAAATATGCCAATAAATGTAATTTCATAAGAATCGTTGTCTGAACCATTTCATTTTGTAAACTTTTCGAGATAATGAAACCTTTTTACATGAAAAATTATACTCGTGTAGATTTGTATATCCTTGGAGTATGTTAGGCTTGCGGATTCCTCTATTATCGTCGAAAAATTTCGATTTCATATTCGGATGAGAAAAAATTGCATATGAATTATTAATTAGAAATGAATATGAATATTTCGTTTCGAATGGTTTATAAAATTCAACAACTATCAATTTATAATACACTAGTTGTTCCTCACAACGCAAAATATATCGTTCTCGGCAAGCAAACGAATAAAACACAAATGATTAAGTGTAGAAGAACCACTTGCGTCATATATGGATATTCTGCAATCTATAATGTTAAAGGTAACTTGAATTAACAAGGATTTGTTAAGCATATGTAAAGTGTATTTGCGATTCGAAGAATTACTTTAGTACTACATACGTATTTGCATATCATACAGTTTAGTTAAACAACTAGTGGAATATTTTATATATATATATATATATATATTCTTATACCTAATATTAATATATCTTTATATATATAATATATATATAATAACTATGTATATATATATAGTTATAGTTAGTTATATATATATGTATATATATTATAGTTAAACAACTAGTGGAATATTTTCTTCCATAAGAATATATATATATATATATAAAGGTATGAAAATAAGAATGTACGAAGAAGTAAAAAGCTTGTAAATTATTACGAAGAAACAAATTTCACATGTTTTTCTTCCCATTTACCGATTCATCAATATCGATAATACTGTAATAACACGTTTGAGGATAATATGCGATAGAGAACCGAAGAGGCATACGACTCAAAACGAGAAATCGTAGAAATATATGTTACATATTCTATATGAGTGGCAGCTAGTCGCCTTCAAGAAATTGTCGACGAATGCGAACGTTCGGGACAACGGTAGTATTTCAGCAATGTCCACAACGAAGTACGTACATCTAGGGACGAAAAGAAAGAATACACCGAAGAAGATTCCATGCCATGTTCACTATGAATTTTTCATTTTGAGACATCGATTGTTTGAAGCCTTGACGCTATTCAACGTTCCAAGAATCTTCAAGAAATACATTTAACATTGTTAGTCTAGAGTATGTACGTATCACATCATTGTACGATAATCTTGTGTTGTACATTCTCAACTCGTGAACTAAATATTTCATTTGACTTTGGCGTTAAAGAAGCGGAGTTTAAATATTCCATGTAAAAATCTGGCATTTCGATGTAAAATATAAATTTAGCCCTTTTCGTACAAAATATATAAGCGTCGAAATATACAAGTTACACCGTGCCTGTATCCCTTTAAAACGAGAAACCATGTCAATGTGATTCAACGTATGCAAACACGAAGCGCGTCTAATGCAACGTGCGCGTCTACAAGCACGAGCACCAACACAACGCTCGGAGGATCAACCGCTCGGTGAAATTTCTTCAGCCTCTGAGTTCTGAATATTAAGGACGTCTCAGCGAGCGTCAACTCGGCGGTATTTACCCGATTTTCAAGGCCAGTTTGCGAATTACTCTCGCGTCTTGCCCTTCTCGGTCACTTGGCAAATTTCACCGTCGTCTCCGCTAATCATCACCGTGCGCTCTAACAAAGTTTCAAAGAGAAATGAACTATTCATTGCGGTCGACCCTTACGGCGTGCACCGTTTCCCTCCTCTCGCCTCGCTTTCTCCTCTTTCTTCCCGACTACAGAGGCTCACCCAACCTTTGTCGCTTTCCCTCTTTATCCAACGCTCGCTAATGCCGCCGTCTCACCTTTCTCCCTTTTCCACCTCTTCCACAAACCACCCTGGTTCCTTTCCATATACTCAAGGGTATCAAAGAAGAGGGTAGCGTAACCGAGTTGGACGGTATCGTGGCTGTTGCTCCTATTACCGCATCCTTTCATAACACTAAATAATTCCATTTAATTACTCGCCCTTTGCACTGTGTGCAGGCCGGCGAATGGGCACGGGATATTATTTATCGCGCTTTCCAAGTCGTTGCAGAGAGCCAAGCCGCGTCCTCCAAGGCCTCACCGCCCCATCCAAACATGACTCCTTCGCAGCCGCTCTTCATCGCGCTCTCTAACCCTTTCACTCTTCTTCGGGAGTGCAGTGTTCGGGAACTTTAACGGGTCAAAAGCTCTCGCGCGACGCACGTACACCCGAGCTCTTTGACTGCGACTACGTTAAACGTGCGATCTATCCTTCGTTAATCCCCTACCTGCATTCGCTCCAGCGAACGTTTACGGCAAACAAACGCGACGAATTTTCGATTCTCGAGTTACCGGTGTCCTTTGTGGCAAACAGACCGGTGTGGCTGTTCAATTTTACGAAATGTCGACAGTGGATATAATAGCGCGTATTATTTAATTGAAACGAATCATTAAAATTTTACAATTTAAATATCACTTACTTTCATAAGGAAGGTTTTTTTTATCCGAGATTTGTGCCAATGTCAGCGACCTGCTGAAAATACATTTCTGTTTGAAAAAGGCATTGTGTCATGTTATTGAAAATAACGCACTCTTGCACGCTCGAGACCTCAAGCTGCAATATAGTTTCTTTGGAAATTAAATGTGCCACATTTAATGTTCCGTCGAATGCAAGATTGTTTTATAAGTACATCGCAGGATTTGTCAGACGTTTCATACATCAAATGGGAACGTGCATGCCACCTTGTAAAGCGCTTTGCTATACTTCGTGGCATGCAACAGTTAGCAACAGCGCTGCAGTGACTTTCTTTGAGCGATACGACAGGTATGGAACAACACATCATGCTACACAAAGTTGCACAGTTAACGAATTTGACAGGTGAATCCCGATTGTTTCAGGCAGAAACGTATTTTGTTCGGTGGAATCGAACTCTGTCTTTCAAAAGTTTACAAAGTCTGAAACGTCTGTTACACGTGTGTATCACTGTATTATCCATTATCATTTATTTATAACTACAAATTATAAAATTTAAGTTCGACCTCCATTTATATTTTGACATACCTTCCATCGCTTTCTTTTTCCTTTAGCTTTCCAAATAAATTTAAAACAAACCACTACAAATGTGCTTTACTGTTATGTACTTAGAAATTTATTCTACTTCAATTAGTAAAAGTACAATACAGATACTGTTCGTTAAACGATTAGACGGAATATACGTGCATGTAAAATGATAATTTTTCTACTGAAAATTACGATACTCGACGATAAGTTGAATATTTTGTAACTAATGAAAGATTGCTAGCTAATAAATTTGCAATAACAACGTTGTTAGTAAATTACTCGCGTATAACGAACGAAAGCGTCTTGCGATAAACTTTTTACATTGTCTGACGTGTCTGGCAGTTAACAGTTTCTCTGATTCAAGAAACAACGTATTTGGAATTTACTGGAGTCCACGGTACTGAGCTAAGGAAGCATTAAGGAAGGGTCATTTCCTCTCCTTTGAAACATGTTCCACCGATACACGGTGTAACTGGTACTGTTTCAAAGGCGTCTACATGCGATGCACGATCGCTTGTAATGGCGGAGGGGAGGGGGGTTATGTTGGAGAACGTTGCTGGAAACAGAGACAAGAGGAACAATCGGGTTTGCGAAGGTATCGCGCAGCATGTTAGCGACGATCCTCGACGAGGAAGAAGCAAGTTTCCTCGAAGAGTTGCCGCGTACGTCGCTTAATCGGGCTTAGGCGAGCCAGCCCGGCTTCTATTTACATTAATTCCCAATAATCGGACAACAGCATCCGTCCGTAGTCGAGGCGCACCTTATGAAACGATCTCCTGAAACCGTTTAACCTCCTTGCACACGGTGTCTGTTCGCTGGAACTGTACCGTAGTATCGCCACGGCGCACCTACGACCTGCTTTCATACACCTGAAGAGAGCTCATCGAGTTTCTCCATTTGCATCGCGGATGACCTATTTCCATAATGTCGCCTCGCTAGCAACGTAAATGCTCCTCGGCCGTTTATGGCGCGAACCATGCCATCGCCGGCCAGCGTTTCACTGAATTTTCGAAATTGCCCTCGTACGTTCTACATATTAGGCAGAGATTATGTTCCAGTCTTTCCATCCTCGAAACGCAAGACTTCGTTCCTTTTTATTGACCTCGGCTGAACCAGATTCCCGGCCAGTTTGTAAGACAAATTACGGATAAGGAGAGAGGGTTTAGGTTTACAGTGTATTCAAGGTGGATGACAGGATCCGATGTCGTTGTAGCAACAAATACGAGTAATTTACGATCTCATTTTACCGTGAAACACGCGCCCGCTGTCTGTGCGTGCGGTAATTTCGAGGTTACTGTGGCTTGAGTTTGCTCGCGACACAGTTTAGGCAAATGGAAACGGTTGTCGCGTTTTACCCTAAGACAGATAGAAAAACCGATATAATTATACCAGCCGTGTCTCGTTACGATGCTAATGAAATTTCTAAATGCTCCGTATATCTGTAACACACGTAACAGTTACAAATATTCGTGCATCTTCGCGAATGTATATTCTATAATGTTTCGTATCGTTCCAAAGAAATATTTTCACGCACGCTGATCAGAGAATCGTCGATCAGCCGGTATCCCGACAAATCAGCGGAACGAAAGTCGATCGATAATCGATATTCCTTTGATCTAAGCATCCAGTTCCTTTGTTACCTCGCGGAATTTCCCATTCCATCGTTCTTCCGTTTAACGGGAACCGATCACTGGCGGATACATTGGAGGTGCTCGCGGCAGGTTAGCAAACCGTCGCCGCTTATTTTCCGGCCAGGCCGCGACGAGGAACAATGAAATGAGCAAATAACTAGATTCTCACGCGCAACGGAACAATAATAGCACCGGGGGGAATTTTTCACGGGCCCGTGGGCAAAATAATTTGGCAACAGATGCGTCGCGTCGCGTTTTCCGAGCCACCCGACCAAGAATAACCGGGCAGGAGTGGCACGGAAAAGGGCGGCAGCCTGTTTGTTACAGCAGGGCCGGCACAATGCGGTACCGAGTATCCCGTGTTTCAGAAGTTACTCCCTGTCGTTAATATTCCCTCAGAATTTCACTCCTTACAAAATTAGAGGGAAAGATGTTCCTGCAGGCAACGGGCTTCCGATCAATGGCAAAAATACACAAGTCTATAGCGCGTTAGTTCTAAATGTGCATAGTGCAGGTACACTAGCGTTCATGGGTCTCCAGACGAAGATTAATCAGCTATATATTTAAATTAAAACTGTATTTTTCTTTGGCGTTGATATTACGTTTGCCTCGTCTTGAACATTTTAGAATTTCGTGACACAAAATCATATTATGTCGATGCCATTTGTTCATACTTAAATACAATTAATTTATTTGCAACGTACGTTCTATTATTATTATATGATTCGTTTAAATATATTATCCATTATACTAATAACGTTTGAAAATTATGTGAATAATATATTACATATTAATATAATATGTTAGTGACACTGAGAATTGTTAAATAAAGTAACTTGTTATAATTACCTTCTACATAAGGGATCCTATCTTCTAAACTGTTATATTAAGAATTCATTGATAATTTAATATCCAAGGTGAATAAAGCGTATCGTATAAAATATGATTGATCGTCTACGTAGTCTATAATTGTTAAATAATATTTGTCTGTCTTTGTCGGCGTGGGTCGATGTTTATAGCACGCGAAAATCGTTTATCTATCGACAGAATTTCAATTCAAAGCGATAGGGTGAAATGAAAGAGGAAAGGGGGAAGAAAATTGTTTCTTGTGCCGTGGTGAAGCACGAGCGATAAAGAGGGGGATCGTTTCCCCACGACACGGATAGGGCGATAAAAATCAAAAACAGTTTGTCACTCAACGATTATTCGAATTGTTGGAATCTGTAAAAATGTACAATTCACGGATGCTGTTCAACACGTGTACGTTTAAGACACGAAGGAAATTTTAGTAATAAATCAAATAATAAAATAACATAATTTTCAAATTTTTGTAGACAAATACCTTCACCAAGATGGCATTCGATGATATGAATTCCTTCGAATCCCTAATCTTGTAAATGATACAGTATCTTCCCATCCTCTATCCTTACAACGCTACATTCTTAGCTATCTATCTATCTTAGCACTTTACTTGCCTAAATATAGAAAGCACATAATTCACCGTTCAAATTTAATCCAGAAGATGACCAGAACCTTATTATTCCTTATCATGAAATTCACTTCTCGTTAGAAACGCTCATATAAATTCCATCAGCACCTAAAACGAAGCATTCGGCGCTAATAATCGACAAGTTGAAGACAACAGCCAAATACCGAATGTCCAATGGAAAGCTTCTGATGCCGATAAAAGGTCTGGATGTGTAGGCGGAGATACAAAAACGATCGCTCCCGGATCCGCAGACAAAAATAATACAATGAACCGCCTACAGTACGTAGAAGTCACGGGAGGCCACCCTTGTTGTTCGGTTCCGAATGAATACCTGATGCCTATTGCCCGTGGCCAGCGCGCCGTATTCTTACACGGTGAGACCCTCGAGAGATCGAAGGGTCGGTCACGAGGAAGGGTGAGAAGCAACACAGGCGAGCGAGCTACGATGGAAGAGACGGACGGCGGGAAGGGCCGCAACTTAGAAATAACAAGGCCGAATGACAAGAAAACAGTCGAAGAAGGGAAGACGACCGACTCGTTTCGTTGGAAGAAGGGAAGCTTTGGCAGGGTAGCAGCGAGAAAAGAGGGACGACGCGGGCAGGGGACAACAGGGCAGAGTGTAAAGATAAGGGCGTTACGTGAGCGACTCATTAAGGGATGCAAATTAACCAACGGCAACGATGCTGCTGCCTAGCTCCCTCGAAACTTCGGCTCTGAGCACCCTAGACTGCCACCTCTACCTGCTAGTCGTAGTTGGCCAGAAGTACAACGTGCTTCGAATCGCTGTTCAAGTATGTAACCTGCATAGTACCTATCATCGTGTCCGGTGCTACCTTTGTGAGTGGGCAAAGAATAACACCGCTAGCGCGACATCCACGTGCGCTTAAAAATTTACGTAACTGACATCTTCGATATTATACCATACGCCTGTTTACCGGGGATCTGCTTTTCAGCCAACGACGAAAGTAATCTTGCTCAGCGCTTTGATCAGACCGATAAGTGAACGTAAGGAGGAGGGTACTGCGTTTGGCATGATTGATCGAAGGGTACGTGATGATTGGATGTTGCGTTAACGAGCTTCGGTCGATGTGGTTCGTTAATATCGAGTGAATTGAGGTTATCCGTTGCATTGCAGTTGTGCGTGTTTGTAACGTGTAAAAGTTATACTGTTATTAAGTTATAATAACTAATACGTAGTAGGATAAAATACATAATATGGAAAAATATGCAAAACAATAATAATAATATAATTATAATGTGAGTGAAAAAAGTTTCTCTCAGTTATGTCCATAATAAACGTGGGTCGTCGAAGAATAACTGTAGCTGAGCTTTGAACTATTCATCTTACCAAAAATTCCGTACAACGTACGTTTACGAGTATAATGTGATATAATATGCTCACCGAAATATTTATTAAAATATTTTGATAACAATTGAAAATAGTACTTACTATCGAAGTAATAACGGTGGCAGTCGTAGAAATAATATCGCATGCAATGTAAGACTATTTGTGTAACAGATTTTAGCTAATTCAGCGAAAGCTTTTTTGCTTGGTTTACTCAGTCCAAGGCAATTCTGAGACTTCGAAGGACTCTTTTGTAAACGACTGTCCAGTTACCCTATGATTTATACTAGCTTTTAGTTGGTGCTCTCGCAAAAAGCTACCCTTGGGTAGAAATATGTCCCTGGACAGAAGCAAACTTTTCACGATACGTTGAAACGCCATGAAAGAGAATACTAAATTGAAAAATTTTAGTCCCTGAAAAGAGCTTTCTAGTTAAGAACTTCAGCATACAAATGATTCGCTTCCGTCAGGAAATGGTTTAAACGCGGCTGACTTTCGGCACACAATTTTCCATGAAACAAAGATGACAATAATATGTTTCAAGCGTTTGGGCGTAAAGAGTGTATTTACTAAAAAATAGACTGAAACATGATTGTTAAGTGATAAATTTGTATAAACAAATTAAACAATAACGAATAATGTCGTCACACAGATTACACAAATTTTTAGATATACGCTACTACTATTAAGCTACTATGTAAATAATTATAAATAATTTGTTATAGCTATAAAAAAATATCTACCTAAAATAAAAGATAAGGTAAATGACAAAGATTGATATTCAAAGGTATTTTAATTTACATTATTGGATACTAAATTAACTTATTTTACGCATTCTGCAATTCTTTTACACTTGAACGCCGATAACATAAATTTTACTCAAACCAAGTGATAAATAAAACAGTTACAATCGTTTCAAAATAAAAAGCGACTTATATAGCGAAAAAATACAGAGTAACTGAAACAATGACATATATACAATATATATATATCTTCATAGAAAGTTCACAACTTCGCAATTATTCCGCGCGATGAAGCAGCGCGAAGGCTAAATAACCAATATTAAATAGAGGTTCTTAGATCACAGTCAATTGATACCGCGATGCCTGGCCAATAGAATCAGGCGGATCTCTAAATGCGAGCAAATCGGCCCTTGGAAGGGATCCTAATCAAGAAGGAATGCATTCAGTGTCGGTAGGCAGTACGAACTGATGGGGAACAACGTTCCACAGCTTCCACTAGGCGTTCTTAGGGAGTATTAGTGACCACTCTAGAGATCACCCAGGGGCTTACCCTACGAATTTCCGCTCTGAACTACCCAGTTCATTCGCCCTATTCCCACCTCTCGTCGTTAATTCATCCCTGGTAGATTGACTGAGGATACAGGGAATTCGACAACTTAAGCCCTTGTACGACTGCATAAAGGAAGGTTAACGCGTTACTCTGTGTACTTGTCGCTTCTATTGTACAAAACTCTCTGAGCCGTTGTTAATATCCCACGAAAGTATTCGAACGCAACTAGAAGCATTTTATGTGTGCGTTATCCAAAACATATTGAAATGTCGATAACAAGACACGACTATCGTGGTTGTGTCGGTAAAAGTTGAAACGGATCTGGAAATGTATGTAGAAGTTAGAAAATGTTTATCGGAAGTAAAGACTTCGCGAAGATCGCCAAAGTATTTGTACAGTCAGTTGCAAACTAGAGAAATGACAAGATAGTTTTTGGAAGCATAGGTAAATTTTGTAATGATGACGAAAATACTTGATTAGTCGATTGTTCGCTATAAACCATTGTATATATAGTGAGGCTATCTTAAGACCATTATTCATGTCGTATACTAATTTTTCACTGAGTGTATTTTTATGATAAAATATTTTGTAGCTCCTATATACATCTTCGGACTAGTTTTATTATATAATTATAACAGTTTTATCTTACAGTGCTAACGAAATTTCAACAAGTATGGCATAATGTACAGAAAATGTACATAAAAGAATTTTGTCATAAGTATTCGAATACTTTCATGAATTATTACAGATGTTATTTATATTGTTATACTATTATAGGTACGTTTGAACGATATAAAACTCCATGGCACAAAGTGTGGTTATTCTTTTTTCATTATTGCTGTAGTTTTGGCAATATTTTTTGTTTCATCCCTCAAGATTGTTTTAAACGATAAAAAATAACATGTGCAGCATTTAAGCTTGATCGAATAGCAGTAAAACGTGCCAGTCCGTGAAATTTATGTGTAAAATATAATGCGTACGGCTACGCAGCTACACGTCAAACGCTGGATCAAAATCGTCCATTTATCTATCTGCTATATTTTTTGTCCCTTCTGCAAAAATCGACTCCGATCAGTATAACTTCAACGATTGTTTTGGTTTTAACTGCCTGGCTAGAATATGGTGAATTGCGCATTTAAATTTTGCGATCCTAAGGAGATTATGGGATAAAATAAAATTTCTTTCCAGGTTTGAACACATATCACTTTAAAGAGGGACAGCCCATTAAGTATAAAAATTAATATTATTATTAAAACTGTGATTTATTCTGTCAAGATGTTTTAAGAGAGCTTTAAGCAAGAACTTTAACCGTAAAAGCGAAAAAAGAAGAAAACGGATTGGAAAACTCGCATGATGGACATCTCATGAATAACCCAAACTTGACCCAAACAAATTTTTACTGTCAAAAAATTGTTAAAACTTTGTTTGGACAAACTATACAACAACTATACAACAACTTGACAACTATAACATTACTGGTGGATTCTTGAATTCCTGCTTAAACATAGAAAATATTTCTAAAATACATATACGTTGTTTTTCCAAACAATGAAGAGAACATAAATTCATTCATCAAAGCAGAAGACTAAAAACAACCGTTGTTACCGCTAAAAAGCTCAATGATACTAATTTATCAATAAATTACAACATGCTAATCTCACATCCACTTCATCGGAACCGTTGAAGCCAGCGCAAAAATCAGTATGCTATAACGTTCTCTGCTGCTGGAAGCGGATTTCATATACGATGAAATATGTATTTGACTTTAAAAGTTGAACTATTTGTCTTCTTCACTATTTATCTTGTCTGCTGGCTGGCAACTTGTGACGGCCGGGTATAAAGAGTAAAATTCGCTTCCGCATAGAAGCGTAAGGAAAATGTAATGGAAAGTAGAATCAGCAGCTGTCTGAATTATTGCTTTACCAACTTAAACGTTCCTTTTCCCGTATTGTCCATGCATGTACATACGTATCTTATCGTCTATATTCCCATACACCTGTACATCATAAAACGCTTCCTCCGCTTTCGATAAACTATTTCGTTTGTTGATGTCTCTATCGTACGAACAATGGCGCGATTAATCATTTTCTAACGAGCAAGACGTTTCATCGTTTAGATCGCGCAGACACGCGCGGTTAGATCGGTAACGGGAGAAACGAAGGGGCCTTTAAGGAAGGTAGTGGGCTGCTAAGGAAGGCTGATGGAAAATGACGTTATCTTTTGGCGTAAGTCGGCCGAGTCACGAGGGAGGCGATTCGTAATTGCTTTAGTTAAGGAATGTGCGTCGCGCTTCGGGCTTGGACGCGGGATAAAAGCCGGAAAGACGGTTGCGGAGAGGGAGTGGAGAATGGAAGGGCGAACGGGAAAGGGAAGGGGGAAGTGAAAAGTGGAAAAAGACGGAGGTGTATGGAGCAGAGGAGAAGAGAGAAGGTGAAAGCGGCGAGGAAACGAAAAGTGAACGGGGTTGGCAGAAGAACAAGAGAGAGGGAGAGTGAGCCAGGGGTAAGTTCAGCGCCATGGGGTGGCTATGAATTTAAATTTCTCTAATTAGGACGCGCAGGAGATGCGGTGACGCTGTTGGTAGCTACGACCCCCTTCGAGCCCCTTTCTTCTGTCCCTGTCCCCCTGCATCCCCCGCGTCAACTTCCTCCGTCTCTCGTATAATACTTTCTTTCTCGCTTACCTCTTTCTCCCTTTCCGCTGCTCTCCCCTTTTCTGTACACACGCGTGTACATATATACGTACATAGGCACATGTACCGAGTGTTTCAAAAAGCTTCGGTA
Source organism: Bombus confusus (assembly GCA_014737475.1). Classification (NCBI taxonomy): domain Eukaryota; kingdom Metazoa; phylum Arthropoda; class Insecta; order Hymenoptera; family Apidae; genus Bombus; species Bombus confusus. The sequence continues at coordinate 5,961,418 of JACXIV010000097.1, forward strand.
TGTGTTTCACATAGACACACGTGGGCGTGGATACTCAAGTCAAATTCATTCGACGGTGGTGCCGGCTTTTTTCTTCTAATATCTCTCTTGTAGTTATCCTTTTCTATGTCAAAATGAAACATCGCTGGGAAATGCCGTGCTATTACGCGGTTACAAAATATATTTGTGCCCCTCAGAAGCCTAAGATTTGCAAATAATTATACTTATTAATGAAACCAATAATATTTGCTGATCCTTTAATAAATTAAAATAACCTAACTGGTTTTCCTGTAACGTTAATGGTATTGTTAATATATATATATATATATATATATATAATAATGTATTGTTATATTGTATTCACTACATTATTGTAAGCGAAGTAGTTTCTGTAATCGATGATATAGTTATAAGATGTAAAGTGTGCTGCTGTGAATTAGATCTCAATAAAGATGAATCTCACTGTTTATATCACACTTATATGAATCTTCTTCTTGTTTTGGATTATATATGACATAAGCCCGCAGCATTGATAACGATTAAAATAGCCTAACGTTAAATTAAATTAAATCTTGAGAAAAATGAGTTTAGAGCCTTTAATCCTGTCACGACACACTGGCCTGATGTTTAAATATTCCCCAGCATTTTTGAAGCACCCTGTACATATGTGTGCCTGCGCTCACGCATACGTACGATACGTACGTGTATACGTATTTATGCGTACACGTGCGTACCGCGCTATAATACCATAGCAAACCACAAAAGCCTGGCGCTGAAGTAACTCAAGTAAGAGGTGGCTCGCATTCGCCGTAGTTGACACCACCTGACTCAGATTTGTTGCTTCTCACGTTCTAACCGAAATTTATTTGATGCCGGCTCGCGCGGGTTAATTAACGCTTCCCGGAAAGAGAGACACGCGAAGCGGGAGAATGAGAAAGGGGTGAACGCGCGCCTGCAAAGGAGAAACGGTGCGGGAAGGCACGAAGGGCAGAGAGGATGGAGAAACGAGAAGGAAATAGCACCTTCGAGATTGGACCGACGCGAACAAGAGAGAAACTCTTTCGGTAGAGAACGAGAACGAACAGCGAAGCAATCAAGGCATACATGCTTCCTATGATACGATTAACGGCGCGGTTAGTAGTATAACTACGCGTATGATCGGCCATCGACCGCGCCGAAGCCACGCGTCAAAATAATTGAAGAGCTCATAACAGAAAAGGCTCTCGTTAAACTCCTCAAACTTTCAGATAAAGGTACGTTCTAATAATTAGAAACTATACTTAAAACATGGTGGAATGGATATGACGTAAAATTTTGACATTTCTAAGCTTCGAAATAGCCTTTTGCTTTTGCTGAAAAAGGAAGGAAGTGGAGAAGGCTCATTTTTATTAAGCGCCTTTGAATTTTAAATGATCATTGGTGCTGTAAGTACATGCTTCGATGTGTCTGTTTTACTAGAACGCAAGGCTCGTTGTGGAATGTTAGTCATAGGGTTAATCTGTATGAGTTAATCTTCCACACGATGGTTGTTCGTGCTGTACAATTACCAGTCAATGAATTTTGAATTCTGCGTAATTAGCTTTGTTAATAATGCACTTGTAGGAACCTAAGGATTTATTAATGTTTTCCTATTAACTCGTAATTGTTTATAACTGTCCTTTGAAATCTGTTTGAGTTAAAGTGTTGCTAATATCAATAGAATACACGAAATACCACGGTAAAATTGACTTTTAAATGGTCACATTTGCCTGTCAGGCGATTTGAATGCCATTGAGAATATCCGGAACCTGGTCAAATCGCCTGTGTAACGCGCTTGATTACTGGACTGCGCAATGTGAGAATAAATATTCTGTATGTTTGTCAAAATAATGAGAATTTTGCTCGCGCCTCCCCAATTGTATTAAAAGTGCGAAAAATATTGAAAGTATCGAGTGCTTTAATTCAATAGCTTTGTACGTGTAATCACATATTTTCCATAAACTACCCATTAAATGTCTTTTCATCAAACATCATTTTCGTCGATGTAACAATTCTTTTAATTAACTCGTTGTCAATGACTTCTTACCAGCCTGAAATTTCTATGGTTGTTTGTATCGTAAAACGTATCGACCGGAAAAGGAGAAACGGATGGGGAGGGCTAACAAAAGATCTCGAAAAACAACTCGAGAAGTATTCCGATAAATTAAAGCGGTTTGCGTTCGTCGTTATCCATCCGGATGACCTGAGCAGCAAGTAAGGAATTTTCAGGGAGTTTCAGCAACCATTAGCAAGCAGCGGGGTTAAAGCCGACGATTTAAAAAAAGTTTCCGTGGTGCATACATTAAGCCACGCTGGTGTGTACGAATCTTAATTCTTTCTTTGTTATCTCTTTCCACTAATTCACGACAATCGCGCTCGTGAAAGAGGGTCGACGAACACGGAATGAAAAAGGGCAAGAAAGAAGAAGAGAAAGGAAGAAAGAAGCTAAAGCCACGGTTACGGCCAATGTTCCTCGTCTTCTTTGTCTCAAGAGATTAAAGGCTTAAAACGTTCACACCGGTTCTACATATTTCACCCTGAACCCGTGGACTTTGAGCGGCACTCAACTATTTCGTGCATAATGTTCTCAAGTATAAGAGTAATATTATACAGTAAAAGTACTATACAGTAAAAGTATCCTACAGTGAGAGTATATTATACAGTAAAAACTAAATTCTAGAAGAGGAAACTAAGGAAACCAAGCTAAAACAGTTTAAACTAAATTCTAAATTAATACATTTTCAGCACAGAAATAATCGTATCGTAAACAATTATGTGAGAATTATGTAATAATTATGTTATATAACTTTCACATACGTTACTCTGTTTATCTCCACGGATTTCGAGCGGAACTGAACTATTTTGTGTATAATGTGTCATATGCAACGAGTATGAGAATAATATTATACAACAAGAGTATTTGTACAATAAAAATTAAACGTTAGAAGAGGAAACTAAGAAACTCAAGGAAATTAGAAAAATTTTACTACAAATGCCGAATCCCAAGTTATGAAATTTTAAACGATGAAATAATTATATCGTAAAATTGATTGTATCGTTTAATATATATTACTCTCTTTATCCTCAACTTTAGCAAAGGCATTAAAAGAACAATTATTCTGGATGATCAACGTTTATAGAGCGTGAAATCTTAACAGTAAACCAAGAAGCGGAAGCACAAAGGCAATAAACGGTGTCGCAGAAGCATTCATGAATATCGTTCGATAAATTAGTTCTCGGTATATTAATTAGAAGCGTGAAAATTGGTCGGGATATGGGCGACGATATCGTCGATTTCGTATCCAATTAAGGCTAAACTACAGCCGAATTCATAAAAATGCAGTAATTAAAAGTATTGATTATCGAAGGGTGACCGATGCTAGTAAGCTCGCTACGATAGGAAAGGGTAGCTTGCTTCGTACACCTGTTCATTAGGTAATGAACTTATTAAATCAAAGAGGCGCGGCGCAGTAAAAAGTTCTACCTATCTTCGCGATCTTCGATCCATTCGCTAACCTTCCTCTCCTTCTATTTGTTCAATTACCTTGCCGAAAGGATTAAATGTTATCGGATACGTTAGCAAGTTTAAAAGATTATTTCCCGAACAAAATTCGTAGAAAATCTCTATACCTGTAATTCTTTAATTGAATTATAACCTATCAGAAATACGCGAGTACTCGCATACTCTTGGACGGTACTGCATAGGTACGTGTTCACGTGAAATCAGAATTAAAAATCAAAATATGCTGATTCTATGCTAAGAATCGTGAACAATACTCCGACAATTATTTTCAAGCGTTTCAACCTAAAGCACGTAGAAATATTTTTATTAAATATTTATATAATAATAGTAATTTTATAATACCAATAATATTAATCGTTTTGTGAAATAAATATTTTATTTTAAACGTAGCCATTTATCGTTTTAGCTTATGAAACTGCTATGTTAAGAACTGACAATCATGTAACATAAAATTTAATGTAATCGCATGAAGATATTCTCAGAAATTAGACATGTATCTAATATTAAATACTTGATACTATTTATGTAGAAAATATTTCGAAGCAGCCGTGGCCATTTACCTTTTCCAGCGCGTAAAACTGAATCATTTTCTACTTTCATCCGAACTGCAGCTCGCTTGGACCAAGCGTATTATCACGTCTCCCCTAAGCGATATCTCGCAGAGGACACAGTATAGAACAACTTTTCAGAAGAGCTAACTGAAATGCTGGAAACGGTGGAAAGGGTGGCGCGGCGGGTACCCTCGACTCTCTAACCCGCATAACCGAATTAACACCAGAGGAAACCTTGGTACAGGTTTACCTCGGTACAGTTTAATCCTGCGTTCTGCGTCGCGTCCACAAGGAAGCGATGCTGGTCTTCCAGCCGAGACAGCTGAACCATGGATGGGAAAGTGACGTAAAATTTAAGAACCACCCGCATTAAAATCACTGCTCCCGCCAGTGTTTCAACGCCCACCCCTTTCTCCCGTTTCTCCGCCGCGTTACATTCTCCACGGTTCGCGAAAGAGAGCAGTCGGGTATATAAAGGGTTCGCAAAGTGACTCGAATTGCCGCACAGTCGACTTTACGAGACTAGCTATTGCTAATATCAGAACATAAGGGTTGCTCCTCTCTTCTCTCGCTCCCTTTATCGCGTGTTTCTCACTGCCACTTCCTCCTTCTTCGTTTCTCATACTCGAATCGGGACGAAGAACGAGTCCACCACCCCTTTCATCCCCACCTATGTGGAAAACCGCTCGAAGCCGACATCCCTTGCCTCGGCGAAACTCCTTAACCATTCGACCCTCTGCGACATTTTTAGTGGCCATCAAAAACCAACGCCGGGCTTAATTATGAGAGGGCAGAAGCAGAAACCCTCGTGCTTTCCTGTTAGCAGCTTGGCCGCACACGAAGACACTGGCTTGCCCATTTCGGTACACTTCTTCGCTGTTTCCACCGATTCTCGATAGCTCAGTCCGCCGCGCCGTACGAACGCCTCGAGGAGCCTTTTGTTTCTTCTTCTTTTTTTCTTTCCTCGTTCTTTAAACGGAAGAAAGGAAGCTGGTGTAACGCTGAAACAAACAATGGCATCTTTTCGAAAGGCGAAAGTCGCTGGCGAAAGAGCGACGTTTCGTACTTTTGTTTCGTCGCGCTAGAAGCCAGGAATAGGTGAATCGTGACATTTTGATTGACACTTTGATTTGGGATAAAGTGGTAGTGGATGCTATGACGATTCAGGATAATTGCGCGTGAGAGTTATGAAATGATAAGCAGACGATGAGACTTTATGAGCTTTTATTTCTACGTTTTATTTATGTAGCTCGTGCTTCTATAGCTTCTTTTCGTTTGAAGAGGAATGACAACGTTTTGGAGAAAAATGTAGATTAATCTGGGAGTTACGTAGTATGAAGGTAGCTACATTTTTAATTACTGTATTGGGAATTGATGGTTTTAAGCGACTCTATAAAAGTAGTAAATCGATGTCTACACAACTACCCCTACAAACCTACGATATATTCAATAATTTCACTTTTTCTTTTATTTCTAAAATATAGGATATTTATTGTATTCGGATAAATTAATAAAACAGCTATTCCTCTTGATTGCAAGAGCAACCACAAAATTCAGGTATTTCTTTAATACCACAAATAACATAAATACGGTATATTCTTAATCTCGTAGCTTCTCTGCTACGGATTAGGAAAATATGAAGGTTCGTATGAAAGGATACTGATTAAAATAATCTGAGAGTTCTGAAATACCGTCTTCTTTCAAAGTCATTTGCATTCGCCTGCTTCTAAACGAGAAATGTAGAAATTATAAAATATGTTCGTACTTTGGTCGAAAATGAGTTTCAACGGTATTATGTAGAATGAATATTTGAAAACGATTACAGAATATGAAGAACATTAGATATTTATTAAAAGTGAAATATAGTCTGCAATAAACTAGCGATTTTAATTGGGAATAACCTAATATTGTACGAGATCAAGAATATTAAACTTAGATGATTTGACCACGAAATAAGGAAAACAAAAATATCTTCTCTGATGTCTGAGCAATTTGTTTCTTTTATAATTCTCTTTGTAATTTCGATGTAGCATCTGACATCATTTCTAAGTAGCAAATAATTTTACAGCGGCCTATAAATAACCAATAAATATGAAAACAAGATTGTAAACGAATATAACTATTATATTAATAACCACGCAAGTGTTCGTTCTTTTCTTTTAGAGTATGCACAATAATTAGCAAATAGCTTTTTAAATTACGAATATTTTCATCAAACTCCTTAAAGTTGCGTGTAAAGAAATAATAAACACTTTTATACTGCTTATTTAAGTTCATTATATATTATTTTTCAGAAATTTACAATACTTGAGTAATAATCTCTTCGTGGATCTTTCTCTGACAATATCTTAATGTATCCCTATGTTACACGTTAATGAAACAAATTTGCTGTTAACCCTTAACTATTTCTTGTTTTACGTTAGTCTATTGATTCGACCGATAAACATCGGTGATTGCGACTCAAGCAAAGTTCTATCTAAGCACTTGCCACTGTATGGCAATGCAAACGCGTTCAAAGTTTGTCTCGTATATTTGTCCAAGAGTTGTCTACGTAAGCACTGTACAACAGGTCCGACGCAAGTTGGGTTTCCTCTACCACTTATATAAGGATCTCACGAACACAACGTTTCTTCTACACCTTACTGTTTTAGAAGCATATTAATTGCTTGTAATAATTAAATAAATTACAATTCAATCCTATTACCCAACGCAACATAAATCGTTATCGACAAGCCTCTTTTACACCATGTATAATATGTACAGAAAATTTTGTATAAATACATACATTCATTGTTCCAATTTTAGTAGCTTGACGATGTTGGTTCGTAATTGGACTTGATTAATTATAATTAGGCCGCGAATTTTTATGCATTTATGTGAAATTTAAATGTGTAGAAATGCACAGAATGCATGAAAGAATATACAATGTCAAAAACAAAGCACTCGTTGTGACTTTTAATAAACAAAACTCTGCTTAAGTTCTAACACTTTGGTCGTCTTCGTAGAATATAAATTTGCATAGAAATTCGCAGTCTAATTACAACAGTAGCGAAGTACACGCCGACCGTTTAGCAGACCGACAGATTATGACAGGAAAAACTTTATCGATCTTCCGCGTTCCGCGCGGAAATTCCAGTTTTCCCGGTGATAAGAGAGCTAACATGACAGAGGAGGTGGTGTGAACGCACAAAGGGTGAAAAACATCGGCGGAACACTTGCGCGCGGCGTTGCGCGTGCATATTGCGGAGAAAATAGCTTAGTTTCGTCGTGGGACCGAAATTAGATTTCGTTCGAGAAGACGTTCCAAATGTTCGCTCTCCGACCTTCTTTCCTTTATCTGTCGTGCGCCGCCTTCTAGAATACCCCTCCTTCAGCTCTCGTTTCAGCCGCCTCGCACTGCATCTTCTTCTTTCACCGTTCACTGCCACTCTTCTTCCCTCCGCCAGTTCTTTTTCTTCTACTTGCAATTCGTTCTCTTCTTCGTGCTGGGATTCCCGCTTCCCCCGGGACACTCGACGACGTCGCGACGCTCCTCCACGTTCCGCGGTACTATGCATATTTCACCGATTTTTATGGAATTCCTTCTAGACTCGTTCCTTCCTCCTCTTCGTTCTCCCTTTGCTATTACCCTTTTCCTCTCTCTATCCCTTTCTCTCTCCCGCTATTTCCGTTTAGAGCGTCGACCCTCTCCTTTCTTCTGTCACCCTACTGTCCCCGTGCTGTTTCTCGCGCTCCGTCGCACTCCGGCGTCGTCGCCTGTCATCTTTCGTTGTTACGCAGCATGTACTTCAGTCGTCCCGTAGCCGTCGTTCTCCCCCCTTGGGGCCGGATTTTGTACGGAGATTTTCCGATTAACCCCGTTGAACTGTCGATCGATCAAGCGGAACAATATTCCGGCCGACGTCTATGAATTCCAGCGATCTTCCCGAGAATCGTTGTATACGTTGCCAGTAAAGGGGCTGGCGCACGGCTAAACGCGCGCAAATAGAACGAAAGATTCCGCGAGAAATTGAAAGCCCTGCGTAGGAGATCCCCGTGATCCGTCCGTTTTATCTCGATTGGGAATTATTCTGTACTCCGTGGCTATCTTCCCATAGAAGTGCCTTTCCCTTTTTAATTTCATTAAAGAATATTGTATCGATGCAGGTATCGTTTTTTGTCGGCATAGCGAATGTTAAAATAACATATTACCTTCGATTGTAAACCTTGATCGTACTCGTCGTATAGATTTGTATAATTATATTATGCAATATTTAGCTATAACAATAATAAGCGATAAAGTTAGGATAGCTTCGTTTATTTTGTAATTTTGTCAGAAACAAAGGTGTGTGTGTGTGTATGTACAAAGATCTTGCTTCTCTTTTCTAAGGATATTAAATAAAAATTGACAGAAGAAGCTGTTTTATCACGAAAAAGCTCGATAATCCAATTTGATTTATTAATTTATTTAATTGAACGTGCAATTCAATTTAACTGAGCATTGTATTGGTAGTATAAAAATGAATACACAGGACTTACGGTATAAGACTTATAGCTGCGGTTTCATTCCCGCGGCCAAAGCAGCAATACATTATCGTTCCCGACTGTCACTTGTGACGGCTCATCCGGCAATAAATTAATTATGCAAATGAAATAGTGTATTGCTAATTCGACCGACTTAATGAGAAATTGTATGCGTGTCCATTTAAAGTTGTCATATCCTTAAATTCCCAATATTTCTCAATTATGCAGCTAATTAGAGTATCATCTGGCAAGTGACATTTACAGCTCCTATCACTGTGCAGTTCTAATAGACATACTGTGCCATGGAATAATTGCATCAGCGAGCATATAAATCACAAGTTTTGCACGCGAAACATATACAAGACAATTAATGTATATAAATTTATGTTTCGTATTTCATTCTAAAAGTACGTTCTAAAAACGTATTAAATAACAGGACTATAATTATTATGATTATGGAAATATTTTGCTACTTTTTAAACATATCACGCGTGTTTCTCAAAAATATCACGACGCGAAGGAACTTAGTTTCGTATGTTGGAAGAACATCAAAACTGTTAAATGAGCTTTCAAGGATTAAGAGCAGAAAATCATAAAAATAATATTTGACCATCGTTTCCTAGATTTTATATTAACATTCTGTTTGAACCTGCGCACGTTATTAATATTACTTTATATTCAGAAGTGGTGCACGTTCCCCTTTCGTTTAAAAAATGTTCTCAGAAAGGTCAGGTATTTTGTTCTTGGTAAACGTCTTCCATTAACTTTCTCCATTTGCCGCGGGACAAACTACGTTCTCCTCTAGCGTTACAGTGATTTGGTTTCCATGTAAATCCAAAAATTATTTTTCGAGTTCAGAGTTTCATTCGAAAAATCTTCCTTATTTATGACTATCTTCTCAGTCTTGCAACGGTTATAAGCATCATAAACATTATAAGTTATAGAAGGAACTGTTAGCTTTGACAACACGGGCGACGGCTCATCCAGTGTGAACGGAAAATGATAAAAAATCGGTCTGACAGGGAACGTGTTAGAAGCTTGAATATTTATTGGATATTTATTTGATATGTCATATTTATTTTTCTACGATGGTAATATCCCTTCACTGAATATACAAATAGTTTCATTTTACAGAAAAATTTAATCACGGATTGTTTTAGATACATATACGATATTGTTCACTGATCGTTATTAAAATGTACGAAAATAATTCTTTTCTAGATATTTAATATACGGTACAATAATAAGATCGTAAACGAAATTATATATTCTACTGCTTCCAAAGTTTCTATTAACAGAGCGTAAATAAAACAAAATATTAGACAGCAAACTTCTTCAAACTACGAACACTCGGCAAATTCATTAATCCGTTAGTTCGCTATCAGACATCTTGTTACTTTCAAATAATTCCTTCCATCCTGTAAAGGTAATAGAAACTAATCGCTCAGAAACGAGAAGTCGAGACAAAAGGAACTCCATGAACGGAGCGTTCAAAGTGTCCTCAAAGGTATGCATTACAGTCGTGTGTACGCGAGCCCGTGAGAATACTTTCTTCCTCCAAACTGAAATATTCAGAGCCATTCTACTCCGGATGAGTGAATAATACGTTCGCCGATAGAACGGTAACGACGTAGAATCGATCGAGTTGTTAAAAACACATGGCAAATTTCACGTAGCAGAATTATCTCTCTTCCAACGGGACGCTTGCCACATCCGACATGCATGTTCACACTCGCATCACTCTAACGCGGCACATATATGTACAAGATGCAACAAGGTCTACATACTGTCAAATAGCGTCGAAACGATTCTAGAAGAGGCAGCCAGTGGGGCTACTTTATTTTCTGAGATTCTACTTTTAGCGACTATTCGCCATTCCGAAAGAAAGACAATCTTGCCATCGGCGAACGGGCTGCGCTAAGCGTACCGACCAACGATACGCCTGAGACTCTCTCTTCCTCTTTCTCTTCTTCGAGTCGCCTTATATTCCGTACATACCACCCAGCAGGCAACGACGTATCTCTCGAGATCAGTATGACTGTCGGTGTGTACGGATACCGACTCACTATGGAAATAAAGCACTTCCGAGCTCCGCGAGAAATGCATACGTTCCCCCTGGCTACCCGTGAAAACCCTGCTTCGAGATCTCTGGCAATCCCTTCTCGTCACCAGCCTTCCACGAACAGCCAACAGCCCGCTGATACGACTTTCGATTAAAGCTACACGAGAAGGAAGTCGTTACGGTTCCTTCGAGCTTGTCTGAGCGCTAACGAAATTCGCGTTTCGACGTCGTTTTCATCGTTGCCGTCGTTGTTGACACGCAGCAACCGCGTTACGCCAGTTTGTCCTCTTCGTGCTTAATGTCGTTCATCGGAGCGGTTCGCGCAGCCACGAGAATTTTAAGCCGTGTATTCATTGAATGCGCGTCTCTACAAACGTTCGCGAACATTCATATCGAAAGGTTCGCCGAGTATCCTGATCAGAGGAATCGAATGCTTGGAAACAAAAATATACTCGCGAGCTTTCGTCGTCGATTCGTTGGAGACGGTACGCGAATACCGGGCTGACAATCGAATACACTCTGGAAATTTGAGCGAATGAAAAGAAAGGGTTTGAAAGACAAATTCCTTTCCAAATATGCTGAAAATCAGTAAACTAATATCGAGAATGAATATTAAATTTCTCATTGAATATTAAATCTACACTCTTTTCCATTTACGACATATGCAATTTTATTAACTGTCTTCCCTTTTACGTGTCGCCAATAGTTTGACTCGTCGCTGCATCTAAAAATTACCGAGCATCGCTCGTGTGTAATTTACCAATTTACAAATATTATCAATTGTTAAATTATTTCTGAAGGCGATTTAATTTTTTGTTTCGCTTCTTTTACCATCTCTGACAGCATTTTAAACATGCATTTCCGAGTGGGTATTCATCTGAAGTCGGGTGTCTTGAATTAACGTCACTTTTTAAAAGATTACTTGATTCGTATGCACACGAATTTGAAGTGAATTCACGCGACTTGAATTCAAGTAACTTAATTAATCTGAACGAGTCTTTACACTCGTCACGGTTACGAAAGTTCCGCAGAAGAACGTTCTGCTCGCGTGTCTTTCGTGCGCGACGATCCTATCTTTGGGCCTGGTATTTCGCGACATGGATTCCTCGTATGCGAATGCGTCCTGTTGCGTAACGAAGCGACAGGAAGCGAACTGGAGGAATATTTCGGAAAGAACGAGGAACGAGAGATACGTACGAGCGACTGGATTAAGGCGCGCAATCATAATTTGTGAAACAAGCATGGATTTAGCTTGCAAACGACGCGGAATGATGCACGAATTGCTCGGATTCTTGAATATCCGTGAACTAGGGAAGCATTTCAAGTTTGTAACGAGCAAGGTACATTTGGCAAGAATCAGAAGGAAAAGACGACGTAGAAAATTCACTTATACAACGCGTCTACCAAGCAATTATTATGCAAATTGGTAACAGTTTTATGTCGTGGGACAATGACGTCAAGTATGAAATATAATAAATATAATAAATTATTGTAAACACGATTTGTTAACAGACATTTCGATTTCAGAATACAGGACAATAAATAAATAATAAAAAAACAAAAAATTTCGTCGTATTTATTCATGAATAATGTATTATTTATGTTCCACCTTTTTGATGATCTTCGAATTGATCTCTTGGAAAAATATGAAAATTTTCATTCCAGCGTGGCGATCGAAGTAAGTGGAAATCTGTGCATATTAAATTCGGAGAACAGAGTGAATGATGTGACAATTTTCAATGCCCTTTATAATTCTTCTAATTGCTAACTGTAAGTTTCGACAATTACCATCTGACTTTCCTTTAGAAACTCAAAATGTAAAACGAAAGACGACATCTCTTGTGAAGTAACCTGAGAAATTTTAACTACATTGAAAGCAGACATTGTGTCGAGATAAAGGGAAAATTATATGCAGTAACATCAAACGACTGTTTACAATTCTCTGTTAAAGTTACACGTTTTCATTAGTCGTATCGCTGGGCGACCAACGACGAAAGACGTTGAAAATCGGCAAAACGAACAATTAACGCGTCTCTGGGGCAAATTAACCGAGCGGAAATCTTCGCGTTACCGTACGCGCCCGGTTTTATAACCGAAAACGTGCGAACATTCCCATAGTTTAGTGGAGTTTCAGTTTGCAAAGGAAGCCTTATGATCGCATTGTCTGCTGCGCGAAGAACGGAATAATGGAGGAAACGAAGAGAACCGTGCGAGGTCGAGCCAATTGAAGGGTTGAAGGGAAAGAAGCGGTGGAAAAGCGGAAGGGAACCGGAGACACGATGGAAAGTGTGCGAGAAGCAATTTCGACCAGCGCTAGGACACGCTAACTGTCCGCGCTAGCTAACCTAACCGGCACGATAGCGTTTCATTTACATAACCGTAATCCTACTTAGTGGCAGATGCCTAATTCCCCTCGTACGTTTTCGTTTGTACATCGTGCTACCGAGCGAACATCGTTCCTACCTACTCGTTTCCTCGTAATAAACACTCAAGATCTGGTAAATTAATTAATGTTACAAGCAATATATGAGATAACACATTATTCATGAAATAAATATAATAAAATTTCTAGTTTTTATAAAGACCTAAATTATAAGAGAAAATGAACGTTTTCATTGCTAAATATATATTTTTGAATAGTAATTTAATAATTTTCTACTTTAACTCTTCTATTTGAAATCTGATTTTCTGAAACATTTACTGTTCTTAGTTACGACACTCTTCTAGCAAATCAACGATATTCTCTGTTTATCGAATCCCGCCTCTCGGCACATCATTTGCATAAACATCCGCCATACAGTCATCGGAATTCCTTTGAATTATGAAGAACTTAAGAAATCAGAAATTTCTTGTAGTATCCGACTTTAAAGATATCTTTCTGCAATTGTCATTTTCAATGGATATTTCGCTGAAAAATATTGGCAGCACGAATTTGTTTATTAAACAATCATTCCCGAGGCGTTTCGTATCTGCTATCAAATTCGTTTTAGCGATGTCTAAAATTGTTATAATGGAATACATGGCCCTTTGCCATGTAACAAATCCGCGAACCCGAAAGGTGAATGTCGGTCGCCGAAAGTCGACATTACGGTCAGTGGAATGAACAGCGCGATGGGAAAACCGCGATCGAGATAAACGGAACGCCAGATGCTTGGAAATTCTATCGGGTGTCCGTACATAAGTGTCTTTCGAAACGAGGTAACCTTTAACGACCGCTATTTCCTGATTCTACAGATCTCCTTTTAGTTGCTGCTACGTTTCGTTCGCAACTGATAATAGGGATAGTGTGATTGAACTGATACCTTTTCTGTTGTTCAGTTGCGCGGATGAGATTTGAAAGAAGTGGCAAAGCCAGTCACACATACAAGATAGTTCCAATGAGAAAGAGCTTCACGATCACGCTAAAAGAGAGTAGGAATTAAAAACGGGCCGCGAAATAAAAAAGATCTTCTATTTACAAATAGGTCGTATATTTACATACTTAACGCAACCTCGTAAACAAATACATATGTATATATAATATAAAAAATACAGTCGTACGCGCGCTATGTTCAACGAACTAATAACGTCGATTGGACGTATCGTGCGTACGGTGAGCCATATGCACGAGACGTTACGTACATAAAATAATAAATTAATCCATAAAAAAAAGAGAGAAGGAAAGAAGGAAAGAAGGAAGGAAGAACATAGAGGTGGATAGAAGTTAGGAGCGAGTTGACGTGTTTTATGGCTTGGCAGCATCGTCACTGCGTATTTCTTAACAATGAGCATCTCTCTTAAGCTTATACGCTCTACTTATTTTACGTATCTGCAATACACCAAGTTATGCATAACCATTTGCCAGGCAGCACTATAAAAGTAGAAGAAGTTTAAGACTACTCCGAATACGGAATGCGTATACGCTGCGATACGCAGCTGGTTTTAAGCTGGCGTCGATGAGCGCACATGCGAACGCGTTAACATTTTATTACCTATATCTCTGGCCAGTTGTGTTTCAGCTTGTGCGATCGCGTCGGTTATCAACGTGTCAGCCGGCTGAGTTTTACTGCTTCTTTACACGAGGATGACTCGTGTATCTTTGGGTGCTTGTACTTCTAAATGCGTCCACTTATAAAGGCGTTCTAACTGTTCTATTAAACGAAATTACGTTGCTAAATTAAGCGATACACACATTATAAATATTGTAGGAAAAAGTAGCAATATAGAATCCTGTTAGTAAATCAGAATCTCGCATTGAGAATAATATCTGAAGTATCATGCACGATGACATAACTATAAATATACATAATGATATAATAGTAAGGAAACAACATTTTTAGTATATCAACTGAACTATCATACTCGACAAAAAATTGTCGAAAACGTTTAAGAATGACAATATGGATTTCTCCTTATTTGTCATAAGGAAATGTCATTTGTTCGATTCATAAGCTCTCGAAATCTGCTACATGCTATAATACCAGTCGTATGAAACCAACGTTCCGAAAACTCTGGAGCGCAGAAATTTATTTCTGCCAATAATAGTAAATCTACTTTTGGAAAAATTATTTAAAAGCAATTCAGGGCAGTTCCATGTTATCCTCTTCTCTGTTCTGCACAGAATACAATGTAACGTATACGTGTGTGTAGGTGAATAAATTAAATTACAATTTAATTGTCATTGCAAATGGTGAAAGATCGCGTCCAACGTAGCGTGTTTCTATTAAAAGTATCTAATATTAACGCGAGGGTACTACAATTAACAAGATCTCGCTAAAGTTCCACGACGCGTACCACGTAACGATGTTTCTATTTTCAATGCGATTAGCACAGCCCGAGCAAGCCGAGGCGCCTAAAAACTCATCCCCTCTAGTGCGGTATAACTGGGTACAGCGTATCTCATCGAGAAACAACGGACTAGATATATGCATATCTACCTGTTATTGTCACAAAGGTATGCAAAACCGTGTGTATCGCGCTCGTTGAACGCCCGCAGAGTCGAGCAATGCGTTTCACTCGAAACGAGATTCTCGCAAAAGGTAGGTATCACTACCACGAAGCTGTTGGACGAGGTACTGAACTTTCACCTCGGTGAAGGTTAAAGATGTGGAAGCGCGCGAGAGACTGGCGTTCTCGTTCGATCACGTGCCCGAACGTCAACGATGAAAGTTGCTCGATACGCCTTTTATTCCTCGAACGACGACGATTTGTAATCGAACGACCTATATCTGTAATGTAAATTTGTAATCGATCTAAATTCTTGTCGCGTGAGACACTCGTGCGTCAATCGAGCGGTTAAAAAACGACGATTCTAAGATGTGTTGGCTCGCGTGAGACGAATGGCTCGCGCGAATGGCCATGACACGATTGCTCGTCGACCCCGAAACGGATCGCTCTGATACTTTTACTTGCTTTCGTTCACATGAAACCTCTCCATCTGCTGAAGAGTTTTCGAGTGAAAAGGCGAGTAGAATGGTTCTTCGGAAAGGAACGGAGGAACACTCGAGAACTTTCGGTCCTTGCTTGTGTCGCAATTAAACTCTGATAGGATCTGCCTTCGCGAACGTGAAATATGTTCGTGTGAGAAGGAAGAAAGGAGAATGAGATTCGCCGATGACGTTACGCGAATACCGTTTCGCCGAAGAAAGAGAATTTCTTGAGTAAACGTCCGTTCGGCTTCGCAATTTGTCATCAATATATCTGTGAAGAAACGATCGTCGTTTTCGCTTCCTAGCGGAATGTTAGGCCAGTTGTGGCTTCCGTTTAATTCTCGCACGCTCTAAAATGCAATGTAAACTCAAGATGTTTCTCACGAGTCAGTAATCAGTGATAGCCGTTATGGTGCAAAGAGTAATCAAATCCGTTTGTAGATTGCAATCTGGTGGAAACGATCGAGAGCGAGCGCGATTTTGAGTTCGTTTCTATCAATAGAACATTTCGTAACTATAATATTTATATATAACATATAAAATTTAAATATTTTGTAATTAAAAATAGTCTTTAACTTAATGACTTTAATTAATAACTTCTACGCGAAACGATTTCAAATTTTGCGCCTCAGTCCTGTAGTGCCGTGGCTTAACTTGGTAATGCGAAAGAGGACGAAAGTCTGTTCGTACATAAATTACCATACATTACCAAAGAATCTATCAACGAAAGTATTTCCTAGACAAACGATATGATTTAAGAGGACTTTGTCCCGCTAACGTTCTTCCCATCGTTCGAAAGAACAGTTGCCACGTTCTCGTTTTTCGCCACCGACCTTATCTCTTTCCTCGAGTCACCGTATTGATTGTTGAAGAAGAGAGCGACAGCCTCCTTTTTCGTCGACTCTCCTTTGTTAAATTCGGCTTCGCTCCTGTCGCCAGTTTGTCCACCTAATTCATCGGAATCTTTCCTATGATTGTTATCTGCCACCGTGATGTAATGTCCTTTAGGAACTTCGACGTTTCCAGCCTGCGGTAAATCGCTGTACACGTGCTGTAATTGCTGTGCCTCCGGATGACCTTGAACTTGTATCGGCCCTTGTTCAGGCTGTTCGATAGCCGCGAGGATATCCTGCAAGAGCCCATTAGACAGCACCTGATCGTGCCTGATACTACCATCCGAATTCTCCGTTCCTAATCCTCCATCAGCAGCTTGGATTTGCAACGTGTACGTTCCCTTGGAACCCTGAACCTCGAAACCGTCGGCTCCATTGGCCGTTAGTCCCTTCGCCAGGGACAGAGCTTCGCTGCCTTCGTGGGTATTCAGAAATTGACTAGCATCTACTTCGTTCGAGGCTAGATTCTTTGCATGGCCGTATCCTTGCTCGTTCAAGCTCGCGGTTAACGCTTCAGCTCTTATCCCGCCGTTCTCCTGTTGGAAACGAGCGTTCGAGGAGAACGACTCTTGAGATTGTATAGCGGGTGGCGCTGAAAGTACGTTCGTCACTTCAGCCGATTGACTATGGTCGCTGGACAAAACGTTATCCGTGTTTTCAGAGGTGGCGTAACTCACGCCTATCGAACTGCCGTAGCTGTCCTTCAGGTTCGTTTTCGGTTGCTCTATGTTTTCTAGGCTTAGCTGACCTATCGACTGCGTGATATCCAACCCACTAAAACCGTTTGACAGGGAACCCTCTTTAAACAGCGAATTCTGATTGAGACCAGTGGAAAGAGCGGCCCCGAAACTCGGGCCGTGAGAGCCGACGTTTAACGCGTGGCTTCCGAGATCCTCGAAGCTGTACTGCGTACCAGTCGTCTGTTCGAAACCGCAATCGTGTCCACCACCTGTCGACAACGGTAAATTCACTACCGGGGTGCCATACGTGGTGGTTATGGTGTTGCTGATGCTGTCGTATAAATTGTTGCCAAAGCCAGTGGAAGTGGAGACGAAGGAAGAAGCGGGTCCAAAGTTAGGCGCTCCGTACGTCAACACTGGCGCTGGAGTGTTAAAGTTGCTGAAGGATAATGGCGTCCCATATTGGGCATTCGGAGCTGCTATTGGCGAATTCAAGCTGACACTGGGTAGTTTGTTGAAAGCAACTGGAGCATGGAGGGCAGGTAACTGCTGCTCGAACGATAAGGGTGGAAGGTAAGTTTTTGGCGCTTTGGCTAGCTCAACGTGTCTCAGCGGTGGCAAGTAACGGTTAAGGTTAGTCAAAAGTCCGCTAGGAACGGATTCTTTGAACTTAATCGGTTCACGGTTTCTTGGAGGAATCAGGGTACCTGGAAGGGGTAATGGATGTCTAAAGGATCCGTGAGGACGATGGTAATGCAAATTTTGCTTAAAAAGCGAGCTACCGTGTAATCCGAAAGAAGCAAACGACGATGCTCGACCTGCTTCGGCAGCTGGATAAGGACCATTAGGCGAGTAGGATGAAGGAGGAGGAGCGCCATATGAGTCGAGAACAGGAGGTGGTGGCAACGGAATGCCCGATTCGATGGAATTCAATTTTCCAAAGGAAACGCTTGATAACGGCGGGCCGTAGTTATTGGAGAGGCCGTTCACAGATATTTGCGATAGCGACAAATCATTTCCTAGATTCTGGAACGCGTGAGAGTCTCCACTCCCGAGATTCAAATGGGATCCGGTATCGAGCACGGGTAATTTTAACGTGGGCAATCCTGCACTATGATCCGAAGTTAATGACGGATTTGTAGGTAACAACTCGAATCCGACAGTCTTTACGATAGAAAGCGGTTCTACCTTGGGCACTTCGTATTGTAAATTAAGCTGACCTTGCACACCTGTTTGTGGATGTTCCTTCTTTGGTGGGTTTTCGTTGTGGAATGGTTCGTACTCCGGCAATGGTGGCGGTGGTAAGCCTTTATTATCGTTGGAATTAGAATTCACCGAGGTCTTCAAATCCTGAGCCTCAGGACTGTGAATTGGAACTCCATAAGAATCGCTTGGTACATTTGGATTCTCGATAACGTTGCTCGTAGACTGTCCAATGTGCACACCCACGGAAGGACCATCCAAAATCCTGTGCTCATCGGATGGAGGTCCGTAAGTATTCGCAGGCTGTCCATGTTGATTGGTCAATCCAGCAATGGGTTGCCAGCCGTCGTATTTTATATCGGGCGGTGTAGGTGGTGCTGGCACTCCTGGTGGAGGAATCGGCGGAGGTGGTCTGTACAGATCACCAGCAGGTGGTCCATACTGTGCTTCGGGCACCACTGAAAGCGACGGTGGAGGAGGTGGTCCGTAGTTGTCATTCGGTTGAGAAGTAAATTGAACAGTAAGTTTTTGCGGAGGCACGCCATAGGTATCGAGAGACACGGGGATGACAGGTCCGTGTGCCGGTTTCGTTGGCCCAAGATTCGACGATCCCACGGCTATGTATTGATTAGACACAGCGGACGTGAATTTCAATGGCGGACCGTATTGAGGTTTCGGTGGCCTAAACGAAGCGAATGAATGAGGCGGTCCATAATGTTGCTTCGGTGGGCCGTAATGAAGTTTCAGCGAGCCGAAGCTCAGCTTCGAAGGCAACGGAGACAAAGGAGGGCCGAAACTTTGTTTCGGTGGACCATGGAGCGGTTTAATAATTCGTGGCGGTCCATATGAAGATAATGGTGGTCCGTAGACAGGTGGTGGGATGTCTGGCGGTGGTGGCGGATATATAGGTGTTGGTCCTTGATCACCTACCAGCTCCGGTGGGCCGTAAACCGGTGCTGGTCCTTTAATATTTGATCCGATCGGAGGCCCGTAGTCGTCAGCAGGTGGACCATAATTGCTTATCCTTTCGTTAGCCTTAATTTCGTTCAGTTTCTCTTCTTCCTTGTTAGCAAGCACTTGGGATTGCGCTTTGTTAACCACTGCCTGGACGTGGTGTCCGATCAGCAGTACGCAGAGCAGCGTAATTGCCATCTGAAATCAAACCGAATTCTTCAACTTTTCTCTCGTCATAGTTTGATGATGTTCAATGTACAATACATTGCTTCTTTAATCTTGCTACGGTCCTTAAATTTTTTGTCCCCATCTCACTGAGATGTATCATAAGAGGTACAATTGGAACGGATCAATAACGATCCTTTCATTCTTTCTTCAAACTTGTTAAGAATAAAAAGCACGTTTCGATCTAAAACGATCCAAAGAATGCAGCAAGATTAATAGGGTGTAACCAAAGCGATAGATAACTAATTATTTATTAAATGATAATAGTTATGATTATCGCTCGAAGTATATAAAGTTTAACTGGAGCGTAAATAATATGCAATTTATTATAATTGTCTGTACTAAATAAGCAAGGAACGAGATTCGAGAAAGTAAACATTCCACGAATATATGCGTGTACTAAGAATGTGATTAATATATTTCTACAAAATGTAAGAACCGTAATATCTACTGTTATAATGTATTCGATATCTTATTCAATGAGAAAACTAGTATTATCATTCAGACTTTATCAATTGAACTGTCTATCATTCAGCTTTTTATCTCCTGTACATTTCGTTATCTTGAAAGAAGATTTCAAATTATCAACTTTAATCATTGATCGAAACTGTTTTGTTCAACGCGATTAAATACTTTTTCCTATTATACTTGAAGATAAATATTAGATTACTGGAATTTTTAGGTTTGACAGTTAACTAGTAGTCTACCATCTTCTCCTGTCCTAATTAGTTGGTTGGGAACGTAAGTGTAGCTCGGTATCGTGTGCACATTTCGCTCGTGCCAGCACACATTGTCTATGGTTCCAAATTGAAGGCCGTGAGAGACTTTAAGCTAGTTTACAACCTCGGTTGGCGCAAGGCGAACTAGTCATCCCGATGCATGTGAGAATTATATGAACCTGCATTTACTCACTGTAAGTATTAAACGCAAGCACCCGTAAATAATTGCGTTAATTACAAAGATGGCGTATAATGTATGGGAATACGAGTGAAAAAAATAGTATTTTCACTTCAATCTCCGATAGTACTGGATTCGTTTCATCGCGATGTTAAACAAGTGTTACACTGATAAATAAATGCATCACGCGAAACAAAAATTTGTTACCAAAAATTTCATATAATACCGATGAAATATTGCTTAATATTTCAATACACCGTCATCTTGAAATACATGATCAGCTATTATGCCATTATGAATATTTATTGCCGATAAAAGATTGAAACTATGTATTTTTTATGCCTGAGACCAGAAACGTAAGAAGCCTTGAAAATAAAGAAGTATTCTCTAAATCGTTTATTTTGTATTCTTCGTCATTTTGTTGTCCCGCCAGAGGATTGAATAAGAATTGAAATTATTACAAGTAAACGAATAAAGTGCAGTAAGCATTGCAAATATCGCAGTTTGTTACGTTTAATAGAGCAAAAATGAAGATTACTGTTGCACCATAAATATACTAATGAAACGCTGTTACACTATAAAATGAAATGAAGATCGTTCGATATCTCGTAAAATTATTTTGAGGGCAAACAGAACTGGGAGAGGTTTATATCTCTTTTTACGGTAATAGATATTCATTCCACTGTGACAACCAGATTGTTTTCTATAAAAGATACTAGATAAGGAACAAGAATCAACGCACAAGTTTGAAGCTGTAAATGTCATCAAGAAGCCATCCTTGGAAGTCTTAAGTGGCACAATGACCGAGATGCAAGGTTAACATAATATGCCGCACTTTCTCCCAAGTGCATCAACGAGAAGTGCAATGCAAGAATAAGCATGGAGTGAAGAAACATCCAAGTATAAATCTCATCTTAAATTTCTATTTGCATCTTTGTCTTTCTAAACGTTCTTATTCATTGGGATTTCCGTATTATTAAAGTGTCTAATATGTAATTCGAGAATGTATTCGAGAAATATCTTTGCTATATTTTTTCTAGAAATATTACACGATTTTAAAATTTTTAATGATTTCCAACTTCCATAGTATATTAGCGTATTTTTAGAATGAATCAAGGAAAGTGTAGACATTTGAGTCAAAAAATCCTGAAAATGAAATTATATCAGAAACTGCAGAACCTTTTACTTTGTCAGTGGCAGAAAGAATTTTATAACAATGATAACTTTGAGATGAAATGATTATATGATGACAAGATCTTGTAAGATATTAATACATTGCGTGTACCTTTTTCAATATTTCGTATTCGTATAATAAGTGTATGTATTCTTCTGAGACATTGTATATTACATTATTTTTGTTGATTATTTTATTGAACAAGAGTAACGAATTGAGACATTTCTTTAAACTACGTGTAAGATCAATTAAATGAAAAATTTGATTTGATCCAATTCAAAGATAGGGGGGAGACTTTCGTACTGACTGTATTTGCAATTTGTTCAACGATTATATTTTTTATAAAATACATAAATTTGCGTTTTCATAGATCCATCTATCGCATAATGTATAAATGTAATCTATGTAAATGTGCATCCATCGTCTATTACTTTTTCTTTATATTTTTGTGTCTCTTGTGTAGTATGATAACTTTACGAACGTTTAATTTACATTTTTTCATTTCAAATTAGTAGAAGCATATAACAAATTAAGTGAATTTATTCCTTTATCGATTCTCATTATATGAATTTATATACCCAAATGAATTATATGTATGTATCACGAACAAAGCGAAAAAGAATTTTAACTCTTGTATAATCCTCATTTTTTACACAAATCTTATCCTGTATAAAGATTAAAATGCATATATTCTGTCTAAAAAAGAAAAATAAACCTTGCTTATTACATCGATAATTATAAAACTAAAACACGAAAGGCTTCGATTTCTACTTTGTTCTGATAAAAAAAAATATGAATTACAATCGCTTATAACTATGTGACAGGTAATAAGTTACGCTGTTACCGCAGATAGCGTGAGTTGGAAGCATTTGTCACAAAAACAGCATTGATTGATGAACTCTGAGAGCATTTTCAAATCTTTATATCTTTCTTTTGTCAGAACGTTTAACAATCTACCTCTTCTTTAAACGCTATGCATTGATACCAGAATGAATATTAATACACAAATAATTATTTACAATAAATACTAAACAATGTATTTTAATGTAGAGTATTATTTATACTATTACTTGAACTTGTTCGAGTGAAAGTAGAAATTCAAGAGCAAAGTCTCGATCGTCCACGTATAGTTGAATATAATCTACCTAACTGAAAGTTAGATGTAATACGAGAAAAATTGTTGCAATAAGAACATACTTTTCATTCTTCGAATGCAAATGGTTGGTCTTCTTATGTTACCTCTTTCTATATCATTTTCACATGGCAAAATATTTCTCGCTTACGTGTAGTCAAATATAGTTTGCTTAACGGAAAGTTACATGTAATATAAAAAAATCGTGCAGATGGGCGAGGGCTGTGTATAATAATTAAAAATAAATAAAATATAAACAAGATTGCTGCGATAAGAGAGTACATTTCATATTTCCTTCGATTACAAATCGTTGGTCCTCGATGCAGTCTCTTTCCATATCATTTTCACTTCGCGTTACAAAGACTCGCTCCTAACGATGCGCCCACTTATTGAGGCGCAAACTGTACGCTCGCGTGTGCAATAGTTTGAACGTATGTTGTAACCAGAACGGGTAGACGGTCGAATGCATCGATGTAGGCAGATTGTGACTAGGTCAAACACCTCCTTCATGCATAGTCATATATTCCGACCACGTAGCGCGAGTGCACGTAACGCGGTGGAAGCCATCACTTCTTATCGAACGATACGATACGATTCATCGGAAAATCCGATGTTTATTTAGCTTCCTTCCGCGTGCGAACTTCAACTTTTCTGTGCGCGCGCGACCAAACTTATTCGCCGTTTCCGCTTCCCGTGTTTCTTCCATGTACATGCACTCGTGATTTCGTAAATCGATAAACTTTTCCAAGGAGGAGAAAAAGAAACGATTAAAAGTTATTCGCTTCCCATGATGTATTTTATTAGCTAATAAGCTAATAGTAAGTTGCCATAGTAGTTATCGTATTTATCGTAACATTTACAACCAGTATTATTACTATAGGATTTTTACTAATTAATTAGTAGATTAAACTTCGCGTCATTTGGTAATACTTTCATATGACTATATGTGCAAATGTTTTTAGACGCTGTATTATATGCATTCCTTGTATTTTTGCAGCTTTTCCATAAATACGGCACTATCCGTAGTCTATTCACAAGCGAACGAAATTCTGTGTGGAACAGATTAAGTATCGCGGATACCGCGTGAAATCGCGTATAACGTTTACACGTTTCGAGTGCCGCTTCAAGGAACACATGACGATTCTCTTTTTCGTTTGACCGTCGCTGTGGCGAACCGACCGGTTCGGCAAAAGCGTACGCTAAATGGTACGACATCGATCGCTATTCTCGCTTAGTTTGTCAGCTTCAGCGAAATAAATGTCGTCATAAGAAGTTGAAGTATCTGAAAAGCTCTTCGCGCTTCGATTTCGCAATGAGAGAATTTTTATTGCTAGATGGAATGTAAATATTGTGTAGGACATTCCACTTGGAATGCTAATCAAGTACACGACAGAGAGTCGAGAGACTACGGAATGAAACGGTTGCGCTTCGCAGCAGCTAGTTTTTAGCACAAGAAGTAATTTGTTCCATCAGACTCTTACGTTTTAAACAATTTCTGCCTAGTTGGTTTGGAGACGCTTTATGCAATATTTTTCATATTTATTATTATAGCTTTCCTATGCACTTTGTCAAGAAAAGCGGTAGACGTTGTTACTAGGAATCCTCTGTAACTCAAACGTATAATTCTGGTAATTTTGCAGTCTAGTAAAGCCGAGGTGATTTGTTGTGAAATTAGTAGATACATATGCGCGATAAGGAATGTAAAGTTTCACAAAGCAGAAAATGAAAAGTTAAAAACACTAGCGTGAAGTTTACCATTTCTTTCAATGATATTTTATATAAAGAAATCTGTAACTTTTACTTTATTTTGCAACTTAGGCCAACTTCCTGAATCAACAAGCGATGATTGACGTTTGAAATTCAGCATTTCAGTTGTTATTTTTACATTATCAAATTTCTCTAATTATATTTCAATACTTCATTCTTATGCCAACAATTATCTGTTGATTGCCATAACTTCAAACTAAAATCACTGCTTTCTATACTTTCAGCCTTAATTGAACAGCGAAAGGTATAATCAAGTTTAGTTATTCTTATAATGTTGACGTAACAGCGTGCTAAGTATCATTGTAACGTTGTCCGTGATTAATTCAGTAGCTAAGACATTTTTTACTTTCACGTTCAAAGAATAGTTCCGTTAACTAACTTTACGTTCCTGGACTTTTCGCTCGTATTTGCTGTCGTTAATATCTCAATAGATCTTAAAAACCAACAGCTATTATTCCATTTTATTTTCCACTCGACGCGCTGAGAACAAAATTTACAGGTCTTGTTACTCTTAACGTGATCAGTTAATGATACACGCGCTTAATAGCAGATGTTCATGAACGTGAAAGGTGTCGGTCGAAAGGAAGAGTAACTGCTTAAAATTAATGACACCGGAACGGTCAATTAAGAACAAGGAACGCTGGGTGCATGGTTATCAAGAGCCGATAAGAAACCTACGATTATTTAATCTGCGCTTTAAAATCGTCGCCGTGCAATTATCGATAATGAATACGCTCCTACCACCTAGACCACATTTTGTAATTTGCGCGCCCCTTTTTCGCACGAAATTTAAATTCACGGATTAACGGGATCAACGTTTTCCGTGAAATTGTTTTTTTTCGCTCCAATTAAATGGTTTGTCGAGTGTTGAACAACATTTTATAAGGAGTCAAGATATACTGTGATCTTTAAAAAAAAAACGTACACCATATTCGTATTTTTAGCGCTATGTTGACTCTTTTATACGAATTTAATTCTAAACTCTTATAATCGACTAGCAAAATTAATTTTTCAACTAGTATCCTTAAAGGTTAGGCGATGCACTACACTTTGGTTGCAATTGCTTAATTTTAGATTACTTCGTTTATATTTTGCATTAACTGTATATTACGTGTGATAGAAAATATTAAATAATCTAATTCGAACGTAATCCAAAGTGGTCGTCTATAATCCAATGATACCAGTGGACAGAAGTAATTTTTCGTCATTCGGGAATTCATATTTACAATTGCAATTGAGCTATAGCCGTTAGCAAAAAAAAAAAAAAAAAATACAGAGGACAGTTTATACGAGCAGAAATTAATTCAAATTATTCCTGTTCGCTACGCTCAATTACGAAATACACCTACACCGGATACCGCATGGTAACTTTACCGAACGTAACAGCGAGAAATAATCAGCATAAAGATTAGCGAGCAACAAACTTTCCCAGCTCTCGGCCCGAGGAGAAAATTACATCTACGACAGAACTACCGTTTTCGTGTCGGAAATCCTTCCGTTGAATTGCAACAGCGCGGCGGTACGAATTCGTGTCGCAATCACAGATCGTCGGTCCACCTTGATCACTCCAAACGATCCATCAAACGTCAAAGAACGAAAGAAGTAACTTGGCGAAATCGCGATCCCGCTGTCAGAGCACTGAACAACACACGAACCGTTCGTCGAACGAAAAAATAATGAAGAAGCGTCGTTGGCGCAATGATCGATGATATTCGAAGATCCACGATCACCTACCTTGCTTCGAAGCATGGTTGCACCCGCGCAAATTGCTGCCAGCACTGTACACAAATTAAACGGCAAATCGCTTTCTTTTTATTGACTTGTCGGCACACCGAGAAAAGACAGAGCGCGGCGTTCCTCGTTTCAGCGTTTGCTCAGGCTCAATCGAACGCGGTCCTACCGTGTCGCATCGTGCACACCATCCTCACACTCTCCGACCGGTAGTCAACCTCTTTGACGGAGGAGACCCACGACTCCGTCACTACTAACACAAAAAATGCTCGGTCTTGTATGAACACTCCGCTTATA
Source organism: Bombus confusus (assembly GCA_014737475.1). Taxonomy (NCBI): domain Eukaryota; kingdom Metazoa; phylum Arthropoda; class Insecta; order Hymenoptera; family Apidae; genus Bombus; species Bombus confusus. The sequence goes on from JACXIV010000097.1 coordinate 5,988,415, forward strand.
TAGACTCTGAGAGAGGTACTAAGCCGGAGGAATTCTCGGCTGAGCTTGTCGAGTAAATCGAGGAAACGACAAACCGGAGAGGAGAGAGCGAGAGCACGAGGAGTAATGAACAGAGACGGCGACGACGAAGGGGCAGAGGGGAAGAGAGAGAATGAGAGAAAGGGAGGAGAGAGGGAGGAAGAGAGTCGCGGTGATGTTCAGGACGAGAACACAGGGAGAGGGGAAACCCTCACACGTCGCGTCGGTTAAAAATTCTCTTTGTAGAGAAAGTAGGCTAGCCCTGCCTCCGACTTGGAGAAGAAAGATGCACACGGAAGTACTGGACCGATGATGCTTATCGATCCCGTGCGAGTACGTAAAGTTATATCGATAAAGTCGTATCCCGAGCATCCTGCACCGATGTCGAACAATGTATCGTCGAAATTGCGAGAAATTGTTCGACGAATGTAACATCCTGTTTAGCATTTCCGTGGAATACTTTTGCCACAAGAATTTGAGGAGTGGTGGCATCTTGAATGAGTTGAAACTGAGAATTCTTGAAAGTGTTTGTCAAGGTTACTGCGATCGAAAATTTTGCTGTGAACGATGAAAGAGGCTGATTGATTTACATTAGTAGGTGACGATGCGGATATTACAATGTTCACGTTTTTATTTCTAATGGTTTCGTTATTGATTAAAATAAATCTGTCGTTAGAATTAAACAGTAAAAATCTCGTTCTTCGAGAAGTTTTAAACACGAGAAAAATTGCTGTCCTCGACATTATCACTGTACCATTATAAGGCCTAAGAATGAAAATATTATTCACCACAAGTTCTCTGCACAGAGCCAGTTCAGATCACGCACGCCATAAATAACATACTGTTAAGCACCCAATTAACAAATCGTGTAGAAACTTTTATTTCTTATCGTCACGTGAGCTGGTAAGGTCTTAAAATCGAGGGCCTATAATCCACAGACGTATGCGTGTCGTGACTTAGAAGAAAAATTTGTATGCAACGCAATGCTTTACACGCATCATAGGACTGCTATACGAGAACAGTTCTAGCAATCACAGTTACGCCGGTTAATTATTACGTTTCGAACGGTTTCTAAGAACTTTTTCTACAAAAAAGTATCCATCGGTTTCTCAAAGTGGCTAGCAATAAGATTAAAAATTGTTCCTTCCTTCGCTATAAATTACAAATGACACGGTAACGATTCACCGACAGTGGAACATCGGTCGATTGAAGTTTCGCCAAAGTAGTTAATTATAGTACAATAGTAATGTAATTCTCACATGAGCGCAGTGAGGTGCGGAGAACACAATGAAATAGAAATGCGACCCGTTTCACAGCTCCGCTTGTGTCGAATTCGAACAAGTGGAAATAGGTGATTTCGTGTGTCAAAATCAAACTGAACAGAGTGTAGCCTCTCTCGCCGAATAGTTTACGATGTGGTAACCAAAGGCTTGTAGTTCGTAGTCGACCTTCGATCCTGATTACGAGAGAAATTCAACTGGTGTAAGAGGTGTACTCGTCGGTTACGCGTACAGAGTACGCTTCCGGTTCTGTCTTATGTACATACGCAGCACTTTGAGTAACGTAAGCTTCCTCTCTTTCCGCTGTACTTGTGCAAGCCGCAAATTGCATGTAACTCACATATGCACGGTTTCTTAATTAACAAAACGCGAGGATACGTATAAACGTTCTGGAAGTGCACCTTAGACATCTTAGTTTGCCAAGTACATCTTCCAAGGTCCCGTATGATATAATCTCTGACGGAATTCCTGATGTATGCGGATTAAATGAATTTCTCTTCCATATATAGTTATCATAGCGTGGTAGAAATAATGCCGTGTCAATGTAATTTACGCTCAACTGTATGAATTTACATATATTGGAAATTTACATGGAAGGGAGAACATCTAAGTTACTATACATTGCAAATACGTAGGAAGAACTACAAGAAAGAATAAAAAGTAACATTTTAGGATGAATAAAGTTAATTTACATCTAAAAAGAACCTTCATATATTACGAGTAAAAATGTAAACCATACGAAGTTTATTAATCACGTTCAATATGAACATTAATTATTCCATGATCGGTAATTTCATACGATACAACTGGTATCGTAGCTCAAATAGTTTCTAAGCGATTAGAATCTCTAATTATAAGTTTCGAATATTTCTTTCAACTCGCAACAAAAATGAAATCAAATGATCAAATATTTGCGGCCTGAAAAATTCAAGCTTAATGGTAGCAATAATTTATCATCGTTGCCCGGTTGAACGTTATCGGCCTTTCCCTCGATTCGTGGCTTTCAAATACAGATTCGAGACACGGACAGACGAAGCTGAATTAATCCGGCCACGATGTGTCTCGTTTTAAAGACGTCGTGTACGTGTATGTAGAGAAAGAGGATAGAAGCGTAGTTGCCGGGCGCGTGCATGCAAGATGAAGCGCCGTGTGTATATCTGCGCAGCCCCATTCAGGTCCATTACGTTGACATCAATAATTCAGCGCAAAAGTGCCGCCCCTCGCGGGTTTCGCTTTGCTTGGCCGACGATGCTGCGCCCGCCAACTCTGCCGACGCAAAAGCCTCCGAAATAACGAAAGAGCCGCAAACAAAATTGTTTCGCCCGAATGTCTGTGCACTATGCAAAAGCGGCGACTAATCGCGACACTGGAATTAATTGTCCAACGAAACACGATCCGCTCGCGATTTTTCCCCTCTCGTTCTATTTTTATTTACCAAACACGCGGCTTCTCTTTTGTTTCCGGTGTTATTTGGAGAGCGCTGATTCGCAGCCCCGAAATGAAACGAAGATTCCGCCGGAAATTGATATGTAATTGCTGCCGCGCTGTTCGCAAATACAGGTGAATATTGTTGGACGTTGATACATTATGGATGAGATAGGCGGATGTATAAGTAAGAGAAGGGGTTGTATTTGGTGCGTACGATCATTTATATAATCGAATGGAGGAACTTTTAACAGCAGCGTATAATTTTCGTATACAGGAGCGTGTAATTTGGAAAATAGCAGAATGATAGTATCAGTGATATGGAGGAAGGTTATATAACTAGTCGACGTAAGTTTGTGTTATGACTGGTGGGTTTAAACGACGATAATGAGTATGTTAAATATATTTTTAGGTAACAGAAGGCGTGAAAGTATCTACATTTTCGAGTGTTAATTAATATCGTAAGAGGACTGAGAGCTTCCCGCGCATGTCGAAGCTTTTAAGGCATTGTTGATTTTTGTTGACTTATGTTCTGCTACTTTATATTCTATACGAACTAAATGAACATTCTAGAATGACCAGCAAAACGTAGCGCCCTTCGCTTGATAAATTTCCATCCATATATCAGAGCAAAGAAAAGTTGACTACAACAGGTTTTTATCTAGTTCCGTCATACTGAAAGGTGATCGACCGAGATGCAAGCGACAGTTCGAATGCTCTCCAAGATGCATTGCATAAGTTTCACCGCGATAAACGACGTATCAACGACATTGGTTAAATTTCAAAATCTTCGTACAGCGAGTATATAATTTCATGATTTTTATTCGTTTTATATGTCGCGTGAATCAACAAGTGGAAATTACAATGCATAGAGAACAATTTTCACCAAAATTTACATTACAATTTAAAATTCCAACGAAACTTATTATCAATGGTATCTACGTTTCTTGACTATTTCAAACCTTCTTCTACATGTAAGATCATAAGAATGCGAATTGAAGCGAATTACCAGTTCACACACTGTGACACAAAGCTAATTACCACCTCGTTGTCCACAAAGAGGTAAGTATTTCACGATGAATCACAAAATAAATACGCGTTCGAAACTTTCACTGCGCCCTCTTCTCCCTCTTCGACCCAAGCATCGTCCTATACGTATCAGTGGAGGCCGGAGCTGTTAGACGAATCTGTGAAAACAAGCGTAAACGTTAATAACAGCGGAACAACGATCTTAACGATTAAGAGCAAATCGATTATGGCGCGTCATCCTTCAAGTAACGGCACATCTTCCAACACTTTCTCGGAAAGTCACGCGTGGCGTGTGTAAATTTGTCATTTGGTCGAGAAATTTTCGCTGAATATTCAACAGACGATTATTATCAATGGCGTCGTTCCCTTTCACGCTCAAGGCCCGCGTACACAGCCGTGTGATCGCACATTCGTCTACGTCGCATAGAGATCCGGCCAAGGTGAAGGTATCGGACCCGGTTCGCGATCCACGGTCAAGTTGAACGCACGGCAAACGTTGAAATTTTAGGGTCACGCTGAATGGAATGCGCGCAGGTGCGGCAGCATCATCTCGTACGCCCAGCTGAAACTTTCTTCTTTCTTCTTCCTCGAGGTCATCCATGCTGCTTACATATGTACGTCCGGAGAAATCTTTGAACGAAGCGAACGCTTCAAATCGAAGGAGCGCTAGGAAATTCCGGAACCTCTTTTCTTATCTGTTAGGTATTTAAAATATGCAACGAGGTACTCGTGTTTTATATGGCTGCAAAATATCCGCATCTTAGAAACAAAATGTGTAGAATCTCTGACGGATGTGCGTTAATTTCCTTAGAAATTAAGACTAGGCGCAAATACCTTTTCTAGCCATTGTAAGTATAAATATTAAGTTTGAATTAACTGCAACAGTCGTCCTGTTTTTATCTGGCTACTCGTATAAAAGAGTATTTTTCAATCGATTGGTAATTTAGAAATTAGATAACCTAAAGACAAGGAGCTTCGAAAGAAGTAAAACCAGCAATGATTATAAATAATGAAATCATCGGAGACACTTGGCAGGTGGCCTGAAGTGTGTTCAAACGCTAAATAAGAAGGACACCGATGCGATCGCTCATTAGCAATCTCAGACAATTTAGTAAATCAATACACAGATTGTAGTGCAGGCAGATTAATTAGGAGGAAATTATTATAATATCGGAAAATCTGGTAAATACCGATACGAGTCATTTATCAGAAACTGTTGGCTTATTGCACCTGATCTCGCTGCTAAATGAGTTAAATATCTGGCTGGCGGTGTATGAGCACAGCTGGTCCAATTCGCAGTTACCTATCCAGGAGTGACTCGACCGAATTAATGTTTGGTTTATGCCACTGAAAGTAGACCTGCCAGCAATGAAACTTTACAAGCGGCTTCTGTTAAATGTATCGTAAGCTGTCCACGATTTTAAAGCCTGATAAATAACGACGAGTACCATTGTCACGCAGAAAAATTCGTCTCGCGCGGATCCGCCGGATGGAAATTTTTACGTACGTTACGTAGCGTTAAAATTTCGTTCACCTGTGTTATGTGTTGTTTGTTGTTATGTTTTGATGTTTTCGCCTCTTCATTCTCCTTTCTTTTTTTATTCAGTTCAACTATCGATTTATTTTGCATTCGAATATTTTTTAATTGTAGGAGGCCAAGAATGGTATTTATTGTCTCGATGCTCTTGCTCTAACTACTGTTATGAAGTAGCTTCGCACGCGGTTAGAGAACTATTTCGCAACTCGAATACTTGTAAGATAGTTTGCTGGTTAGTGCAGTGTATCTAAAGATTAAGCTTGTTAATGTACTGTTTCTTCTGTTTTCCATGTTTCTCTGACAAGGAATTATTAATCTAGAAAAATATATAATCAATAAGTTTAAAATAATTTTGTTACTGATGTTACGTATAGGTATGAACGATTTTGTGACACAAGGTACATTTTTAGTTGCTTCTAGTAATTTGGGTACAATATTCGTCGAATGTATGCAGACAAACTGTGTATACCAGAATTTGTCGTTAAATAACGTATTCTATATAAGAAACCAGAACGTGAATACTTAATGACAAAATAGAATATGAATTAACGTATTCAGGAAAATACACGTACGCGTTGTTTTATCGTTGAACGACGTATTTCGCAGAACGCGAGTGTACACCTTCTACGAAAAAGCACCTTTTACATTGGGAAAAGAAAATACGTCGCTGCAGGTATTTCCCTCCCATAAATTCGTCCTCGTACAAAAGAAGGAGCAAAATTTTTGTAACACGATTGCCACCATAATCGAGCGATGTAACGAGACATTCGAGCACATCGCAATGCAATAATGAGAACAGCGTGCATCAAGTGTTCGCTTAAGCCCCGTAATTCACTTCCGTTTACTCTCGTCTCATAAATGAAACAAATATGGAAGAATCGTACAGGCTTGTGCGCGGCCGTTCGAGCTAACAATTTGCAGAGCGGACATGCTCCGTAGGGAAAAATCAAAGGCACAAATATTTAAAACAAAAACGAGAACTCTTCGTGTATAGTCTCCAACGTAGCGCGTCCATTATTTACCAAAATTTTAGGCGAAAATAAATCATCGAAATTTTCTCTCGTAGGTGACCGAAATTCTTCTTTATAGAATTCCGTTAAAGATGGTTAAACACAACTCGACGGTGAAACCAGTGAAGATAAGTAACGCGTATGTTGTCTGCCTTTCGATAAACGACCTATCGACAACTGGAAACTTGACCACGTAGCAGTACCAATGTTTTTCTCTTCGTCGTCGTCAACAATATATCGGATAATGGCGCGGGCGCGAAATTGGTTTGATGTCGGCCATTATCGGAGAAAGTTTACAGCGTTCGTGTTTTACCGGAGTTTATCATCTAGCTCTCCCTCTCCCCCTGCCTATCATTTACCACGTTTTACTCAGGTAGTCGCCAGTTAAGGTACTTTTATTCCCCGAAAGCTCCTCAGACTGTTCGAATTTGGTTTTGCACGTGAATGACTAGTGCATGAAACGTGCAGTCTCAAACCACTTAAATTCGTTTATTCCTTCGGGTTTCCTGTTTTCCTTCCCCGTAATTGGTGTTTACTGACTGCGAGCTCCGACATTGGCTGACATATTTAATTCGATTCGAATAACGCCTGGCTATATATGCTTGTCGCTATGATGTCAGAGATTTTAAAGTAGGACTGAATCACTTATAATAAATTAACATCCGATAGTCGCAACCTTTGTTTTTTTTATCATCGACTTGCAAAACAGTTCGCGATGACCTCGAATCTTTTCGATGCTTTGAAATGTTTGATGTTCGATTCGATTCAATTTTTTCCTGCGCCCAGGTGTTTCGTTTGGAAGTTAACATTGTCTGAGATCTCTTGCATAATGGAACTAATATTAGTGAAATTAGACTTGAGATTCGAATTATAGCTTACAAGTATACTAATTACGATGAAATAAATGAAAAATAAATAAAGAAGAAAGGATTTTTTCTAAAAGGTATTTTCCAATTAAAGTTTACAAATCACGAGAGGACTCCAATATTCCGAGGCGAACAATGAAACTTAGAAAATAAATTTATTTCGCCTATTTACTAATTAGATCTCTATTAGTGAAAAGGTGAAATTAATTATCTTCCATCTACGTACATATATTTCTTTCTAAAATTACGATTAACTCGCTATGTGATAAATAATATTGTAGCAAAATTTCTAGATGTTTCCTGTGAAAATATCATTTAGTTTCATTCAATAGAGAAAGTTTCTATTTCAGGAAGTTATACATTTACGAATAAAGATGACCACTACTCATCTTTAAATTCCAAATGAAGCAATAAAATTGTAATGGTTTAGTTATTAATTTATCGTAGATTTAATCGACACGAAATAATCACATTTCAGTTGTCTATTAAAGCTACAATAAAAGTGTATGAAATATTAATAACAAATTTATCTTTACTATACTTGCTATATAATGAAATAGAACAGATGTGTATAACCATAATAACAAAATTCAAAAAGAATTCAATAGCTTTTAACTCATGAATAATTCGGAAATTCGTATGATATGACTCATAATCTGTGCACGTGTACATTTTAATGCATGCAATATTAAAAATAGATTTTGCTATGACATCACTTCCTATCTCCAAAATGTTATCGTGGTTGTAAAAGTTCTCAATGTTTATTTAATATTGGCATTAATGAATTTACTGCTAATTCTGAAATTGATATTTAATCGCAACCTCGCAGGAATGCTTCAACTTCAGATTGAAACATCATTCTCGTCTCGTATGAAAGTGAGCGTGCTAATACTTATGAACAAAAAGTGCGACTCATATTCGAAGAGAAAATACTGTATTCCCATCTTTCTAAATGGTTTATTATAATTGTAATTATACATATCAACTAAATTCATTATTAAAAAATGAAAGTTATTAGAAAGTCCAGCAACAAAGTAGAATTATTAATGTACGGTACAATCTCTTATCTCGATGTCTTCGTATCATTTCGCGCCTTCCGTCACAAAAACCGACAAACTAAATACTAGAAAGTTCTTGAAACGTTCGTTTTGACCGAAGAATGAGGAACCTCTGCTATACAATCTGAAGCACTTTCCCAAAAAATCAGCTCGTAACTCCTTTTATACAGAACATCGTTCAGATACTTGTACTTATTCGTTGCACGATCTGCTAGCGGAAGAAAGTCAGTTGCCGCGATTTCGCTTCCACGTTATCTCAGAATAGAAATCATTAAGCGAAGCAGTTTCAATCCGTAAAAAAATCTGAGACGCGTATCGAGTCGTTTTGAAGCTACTTAACACTCAGTATGCATCGGTAATCACAGGAAACTATTACTATCATAGATCTCAGGGTATCTCCGGATGCGCGAACAGCTTTTAACGATCGCATAAGCGTAATAGGCGCGTCGTGTAATATCTCGTTGCTGGCAATGGAAACGTAATGTCGTAATTTGCTGCTCTATTTATGTGGTCCGAGCGCAGGCGAAACTTTCATTGCCGCGTTGCATCGCGAACTGTGCACGTACTCGACTTTGCATACCGCGACTCTTACGCAGTCTGCGAATCGAAAGCGGACTACGTCAGCCGCCAGCGGCCAGGAAGTGGCCTCACTGTGGAATTCTTACGCACTTTTGGGTCGAAACCTCGATCGGACGCGTATGCAGCCGGCTATGGATCGAAATTTACAATTTAAACGCGGAACCTCAGAGTTTTCACCAGACCGATACCAACCGAGTGAGTCAGCCGGTGAAATCCTGGTATCACCGGACGTTAGTAATGGGCTGGAGTATGTATACTCTCGTTTACAAATGTCAGGATTACCTGTGAGATTCGACATAGATCGTTAGAAAGAGTCGAGCTGATCAGAATTTTGGATTTTTGCCAGGTGATGATCTAGCAGAAGAAAACGTGAACGATTTAGTGGTCGATTTTTTGAGACCTCTGTTATTTGAAATGTAACTTATAACGACAGAAATGACTGTAACGAGATACGTTTAATAATAGGCTGACGTAATTATTATTTTCGACAGTAAGTTCTTAAATCAATTATATATGTAGAAAGATCGTCTCGCATTTGTTTCCTCGCACGCGTACACGCAACATCAATTTTCTTAACTATTTTCAAACACACTTCGCCGTACATTGTCAAATTACTTTCCTCAAAAGAGTTTTACCTTTTTCGTGGTTATGCCACGCGTTCAAAGGCATTCTGTAAATACTTGCTTTTTCGTATGGAAATATTTACTTTTATCTCGAATAAGGAAGTTTCTGCGAGCGAAAGTGATGTTCTGGGAAGTGGCCACTTCATCAACCGAGTCGCGTCTCAACTTTGTTTTATTGCTAAAACATGCAGAACGTAATCATTCCTTACAGAGAGCACAAAGGCGCTTTGCTTCCTGCAAAGACACCGATACGCACTACCGGTTGCTACGACAATGAATGTCTTAAATAGTAACTTCCTTTATACAGAAAATAAGGGGGAAACGAGGTTTTCGTTTAAACGTTTTCCGTTTCTCTAACGGTTTTCAGAAATTTTCTCGAAAGAAACGAGAAACGCTGAAATACTTCGCGCATTTTACGACCATGGGCGAATCGTTAGGGAAAGAATGGGAAGAAAGAAAGTACCGTGTACGCTTGCCTTGCTTCTTTCATGCTTTCTGGTGACTGTTCGCGGTACTCATTAATATACATTCCTGTGAACAAGCTTCGGTTTCAGGGTCGCTCGAACGCACTGTACTTTCTCCAGACTCGAGAGACTGAATTCCAAGCATGGGATTCACCGACCGCTTTAAGCATCTCTACTTACATGTGTATCAGGCCGTTACACCTGGGCAGACATCATCGTGACGATGCAAGACACGTACCCGATCGTACGCTTCTTCTACAGACTTCATTGTGTTATCTTCGAATGTAAAATAGAAATTGAGCTTCCTTATTATTCTGGCTGTTTGTAAGAGCAGCCTTCTACGCGATTTCTTGCTTTATGTTAATCGAATGTAAGCAACTGTTACGTTATTACTCCTGTTCCATCGGTGATTGTCATATTTTTGCTAAACTACGAGATAGTCATTTATTGAAGCAATTGAACTAATAGCGTAACTTTAAGGGCAGCAATTAAAAGGAACGTCAAACTTTTGCGGCAGTTGCGAATGTACATTAAGTAGCCGCCAAAGACTTGTGAAAGCGTCCTTGTCGCATGAACTTGCTTTGCACCTGTTATGCTTTATAACCGGTTATTGTAAACCAGCTGACGCTGTACGTTCGTTTAAAATTAATACTGAGGGGCAAACAACACATAAACAAAAGGGTTCTAACATAGCATATACATATGAGCAAAATTATTACGCAGAACGAAACCAAATTCATCCGTGCTATTTCGTAAAATTTACGTTAATCGATTAATGGTAACCGTAATCGCAAGTAATACAATAGTACAAATGACTCTCTGTTTAGCTTGATCTCCATCAAATTCTAATTGAGAAAATTAATTTCCTATACGAAATAGTTTACGATTCGTATATCGAATGGATACTTTAATCGACGATTTGAATATTTCAGAGCCTTCCAAAAATATATACACAGCCGAGCTCAACCTGTAACACTGCTAGCACCTCTTTCATTAATAATTTCCGCTAACGACGAGCATAAACGATCGCCCAAACGAAATCACGGTTCCGCGAGCTGCCTTTCGCAATAACAATAAAATCAATCTCGCCGTGGCGCGTATCACGTTGCCGCGACGCGAAAGGCTCGTCGGAAGAATCATGAAAGCGGCTGCGAAAAAAATGGCACGCGAGACGACAATGGCAACCGAACGTCCCGGTACCCAATGAACTCTAGCATCCGACAGTTTCATCAGTGCCTGCAGCCGTTCTGATCTCCCAACCGGAACTTTCATTCTTCCATCGATCAGAGAAATCGTAGTCCCGTTCGCGTTTACACGTATCCACCAACCCGTTGACATGTCGCTCGTGCTCGTGTCACAGTTGCATCACGCGCTTGCTATTACAATGTATGGCGCGCGCGCGCGCGCGACGAAAAAGACGAGTCGCAATGTCATAAGGGAACGGCCGGAACTGAACGAGTGAAAGATGGGAAAAGAAAAATACGTAGAGGTTTCTGGGTGATTAGTACGAGCGCGTGATCGGTAGTGCGCTTTCTAAACCGAGCGTAAGGTAAATGTCCCATTGGTAAATCGCGCAGCGATTACGCGGCGTGCAAGCCCGAGGCTGCAACGAGTCCCGTGACTCGCCGCTGCGTGAAGCACGAGGTTGATCCCGTGATTCGCTGCGTGCTCGAGACGATTCGTTCCGGTTCGCGGGCCAAAACATCGACGGTAGAAGTTCCTTTCTCCGGAAAATCCGGTCGCCCGGCAATTGCGACTGTTCATCGCGCGAAAAAGAAGCTACGGCGAAAGAGAAGGTAAACGGTCAACGATACACGTCACCACGATAAAACGAGGATCCTGGGACTCGGATGGATAAGAGTGGGAATAGGAGCGGAACAGAGAGGCGCTGATAGTCGTGTTGCCTTGGCATGAGAAACCTTCACCTCCGTTCCTCGCCATTCCGGACGCGGCCAAATGAATTCGTTCCGAATGCAATTCGCAATTTGTCGTTAACGCTCGCGAGCTGAGAGACAAATGCTCCTGCACTGTTGCGTTGTAAATGCTCATCGCGGTGTAATTAAGTTCGAGCCTCGTGCAACACGGACCGCGTGTTCGTTGAATAAGAATGCTGTGTACCCGATTTGGCTGAATAAACTGTCACGTACAGGCTGCCACCGATCGATCGTCGGCCTTGCGACCCAACGTTTCGACCGCCGTTGTTTACGATTAATTGATACGATTTCGTCCGGTGCAACGGACCTGTGCATGGATCCGGGTGTGAAGATCGCAAACATCCCTGTTTGAAAAGCGCGTCCGAGTTTATAAATTAATTATGCGTCGGATCTAGAATTCGTATTATATTCGAAAATCTGTATTTGCACAAGCCTGTATAAATATTCGAAGGCTCGTATTCGAAACATTTGACTACGGAAATATGTAATCACATGTTGTATTATGTACAATACGTAGGATAAAACGAAACTGGCATCTTGGCTAGGCAAGATGCAGAATATTTACATAGTTGCAAAATGTCCATATACGTAATTTGCATTTTGTCTGGGCAGGTATGCAAAGCAAGATCCGTGTCAAGGAAATATAAATGCAAAAAGAAGCAATGAATTTTGTAATTCGAAATGTCATGCCTCTTGCTTTTATAAGGAATAATTACATATGCATAATAAACGACATTTTAATCCTTATCTATTTAGTTTAGAGATGCAGCTTTTCTCGGCAAGATAGTAAGTTAGAGGAGAAAAAAGCTTTTTACTCAAATAACAATTTAATAAAATATTGTGAAACAATAAGTAAAATCTTATACCCTTATTAATCGTGTATATTTTATCAGTAAGTAACATTTATAGTGAATAGAATCTTAATCTAATCTAATCTTTAAATATCAACGACATTTTATATATATATATATATATTTGTACTTGAAAAAGAAAAGAGGAGCAAATAGATATAAGGGCGTACACAACTGTAATCAAATTAACAAGTTGTTCTGTGATTGGTGTAAAATGGAATTTACTTGTCGCAGAGAAACGGAAAATTGTAAAGGGATAAAGTGAAAATAGACGAACAGGAAAAGAGCAAAGAGAAAATGGCGAACAGTTATCTCGGCACGAGGAACCTTTACCTCCATTCACAGTATGTATTGCGGACATGTCCAAATGAATTCGTTCCGTATACAATTTACAAGTTGTCGCAAGGCGTAAGTAAAGTGAGATAAATGCTGTCTCATACCTGAGCACAACGCTAAAGAATTAAGTTTCCATTTCGCCGAATAAATTAGTGTAAGATATATATATACGCTATTAGTTCGCAGCGTTTTTCTCGTAAACGATGAAAAAGGATGAATGGTTCGATGCGACCTACGTATTCGCGATAATATCTTTTTCGCAAATGCATGTGTATTTCGTAGCTGCAATATTCTTTTAAATGCTGGTTTTTTTTTATTTAGAAAAATTGTTTTTTGTTTTTTGCTTACATCGAATCCTCTCGTCATTTCACGAAAAAAGACATTAACATAAACTGATCGATCAGGCATGATCATCTGGTAAGAAAACTGATTAGTTTAAAAGATATGTTAAGCTTAATTGCTTAGAGGAAAACAAGGAAAGACATAACGCGGTTGTATTTATGTTTTATTACATAACTTTGTCGTGAATACGATAAATTCTACAAAACTAAAGTTAAAATATCTTTTAAACTAATCAATTTTCAAGCATGTTACCCTGATACTTTTCTTCGTAAAATGTCGATAAACGGTATATACTTTGTTGCACTTGCGATAAATCTATCATGAATATGTAGTTCACTTCAACCATTCATCCTTTTCCCGTTTCATGTTTTCCTCATACTTATCGTTTACGCTGAGATATAAGGCGGACACTCAGTATATAACCGCTGGTGTTAGTATTATCTGAAGGTTTGAAATGTCGATGAGAATATGAAATAAGAAAAACGATGAAAGATTATATTGTTACTAAAAGATAATCTGTAAGTCAAATGTTTAATTGGATACGTACATATTCTTCCTACTTAATTCAGTAAATTATACCTACAGCCGTTGTGCAAGGGAAAATTAGCAGCAAATCTTGAACGACAATAATTATGTAATTGGGAAAAGTATACAGCTGATCTACTTCTATATACTTGTACGAAGACTTTCAATGAATGCAAGGAAAAGATTGGAAGAAATAAGGACCGCAGTATTTTATTTGGGAATTGCTTAACAATGCATTTGTTGTTCATTGTTTCGTGTGAAAAGTGCAAAAAGAGGTGCAAGTTACACAAGGATGTGAAATCGCTGCGTGCAAGAGATTTATTTCACTCGTTACAAATAAATCATTGAGGAGTGTACAAATATTCACAATTAATTATCAATTACGGTAGATATTATACCTGTCGTAAGTAATAAAATAGAAATCAGTCGTCTTAAGAAAGATGTAATTTCATAAAGAAATAATTGCGGTTAAATTGCCATTTTAATACATGATTGATTACTAGATAAGGTGATTAACGAGATTATTTTAAGCAATTATAAATACAAGGTTTAAACAGTTGCTTTCTAAACTTGCGTTTGCTTTTTGATGTTTCGTAATTTACGTTCCGAAAAGAATTCTTAAATAATACGCGGATATAACGTACTAATATAATTTGGCAATCAAACGTTAAAATATCTTCACACGCTTATTTATCTCTTCGCTTCTCTATAAATATTTAACAGGATTCTCAACGTATCACTGGCGGCATTTTTTAAACTTCGGACAAATTGGTATTCTTTTTTCGCAAATGTTAATCACACCGTCGTTATAAACGAAGTAAATTCTTAACACCTGATGCACGTGCTCGTTCGTGCGCATTACGACGATCCAGTGTCGCATACGCTAGATCGGAAAGTGCATTCACGGAATCATGCATCAGGAGAAATTTTCTTGTTGCGTGGTGCACAGGGCCATGAGGGACTTTCGTTTCCGATATTCTCTTTTCGAATGAGCAATAACTTCCTGAATTTTCTGACACACGGTGTCGCGTCCTATGTATCGTCGTTCGTTCATGTCAGCTGTGAAAATATTATTTGAGTCGATTTTGTTACTTTCTATTGCACGGATGAGAGAAAAAATTATTTCATTAGGGAAAAATGAAAAAAAAAGAAGATAAAAAAGCCAGAAATATGCTTTAAACGCATGTAAACTCGATTCTATATGTTTCGTAGATATCATACTATAGTCTTTAAACATTTCAAATATACAGAAACAAATTACGAAAAATGAACATAAAGAAACAATTGAAACAGTAATTATATATCTATATTTATTCATATAACTAGAAAAATTCTATCGCGTATTTTTAAAGTTACGTTCTGTGTGCGTGTACTTTAATATTACTAACAAATTTGTAAATTTAAGTTGTGGGTAATAAAATAGTACACATTGATTTACCAGGTACTATTTCAATTGTTCGTTCAATTGTTGTATTCAGTATGTTCATACTATTTATCGATGGAATAGGATAAAAGGTATAATAATGCATGTGAAAAAGATATGTACACAAAAAGAATAATTTGTAAAAAGTATGACATTTTACGTAATGATGCGAATCGTTTCGAAAAAGAACGTAGAAATGATTTTAAGCGAAAAGATCTCTTTGAAACTTTTGGAGTTCGCAGAGTAGGAAAGTCTTCGTTTATTCAACTTTCACTTCAAATATTTGGCCCAACTACTAGAAGCATTTGATAATATAAAGAATCAACTTCTACATTTGAGCAAAACTTTTTTCTATAGAACCTTGCGCCGCGTGTACGTGCCTCATGCTCGTACGTCTAACACGTTCGTCGAAATAAATTGGTACTTGCAATTGAAATTTTTCTGCACCATATACGTTTCTTTGAGTAGCGTAATTATATTTCGATCAACGAATGAACGAGATCTTTTCGCCAAAAGTTTCACCGAGGCGTTGCAGTTACGTAACAAACGGTATCCTCCCCCGTTCATCGTTTTTCTGTTACGACGTTTCTTCAAATAAGAAGAGAGAACTAAGGAAGCAAATATTAGCGAACGATTTATGTAACGCAAAAAAAAAATGTTGTTCATCTTGCAAAATGTCACGCTTCTTGCGTCTATTAGTATGATCAATATTTGTCGTAAACGTTTCGTGTCGCGACCAGACGTAGATACTCGCGTACTGACTTTCTTCGAAAGAAAGAGAAACAAAAAGTGGGGGAAAAACGAGTTCACGCGATTAACGCTCGTGTAACAATTTCCAAAAATCGAGCTGTTACCACAGGAATCTCGTATCGGGACCACTTTCTTATTGGAAAGGACGCCATTCACTTACGAAACGAGAATTCTGACATACTCCCTGGGGCTCGTTCATGGCCCACATACGAATATCTTTTTGAATATGATTTCCGGACATTTTTGCAAGATTGTATATTCGCGGACCGAGGTCACCTACTTTTCGTAATTTTTACGTTGATACTCGTATGCTCGCTCTATCGCGGATACACGAAACGTTATTTTACGAAGCAACTTTGCCCGACGCCGATCAAATCTCGAAATATCGTTTGTGAACCGAAATGGAAAAGTTTCGTCGTTCGAGAAAATTGCGTACCCTAAACGTTCAATTCGAAGTTAAGAGAATCTGGTAAGAATTTTGCCCGCCAATTTCGGCCAATGACACTCTTTTAACGATCGTCGTAATTCAACGCGTCACGTGAAATTTTCATCGAATGTAATTTTTCTTTTTTTTTTTTTTTTGCCTGAGATAATTATCGGGACATTCGAATAATTGCAATAAAATAATAACACGATACAAAAAAAAAAGAACAAGCTCAATTCATACGCAGTCGTTTCTTTCTAATTATCTGAACGACTCATTGCCAGTTATTCTTGCGTGAAATTGTAAAATTACAGAATTCACTGACGTTGTTAGTTCGCAAATTATTTTGCAACAACTCTTTCATATCAGAAAACAATCGATGCAAGGCAATTGTACCGTATGCATCACTCTACTGTGTCCAGGTACGTAACAGATCCGTGTGATCGTTCAATCCTGTTCGATCTATCTGCCTTTCGAACCGAACAACTTCTCGTCTAAGTTCCGCAATTCAATTCGAATACGATCTGCCAGTGTCATGGCTACGTAACGAGATGGAAGGGCAAAAGGCCAAGGTGTCGAGCTGTCACACGTGGTCGAAGGCCTAACCGATCGTAACCGTAACCAGACAATCCAGATTCCTGCACCCTTCCGTTGCTAGACGATACGGAGCGTGAAATCAGGTTCGCGTTCCCGTAATGACCAAATCAATGCGCGGCTACGTATACGGTTCAATGATCCATGTGATATAACGACGCTTTATTTATGCTTATTTACCGCGTATTCATGGTATCGTAACATTGACTGAAAATATACTTCTGAGATAGGTATTAGATCGACGTATATGAAATATCGGTTCTACGAATTTTTAACTTGGCAGACCAATTTTATCCATTAATAGTTTCACCGCCGCAGTAAATTAAAATATGATAAATTTCTAGCCAAACTAGAAGACCAAAGGATTAAAGGACTGAAAGATTTTCAACGATGCGAATAGATTATCGAATTAGAATACATGCATCTTGCATTGTAAATCATGTTAAATATATTTAACACGAATTTCATCGGTTTTATTGTTCGTTATATTGGATTGATACGCGTGATGTATCATCGCGTTTCGTCCTAACAAACCGCGATACCGAAGAAATCGCAAAATGTTGACAGCTTCTTCCGATGCGATTGTTTAGTCAAAAGAATTTAACAAAAGCGAGCACGCGTGAACACGTAACAGGCTATATTTCAGTTGTATGAATGCATACCGACACGTAACTATACCCAATTTGCTTCGGCGCTATTTTTAAGAGAATCGGTTTTGTAAATTTTCATTGAAATGTGCGAACGCTCGCCTCCCTATTTCGCTGTTTCGGTTTTGTTAAATGAACCGCATTGTTCTGGCGAACCATGTAATTTTGTTTAAAGGGAAAAGCCAGGAAATGGGATCGAAACAATAGTCTCGAAAAGATTATTGGAAATAATCCAAAGTAAGCAGTAAAAGAAATGGTATATCAAATGAAATTCAGCTATTCGACCATTATTTGTCGCCTGGTGCAAATAAGAAGAGCAAAGAAAATGAACGAATGACCGCTACATGGGTTAAAAGATATGCAAAAGCCAAAACGTGTGGAGATAGTGTCATTACTTCAAAGAAATGACTAGAATTAATTAATAGAATAGACTCGAATTGAAAACATTATAAGAAGCACTCGAAGAATTCCAGCTATCGTTATAACACAAGTATATTAACCAAGTGTCTTCTCGAGGAAATGAAAAATTAAACGCTGAATGATCATTCTTATTTGTTACGACAGCAAAACGAAATACAAACTCGTCCTCGATATTTGCAAATTATTTAATAATTACGCTTATTTAAATAAATAAATAAATTTACTATTGAATAAACTGTTAGAAAACGGTTTAACGGACGAATGGCGATGTATCGTTTGCTTACGTTGCATTTAATAATCGCATTTCATCGAACAGTAGTCACGGTATTACAGACTGTGCAAGGAAAATAAAGTCATAAAACGTTATGAACGTGGTCTTTGGGGAAGGAAGGAAAAAAGGAAGGCAACAAATTCGATACTCTCGAACCACAAAGTTGATTGCTTTATGTCGATTCCCGTCGAGTGGAGTCGAAGACATTTCACGGGAACGAAGAACCGACGGCCGGAGAAAGTATCTTCTCCTACCGTGTCCAATCTCTCGTGCTCTCCGCTTCGTTCAGGCATTTCGTATATTTTAATCTTCTTATTGGGAGGAATGGATTTCATCACGTAATACCTGCGTATACCACGAAAAGTCGTCCGATCGAGTAGCTCGTAACGGTACCCTACTGGCTTCTTCACGAAAGGATAGCTTCGCGCACCGAAAGCGCTACGTTAAAGACTTTCCCTGTTTTACGTTCGTTCTACATTGGCAAGCAATTTTTCGGCGGTCGTTCGTAAAACACCGGAGAGTTTTTCGAAGTGGAGCACGCGTGAAATTTTTGTGAAAACGAACGCTGCAACTGTGTGACCGAAATCGATGAAATTCCGCGTCCAGGTCGACGAATGGTAAGGAGAGATTTGTCGAATCTATAGCAGACAATTCGTAATTCTTACAAAATTCTTTACGTATAATATTGCACTTAGGAAATTATCTTTACGCGTTTCTCGTAGAAATGTTTTAGACTCATTGCTAAAAAATGATAATCATATTGGCAAGCTATAGAAGAAGGATATAATAATGACACGTATTATAATTTCGTTCTGGGCATTCTAATTTGTGACAAAGGAGTTTCGCTCTTATAGAAAGTTTCAAGGATATTTTAATAAAGCAGTTCCTACATTGCATTCCGTAGTTATGTAATTATCTATGTAATTGTGTAATTATCTACGAACACGCGCATACAAATGTATTTATGTAAGTGAATCTGACAGGTAAAAACATTATGTCATTCGAAAAACCATCCGACATATATATATCTAAAGAATAATAAATTTTCAAAGTGCCGGAAAAATATTTGCTACCTACAATATTATCAAATAGTAATGGAGCATTATTACCATTTTAATAGATTGACATAGCTATTTCTAGTCTTCGATTGTGGGTTATACAGAAATTTTAGGTTTACAGAAATTTTAGGATCGCTGCCATCGAGGAAACTAATAATTATGTTTGCGTGGCCGTGCGATCGAATTTTCTTACGTATGTACCTGCTTTCGTGTGTAACAGGGTCAAGCGTGACTTTGTTTTGAGATCGAAGATATGCAAATATCTTTGGAGTTTGGACTGCGACCAGACAATCCGAAGCAGCAGCTTCCTGGAGAAAATGAACGATGAGTTAATTTCCCTATTACGCGAATTCCTTCACGACGTAATTGACGCGACGCCATTGTTAATGATTTGATGACGGAATAATATTAACTACGCGTTACTCGACACCCCGTCGTCCTCAATAATAACAGAGATAATGGACCCTATCCGCACCGGTTGCATAATTAAATTAATCCGATACAAGCGTACCAACGACTAGATGGCAGATTTTTTAGATTTAATCAGGTAAAACTTCTGGTCGTTTTATTTTTTATTTCGATATTCTTTTTTTTTTGTCGTTTATTTTAATCGGAGAAATTTTGTAGAAATATTTTAATCGTCGACTGTCTAACGGATTGTAATTTTAATGGCAAAACTGTACCTAACAGGTATTTTAATTGTAGAAGTTTCTAATCTAATCTGTTATTTTTATCCGCGCGTGCATATTTACTCGAGGTACGAAGCATTTTCCTATTTTCCGCGGCAACAGGCAAAGTTTTCTGGAAGACGGTGCAATCTCAAAAAGCAGAGCTCATTGTGTATTAATTTCGAAGCCACGCGGGGCACATCGAGTCCTGAAGTATTATATAACAAACATGCTGGCTGCTCGGTGATGCTACAAACCCGAAAGTTCTAAAACTGGTGTCGCGTAAAGAGTAGGAAAACGAAGCTCAAGAATGTATTAGGTCAGCAAGTTCGAGGAGAAGCCGCGCGAACTCGCATCACCTTTCTTTTTTCTGATGAATATTTCAGCAGAAAACGTTGTAAACTGTGTCGTCTTGCAATACCGACTTTTAAAGTTATTTGATCAAATAAAACGAGCCCCTGGTCGCGAAAGTTTCCTCGTTACCCCATAAGACGCATTAATTTACATTGCGTCGTTTGAGAAACGTCTTACGATTTTTTTTCTTTTTTTTTTAAAGTCGCTGACGATTCCATTACGATGAGACGTACATCGCTTGAATGAATTTTGCGCCATGTTACGCTCTTTTTTGAATACTTAGTATTTGAAACTTATGTAGATACGTATTTGAAGACATGTAATTATAGATGCGAGTAAACTATTCCTGTTTTACTATATTACTTTTATATATTATTATATTACGTTTTGTTATAAAGTATTCCTGTAGTAAAAGAGGTAGGTAAAATTTATGGTCACTTACAGTCAGAAAGCCTACGGATAATTAAGTAAAACAATTACAATGCAATTGAACGCTTTAATAATCTTCTTCCTATTTTCTTTGTGAGAATTCTTAAAAAGAAATAGTTAATCCTATCACTAGAATTTCATCGACACGTTTGATAATCCAATTATAGTTACATAAATAATGAAAGCAGGAAATATTTGTTTATTCCGTTTGTAACCGCAATAATTTTTTATCGATCTTCGCACAACAGATCCTTTTCCGTTTGAAGTTACGAAGAAACTATATAACAATCGGCAGCGAACACGCTCCAACGAAACGAAAGTATTGCCCGATAAATATTAGCTGCAGCCGTTTTATACAACGCAGCATTTTGAACGTGAGAGTTCAAATAAATTACTTTTCATTAATCCCGCAAACAACTGTGAATCTAAATTTCATTTCCAAACAGATCATTAACACAAGAAAACACTGTGTCATTTAATCTTCTTCAATTTTTCATACCACGACACTCAACATTTCGAAAGCTGTTTCATCATCGGCTGATATGGAAAGCCGCGAAAAAATTACTTACAGTGAGAAATCTCGTGCAATTTGCCACTTAGGTGTCCTTCAAGAAGAATCTACAAACAAATTTTCACCCTTTCTCTGCTATTCCACCAATAATTTTATCTCTACGATCTCTTTCTGCTACACCCTCCGCTCTTTCCTTGAAAAGTAAAACGCACCATTCTCTAAAAGAAAGAAAAAAAGAAAAATATACTGCTTTGCAACGGAAAGAGCAGTTTCAATTCATTAACTGGCAACAGCAGAACAGCCATAGTCGTATACGCAGTGCGAACGGTCACGAACGAGGCGTAACTAATTTTCTTTAACGGAAGCCATCGTATCGGGCCCTTATCGTATCCGTAACGCGGCGCGATAGCCTGGCGAATTAATTCAAATCCAACGGGTACGTGCAGCCGGCGGTGAAAGGTATCGCTTTTGCTCTTTATTAAACGTCAGATTTTCGGCAATGTAGGTCGTTCGTTTAATTTCCGCGTCAGTCAAGGACGAGCCGTCTCGACGACCGGTGACCCGTGAAACGCAACGGGAGGAGGGAACGGATAGATGAGGGATGGATAGGGCTCGACGAAGAGAAGAAAGGCAACGGGTAAAAGTGGGTAAAAACAAGAAACGAAGGAGCGTGGAAGTGCAAGCCTGAGAAAGAGTCAAGAAGAAGAAAGAGATAGAGGACAGAATCGAACCAACGACAACCGAGGAACAGAATTCCCGTGCTGTTCCCAGCTTTGTCTGCTTCGTTTTCTCGGCGCAAAATGAAACTATTGCTCTATCAATCGGTATTGTCTCTCTCTCTCTCTCTCTCTCTCTTTCTCTGTCTCTCCATCACTGTCCTTCCGTTCTTTTTCTCGCTCGTCCGCGGCGAGGGAAGAAAAATCGAGGCTCGTTCCTTCATTCGTACCTTCGTTTGTTGCCCGTTCTCCTCCTGTCCATCCCTTGGAACACGCCGGCCGACCTTTTCGCGCTTGCCAGTGTTCATGCGCGCGCGACAGAGCGCGTCTTTCACGAACTTCACGAGGCTGCCAAGCTACGAAGCTCGGCTAAGAGGAGCAAGCCTGTACACCCGCCGGCTGCTGGGATACCAAAGATTCCTTCAGAGATTGCGGACGGAATTTCGCTGTAGTGACGGACGAACTTTCCCCCTTTCTCTGCCCCGCCGTGTCTTGTCTTATCTTAGCCCTACCGGTATTATAGCCCCAACCACTTCACTGTGGCCCTCCGCGCCACGGCGGACCGGTATCCCTCCGTAGACAGATAAAATTCCAGGAAAAGCGAAAAGGCCCTCCGCCGACTCTACTACTCCCTTTTCCTCTGGAAACCTGAACCAGCCTCGCCAGCGTCGAAACTACGCGGCCGTATCCTATATCCTATCGGAACCCCAAACACCCCTTCCGCACAGACAGACTTTAAATCGAAAGATCCTCGCTTAGATGGATACACCGTCACGTTTCGCCCTCGCTGGATATCCTGTCCTACTGAATCGATTTCGAATCTTCGCCAACGCTCTAACCTAATAATTCTTACGGGTTACGGTTGTTGGAAAAGGGCGGACGATGCTTGGTAATTGAATTGCGTTTGGGTGAACGAGATGGATGCTGGATCGATGATTCATCGACGCGTGGAACTGGGCAATTTTGGCCAGTCTCTGGACAGAGATCGTTAATTTTTCAATTCTACGAGATTCCATTTACGAATGTTCTTGAGCTGAGAATTTCACGGGATGACGAGTTAGGCGCGATCGACGAATTTTTTAAATTTGATCTTTCTCAAAACCTACGACGAAGAAACTAGACGAGTAGGCAAAGAATAGATTTACTTTCACGTGATGAACGATGTCTCGCTGATCGCTCCACTCAAGGCTTGTCCGTATTTAAATAGAAGATATGAAATATTTGTGTAACACGGATGAACGATATATGACAGGTGGAGTAACAACAAGTTTGTCTCGTCGTATTTTTTTTTCACGATTTACAATTAGATTCTTTTAGCGTTTTTAACGTTGACGTATTTGTTGTATTATTGTGCTCGATATATTTCAATATTATGTGGTATTTCATGTAATTCGTTAAACTTCAATTATTTCATTTAGAAAGTTTCTTGCAATCTGTGTTTGAATTTTCGACAATTTATCTGACAAACGAATTAATTTAAAGAGGAGATTTATATAATATTACAGTATCGATGCGATTCAATTGTACTCTGTTAAAATTGGAGAAATATTTGTTTTTGCTCGTAGAATGAATTTTATCCATCGACTGCACAACGTTTCCTTTAATAAAAGTTTCATAAAAATTTTTGGCTGTAACCTTTCGGTCTGTATTGGGATTCGTGGTTAGAATCGAATATGTCTATATCCCAATTTTTTATCTTTTTTTATTTTTCTACCTGTACCTTGCTTTTTGTTCAATTTCTGCTTGGTGACTGTGACCCTCCATTACCAGAAAACTCGACTGAACCATCGATTTCTGTATTTACCTTGCTTTTGGAAAATCGTATCACGTGCACAAACCAACGTTTTATCCTACATTGCACGTAGAACGGTGTTTCGGAAGTTACAAGGAAAGCAAGCATTGTTAAAATCTGTAATACTTACAATCACTTGCAAAAGTTTTCATATACCCTAGAAAAATATCATTTTTGTTAGAATAGAATAACTTCGTACAATAAGATTTTTATCTGTTAATATGTAACGTAATAGTAACTATTTTATAACAAGGTACGCCAATGTACAGAGATATTTGAACGAATAAAAAACCGAACCGTGCGATTCACAGAAGTTCGTATAATCTCAGCATCTCAGATTATTGATTTTATTAATATTTCGTAGGATTTCCTTCTTAATTATCTAATCTTCAAATAGATTACATAATGGAATAGAATATAATGGATTATATCATATAGTAGATAACGGATAATAACTATAATAGAGGAGCTGATCTAATAAATCAGTTCTTAATCTTCTCATAGAACACACTAATTTTGCATTGTCTGTCTTTATCCGGATGTACGACTTACTTTCACTCGTTCATATTTTACATCTTACGCTGTTTCCTGCAACTCGCAATTTCATTTTGACTCGTACAAAATCCCATTGAACGTAATGGTATTAATGATAAGTGTGCAGTTCCTTATATTAATAACGTACTATACCATATAAAATATATCTTCGCGAATATTGTTAAGTTGATTGATCCGTGCCGATACCTTTCGAAGCATATTAACATATTTGAGGATGTTTTGTGTATTTAATGACTCTAATATTGTTCCGCTGCATATTAATTTCTCATTAAAACTCAAATTATCATTTTGAATGAAGTGTTCGCAAAATGTTTGGTCAAATGATATATGCAGATAAAAATGTACCAGACGCGAGGACAATTTTTCACGCGTGTTATTTAAGAAAACAATTCGATATAATCCGCGCATATTATTCGGAGCAATGAATCTGCTGCCAGAACTTTTTAAATTGTTTCACTGGAACACAATTTCAGTTATAAAAAGGCGATTCTCTCTCGTTCAATATTAATCACCCAGGGAAGATACTCACTTTACGCGTTCGTATGAAATTAATAAGTAAAATCCAATTGTAAATGTGAATGTAGAACGTGAGTACTACGTCGAGTATCACCTGATCACGATTTATTTACAAACTTTCTTCTGTCGCTTCAATTTATTAACTATAAAAGGTGCTCAGTTAAAAAGACAAAAGAAATTGAAAGAACAATTGAAAGTTAAGTGAAAACATGGACAGATCGCAAGAAAGAATAAAACTTCAAACAACGATATTAAAATAATGAATTTTCACTGTGTACATTTTGATTATATTAATACATTAGAGACTGTAGTTTAATGGATAAATTATATAAAATCAATCATTCAGACTATGTACTGTATCAAACGATATTACAATACAATATCGTTGTGGCATTGTAACATTGGAAAAATAAAATCCTTCTTTCTTCAGTAAGAAGAAATAATATCGGTAAACCTCTGAACAAAATTTAAAACATTTCATATGTCAATTTTTGTTCGATAAAGAAACTCTTCTCACGTCAATCATTCACCATTCTTTGTCGTCGTTTTTCCATTGCTTCGTTGTATGTTCAATGCATAGTACTTTCTCCGCTTCATCTCTGCAACTCATAAAGAAATCTTAAATATTTATGAACGATACAAATGCTTCAGTCCGTAATTAAAAGCGTCGTAGGAATAATTGTGAAGAACGTTTCGTTTTAAAATAACAACGGACATCGTATCGAGTTCCGAATAACATCAATTCCACGAGGCTCAAATATACTCTGATGTCAGAACCTGTTTGGCGAAGAAGAAAGTCGATGTGCCAAACTTGACTCTCGAACGTTGGCCTTACAACTTTCTTACTGGCCTCCTTTTTCGTGTTTCTTTCGTGTTTCCACCTTGCTCGTCACCACTCTGATAATATTTAATATTGCACGCTACATGTTTCTCGTTATATTCTGATCGAATGTATGGTTGCAATATACAACACGTTATGACTTGACAGTGATTTAATAGCCTTTTCATGTGTGTTAAATAAATATTTTAATTTTTTAATTAGATACTTTTAATTTAGATAGATGAATTATGGAAAAAGAATAATCGTTTCACTTTTAAGTGATTAATGCGATGATTAAAAGTTATTTCAAGCGAATTAAGGTTTCTGTTATATTACCAGGCTAATTATTATAACGAATTTTGTTACATTTTCTCATACGTACTTCTATTCTGTTTAAAAAGCAATTTATATATTTATAACATAACATGTATAAATATACATAAATAAATTTATATATATAATGAATAAATTTATATGTAATAAATTTATATCCATTTTATATACTCGTTATATTGATTTAACCTTTCATTGAAATTTCTTACAAACTATTTTCCTATAATTATTGAATTAATAGAATTAACAGATACGTAATTGAATAATGAAATTAAAATTAAGTATGCAGTTAACGTAGTTAAATGTCTTATTTGTTCAAAGTGCCATCGTACTCGTATCTATTCTCTTTTTGTTATTATGGCTAAAATAAATTTTTATTTACTTTTACTTACCAAACTTTTACTCGTACAATTGAGAGTTTATTTCAATACTTTCGTTGGAAATCTATCTTAAATCTATGTAGGAACAAATCTAATACGTCGTAACATAGAGTACAAAACCAGAATAGAACAAGTATTTCGCTTTTTAATAATACGAATATAGATGATTTTGACCTAGGATAATAAAACTATGTAGTTAATAGAACTATTTATATTCTTGTCTTTTAAATAATAACCAGATTTGAATTCTGCTCTACATGCTTTCTTGGAAAAGATTATCAAAAATCAACGATGGGTAATTAATTAATTCTAATCGCGTCAGGACGCGCAGCTTGCAAAGGAAAACGACAAGCCAAGTTATTGCATCGGGATACGTGCTCGCGATATCTGGCGATAAAATTTGCATTAATCGTTCTCAACAGCGAAGAGAATACAAGAAACGAAAACTCCATGGCCGAAAACGCGAAACAGATTTAATACGAGAAAGAAAATTGTAAAAGTGTCCGAGGAAAGTATATTTTCTTACGTTACACAATCAATGGTACCAACCATCATACATTTTTACGCTTGTTTATGCTATAAATGTTGGACGAATGTAATAGATCCGTTAATTTAGAAAATTCCAAGTTATTCGAATGATTTTTAATGAAAACTCCGTTCCTTCTGCCGTAATACGTAATTTCAGCGATCTTTCGAGAAGTTTACATGGTTTCACTTCATCACTGATCTTCACATAATTTCAGGTAACTTTCTCGACTTGTGTCTTCAATATCAAGCGATATTTCGTTATCTCGCTAACCTGTTGACTTCCTTCTACGGTTCTCCGATGGCATTTAAATCATGAAATCGTCGCGGTTACTCCATGATTTGCGATCTTTCCCTTCAATTCAATTCGAAGCGTTAGCTTCTAGAATTCCAATAAACGTCTCTCAAAGCGAAACTCTACGTTTCGAAAACGAGAAGAAAATTATTTCTAACGTAAACCTGTACGTAACACGGATTCGTTAAAAATTTCAATTAGAAATACGTACATATACAAATATACAAATGCATTCCTATTACCATAAATCGCGAAGTAAATTTTGCAAAAAAAAAAATAAAAAAAAAAAAGAAAAGAAAGAAACAATGTGCGAAAACTCGAATTTCTCGCACTTTTCGAATATCTGTGTTTTATCATTAATATTGCGGACAGAAATTGCTTCGGAAAGGTGGACAGTTAATAAAGTTGCATAATTACCACACAGCCGGAAAAATAAGCGGAGCGGAATGATTCTCGGAGGGAATAAAATTTAAATAGGTATGTTACAATCCCGTATTCCTGCCGGTATCATAGAAATAACATTTTTCCAGCTAATTAATGAAACCCGAACGGAGAAACCAACTAATTGACACGTTTTTGCCGGTTGTATGCTTGATTAACCTCTACCAGTTGAATATAATTGCCTGTTATACTTTCGAATTTATATCGTTTCCGAACGCCGCGATTTGACGATCGCCCTAATTAATCTGCTAATTACTAACATGAACAGACACGATCGGAGATTTTGCGCGGTTGTAATAGAACGGCACATCGTTATTAACTTCGTTGTTACATTAGCCGCCGGATTGAATGAAAAATATAATGCGATCTTTGTAATTAACTTGGATCGAGTTTGAACATAAAAAAAGACCTGATTTCAACGATCAGTTCTATCTCTCTCTCTCTCTCTCTGATTTCGTTTAACAAACTTCTCATTATTGTATTTTATTGCCGTAACCAGCCCCAACAGAATTTTAAACGAGCCCTCTTGCCGAGTTCACGTGATTTTCGAGTTTTAAAACAAAGAGACCCTATCGGTAATTAACACGACGAAGTTTAGCCTAAAAAAGCATTGACGTGAATTGGAAATTCAATTTGTAGATAACTTCAATAATATATATATATATATATATATATATATATAGAAACTATCTTGTTTTGTGCTTGCAAGTTCAATAAAAGTTGGGCTATCAATGATTCCATTCTCGATTTTCATGAATGTTGTTAATTAAAATAATCTATATTCCAATATTTCATGATATTCAGGACCTTTTATTAAAAATTTCGATAATACATGCTACGTCAATGTGATATTATATTCGAATACGCCTACCTTGAAAAGTTTAATAAATCATACGATTTTCAGTTCAAAATACCCCATGAAAAGTATTAGTCATTAAACTGTTGTAACATATTTTTTTTTTTTAATTTATTTATTTTACAATTACAATCAATTCTGTTCAGAATAGTTGTAACATACGAGCCAGGAATTCATAAATAGAATAGAATACAATTTCGTAGCATGCACCTGTATTCTTTCGAATGTTAAAATCCGTTATTATATATTCATAAAGACTCGAAACAAACTTTTAGATAAATACAGACCTCGTATATTTACTTCTTGTATTTATCTCTCTTTCGGCCAAAAGCTACGCTTCCACCACCTTTCCAACCCTTTCAAATATATTTATCTCGTCTATTTGATCATCGCTTTATTATCAACAAGTTGAAAGAGTTACTCGTTCTTTCAAAGCTATATAAACAAAAAGGATGGTCGGGTGACATAAACGAATCAACGGACGGGCGAGAGGAAAGGCTCCACAAAGCGCGACCGCGCTTCCAAGCGTCTTAAAACGATCCGAAACAAGGGGAGCGCTTTAATCAGTGTACAAAGAAGAATGACAGGATGGATTACGAAAAATCTAAGGAGATCAAGTATAAAACGTCCGAGAAGAGGTTCGCTCTCAAGTCCGCTAGCCTTAAACCCTGTGTTACGTATGAGCTTTTATATAGCAACTATCCATGCTGTGCGACTTACGAGGCGAACCGGTGGATTGTGTAGGTAGCTCTAGGTGGCGACTGGTACGAGGAAAGGGTTGTTGTAACAGCAAGAAGAAAGGAGCACGAACGGCGTCAACGAATAAAGGCAAACGGGGTTGTGGGGTGGGCTGTGAAAACAAAAAGAAAGAACGAAAGAGGGGAGAAAAAGGAGGAGAGAGAAGGGAACAGAGGCGAAAGTAGCGCGCGGAACGGTATTACGTAGAGGTGCAAGAAGAGCAAAGGAAATAGAAGAAAGCGGCAGAGCTGAAGACAGGCAAAAGGGGAGCCGCAAAGGCCACAGAGTCATCCAGTGACTGCACGTTCCCCTGGCCCGTCTCCAAATCTACTCTACAAGCTTTTTCTATTTTAGCCCCTTATTTTTCCGTTCTTCTGATTTATCGTTTTATTGTTCAGCAGCCGCTCTGACGACCGCTAAACCTGTCTCACCCCCTCCTGTCCCACCTTCTAACAGACTCTCGATCCTTTTTATATCCCACGCTCTCCGTTTGTGCGCGGTCTCACCTCTGATCGACACGTAACGATGTTCGTCCCGGGCCAAGCCCCAGTCTACGACCGATCCACAAGTCTCTGGCAAGGAAACATCGATACAAGCTTTTTGCACGAAGCTTCTGGATGCTGGCCATATTTTTTTGACGTGTTAACGAGCGTTTCGTGTGAACAGACAATTTCTCAATTCTGAGAACCGGTATTCCGTAGTCTAATGATCGCAGTCTTATTTCTGACATATTTGGATCAACGCGGTGCTATTTTATTTTAAGCGTTAGAATCGCTGATGGATCGTTAGCATTGGGCTTTCGGCCGATTAGCCGGATGATTACTCTACGTGCTGTATACAATTTATAATAGTTTTAAAAGAACACTGCGTAAAAATACGTATGTTAACGCAGAAACGTATAACGCATACTTAACGATCTTCTTCGTCTACCAATACTTGAATAAAATATTCGGAAATATCGTTAGAAATATCGTTTCTTATGAAAACACACTATGTAACATCTTCAACGTTCGACTATCTCGTTACTCATGTATCTGGTACAGTAGAATTCTATTAAAAAGCGTTCACTATTGACTGCCACGTGAATTTCATATATTTTGCTACAGGAACAGCAGCAGAATGAGGTATACTACACCGTGTCATTTAATTTTCGCACTATATTACATCGTATTCGCACGCTTTTTCTCTGACATTGTGATCCAAGTCACTCGCGTTGTTAACTCAGTCCATGAAATTTATCTTATCTTAATCGTTCTAAATAATTAGCAACACGGGTCACCGATGACCATAGCGCGACCGTCAACGTGTTAAATAAACCTGAAATGTGCCACAACGAAACACGGACTGGTAGTTGAAACAAATTACCAGAGGATCGGATTTTGATTAATTAAATACGCAGGTAATTTTATGCTGATACGAGGATGGATTTTTGCATTCTGAATAAAACCATCACGTGCACGCTCATTATGCCGCTTTCCGATAACTTATCGCGCTTTACAAGCGTTCGATATAGTCTTCTGGCCATGTATCATTCGTGGAAATAACCCGAATGCTCGAGGCAGGTATCGGCAGCGTGTACGTGCATAGGCCAAAATGAGTGTATTCGATCAGAACTTGCACGCGCGTGCATGTATATTTGGAATAAACCGAACTGGGCCTGGCCCTTTCGAATCGCATGATACACTTGTGACCCGCCAACGTTAATTACTAGAATAATTGTACATCTGAAAATTCAAGCATTCCGTAGATACACTTTGCTCGCGATTAGATCGAGCAGCACGTGTAACTCGACTAAGGTAACTTGCGCGTTTTTAATATTCCCTTGGGTATTTTTGTCCGGTCTTCGTCTAAAAGCAGTACGTATATTACCGGCTTTTCTAGCAAAGTATTATATTTTATATTTATATTTTATATTTTTGCGTTTAACCGACACGTCCATAATTATTTCAAGATAATCGTCGCTAACTTTTTTCACGTTCTTTATTTTCTATTTCAACTATATTTCATCTTGAAATGTAAATTTTCAATATCAAATTTCCCTGCAAATACTCAACGTACTCCACGCTCCTGTCAATGTGAATTATTCAATTGTTCAGATCTTTGAAATTACCGAGTCTTCGTATAACGCGCTTTTCTTGTATTTCCCTTCGATGTTTCCAACATTTCAGACTCGATTCTTTCAACTCAAAACCCTTGGAACGTCTGAAACACCAAAACTACAGAACACAATAAAGGAAATCTAATCTTAATCTCATGTTAATCCACTTTACTCTTTGACAATCATTCAAGATACGATAGAAGCGGGCGAAGAAGCGGAGCCGAGGTCGTCGATCACGTAGCGCGAAGTTCAAAGTCCCAAGCGGCCAAAAGGAGGAAAAACTTTTGCTGTATAAGTACTACTTCGCGACACTTTCGTTCCTTCTTCGTTGCTTCTTTCGCGCTGTCAAATCATGAAAGATCCGCGTTTTCGTTGTCGTCGCTGCGCGGCTGAGGCAACAAGGAAAAGACGCGTCCCATCTTGCTGGATGTTCGCCAAAGTCACGAGACGCTGATTCTCAACCGTCTTATCCGAATCTGCTGTCCGTCTCGCGATCCTACTATCCGGCCTTTCTGTAGCTTGCCGTAGAAAAACCTTCGAATAAACATGACTGTTGAGAACCATCGTGGGAACGTCTATCACAGAAGAGTGCTTCTGTACCTCGTTTGGCAAATATTCGCAGCAACATCGGATATAAGAACATCTTAAATCAGAACTAACAATAAACGATACACCATTTTCTCCTATTTTGCATTTCAAACGTATCCCTTTTCCTTTATACGACTTTCGTCTAGGTACTGCTTCATCGCGAAACAATCAGACACATCTGCAAGGAAAATTCAGTAACCGAGTCCTGTAGTTGGTTTATCCTCGAACCTTGCCTTGTCGGATGGTGTTCGAGCACTTAACCGAAGTTACAACTCCACGGTCACCAGCATGGTCCAATTTGGAAACTCGTGACCTTCGAATCCAAGGCTGCGTTACTTTAACCAAGTTCCAAGATTGGTGACAGAGCACATCAATTAAATCGCTTAATAAGAAGCTAGGATAACGCCTACGCAGATTATATAAGAATGCTGGCAAGTAGTAGATTTTCCAAATAATTCTGACAACGTGTAACTCATTGCTGGTTCCTTTTACTAAATTATCCACTGCGTGACAAGCAAATTTTAGTGACGTGTTTGTTCGCGATTTTTCTAAAGGGATTAAGAACGTGTCCGAGTCACGGACGTGTATAAAATGAGTAAACCTGCGTACCGTAGCAATTCCAGGCCTTTTTCGATTCAACACCTTAATTTACTTTCTATTTCTTATTGAATCGAGGAAATTTCGTACACCATTCGACGCTGGCTTTTTTTGTCGCAACAGCTAAAATGTCAGGGGCCGTTTACGCGAACGCGCAATGTTTCTCCAGCTACGAGAGGTGCTTTTAACTTTAAGGCGGCTGGTGTTTCTATTAATTCGAATGACGGTCGGACTTTGCACCGCGACGCGTATACGTGAGACGTCTGTTTAACGACATTTCAGCGTCGTTTGTATGCCACGCGTTCTGCCGTAACCATTGTGCAACCATAGTAAAAATACGCGGAGAATTCACGGCAAGTGCAAATTTCGAACGGTAGCTAATGTTATAATTATTTCATTTTTCTGCGTGTGATGCAATACATCGCTGCTTGGCTCTGATAATGGCAACAAATCGACAAATCTCAAACTTAAACGATACATTTACAATTCCATATGTTCTAGCCTTAGTTATACCGGCGTATCTTGCGTTGCTTTGCCTTTTAAAAAGCCTCTTTTTTCCCCAAAACTGACATCTTTTGACAAGCAGCGATGTATGTATATGTATATAATAAACGTGTAAAGCGTTTCTCGTGTTTAACCCTTAAAAAAATTTATAAATTGTAATAAAAATTTTAATGAATAAATAAAATTTAATTTGAATGATACAATGAAAGCAATAGAAAGAATAGCCCAATTAAAGTAAAAACACAATACAGGATGAAAGAAGTTGAAAAGAATATGCAGGGAAAATATACAATTAGAGAAAATGGAAATACAGAAATTGCAGTAGCAGAATACAGAAGAAAGGGGCATTGATAAGTATAAATGCAGGGAACAGAAAACAGAGATGTAACGGGCAATGATATAAAAATGAAATCATTAAACGAGAAACGCCTATTGCAAACAAAGGTATAAGAATGGTAATGCTATATTCTTAATTTTCTTTTAACGAAGCACTTCGCTGAATTATATTGTCCGATATCGTCAAATCGATAACGAAACAATTTTCAAGTAATATTATCAACGGAACAATCAAACAAGAAAAATGGCTATCGGAAACGAAATAATAAGAATGCTAATAATATATTCTTACTTTCTTTCAAATAAAGCACTTTATTGAATTATATTGTTCGAGATCATCAGATTGCAATCTATCAATTTCCTCGTGCCGATCATTCCAAATTTAAATAAACGCAATCAGCCTGTGCATGAAATTATCATTATTAAAGCGAAGAATTCTTAATTATCCTTTAATTAATGATAAAATCGATACACCGAATTGGTCGAATAATTTAAAATATCGCAAGGTATCCGTATCCTCAAAGCGACGCTTTCTACCAAACGGACGATATTCTATTAACTTGAGTCACGACCGAACTTTGTGCTACGATGCGAATACGTGCGACATCTGTTTAATTGCAATCTCGCATATTTAGCGTGCTATAGATGCTTTGAATTTAACGTGTATTACGGCGGATCCCGAGAAGTAGTACGGGAATATTCGAAAATTTCGTTAAATATTTCAAGTTCAGCGCGCGTAACGCAACGCAACAGTGAAATGCATTCGTTGCATTTTTATGATGATTTTCATACGACGCAAACTCCATGTATCATATTCGAACGTGTATGCCACGTATTTTTAGTTGTCGTTAAACACGCGACTGTTTGGTTTGTGACCGGCCCGATATCAATACATATTTATGATATTCAAACAATTCGATATCAAAGTACCCCAAACGGAAGTATCGAAAGTTATCGGAATTTTAAGCATCAATTTCCAATATCGATATTCCTTGAAATATCCATTTTGTACTTCGGGCATCGATACTTCGCAAAATTGTCTATGCTCGTTTAATATCTCACTGGAATATTTTTCTCAGAGTTTATTATTGTCATTATCGTTAATATCTCTTTAAAAGTTGTTTTTAATAGCTTTTTTTACGTAAAAAAAAAAAAAAAACAGACGAACAGTAACATACAATGAAATGGAAATATTGTTCTCTGTAATTTATGTAAACTGTAAAATCACGATCTGTATCTCGTACAACGATGTACAATGTTGCGGGATGAAGATATAAGGCGAATAACATAGGAACGTCAAGAACCACTCTGTTGTTACGAGCTGAAAAATTCTTTGTATAAATCATCAAGATTCATTATGCGCATTAGAAACGGCGATTCATCACGAAGCATAATTCTTCCTAACTACCATTTTGGATGGAATTCTTCAAGTACGAGCATGTACGTATTGCCTTTGTTCTGCATGTGACAACAAAATTCTTTGGTCCTTTGCGCGAATGTGGATCCGTAGCTTTAATCGCCTAAAAATCGTGCATCTTTGCACTCAACGTTTATTATTCCCAAATGTATACATAATTTGCCGATCAATGAAATTGCAGAGCTCTATAGATCTTCACAGAATCGCGTAAAACCCACGACTTTATAACGAAACAAACTGGTCCGGACTTAGCTTTCTACCTTGGAAGCGTATCAAAGCATTCTACATTCATAAAGTATTATATTTTACGTAATTTATTTGCTACCATCCATAGGCGGCGATCTCGAAGAGGATGAGCTGTTTTTAACGCATCGACAGCAATCGAAGGAAAAGTGCTCGTATAGCGCTACGCGGACACGCGCGAATCGATACAATGACGTTCCCGACGATTTTATCTAAGATCGCTGCCATAACGCACGAGACCAGCTCCCATCTAGAAGCGTATCTTCGCAAGAACCTGAGCCATAAATTCTTCGGGGGTGAGTTCCACCCGCGGAGCGTTTATAGCTAATAAACGTAAATACCTGGCGTGCTGCTTATGTGAAATACGTAACATATTGACACACATTAACTGTGAAAACGTAGGGAGATGGGCGACGACAATATCGGCAAGAACGGTGCCGCGAATACTTCACTGGATAACGATTTGAATGTTTCCGTGTGCATGGGAATTTGTAAACGACGCCGGGTTCGGGTAATCGTACGAAGCGTCGAGATACGAGTTGGATTTAACGACTCGCCAGATTCCTCCACCTCGTCCCGTTTATTTTAATCTGCAAGTCGCCGCGATGATTGCGCCGCTCAGATTACAAAGACACAAATACATCCACCCTTATTTCTCGTATCGTCGCTGTTCAAGCAGATTCACAAGTCATATGCGAGCTAGACGCGTCTGTTGCAATTACAGCAAATTCCGCTGTTATTTGAAACTCGGTTACTCTGTATAAATTTATTTTACACGCGAAATTTCCATTTCTCCAGCGTGTAGCTCTCGAACGTGTGATACTAACTGGCCGCTGTTTCTCGAAGCCGCGAGAAACGCCTGCTTTTTCCACCATCAGAGGAAAAGTTATTTAGCGCTACGGGCCGACGTTCTTTAACAGAACGATGGAAGAAAAGAAGAAAAAAATGGGAAAAAACAGGTGGCGGCACAGAATGGCGGAGACGAGGTAAAGAAGGTTCGCGCGATGTACACACGAAGGTGGATGATGTACACGTGTTAAGTCGCGCACGAGAAGCGTGCACGTAAGGCGAGCGTATATCTCGAGTTGGGCGCATGCAATCTACTGGTATGGAAGGGAAATAATATATAACGAGCAGGAGAAGATGAAAGGTGGTTGTGGTGGAAAAAAAAAAAAGAAAGAAAGAAAAAAAACAAGAGCGAAAAGGCGAAATCTGACGAGAATCAAGGAGAAAAGTGTACAAACCTCGGGGGTTCTTGGCGCAGCCGAGCAATGTCCGCTCTTTCCTGCAATTATGCTTCGAGGTGAATCCGTCTCTCGTTCGTTGGAGCTGCGAGAGATCAGCTTGTGCCTCTGGAAACATTAGCATGGTCTTGAGAAAGCCACGGTTCTCGCAGGTTTTCGCGGTTTCGCGAAATTAAGACGTGACGAGGTTCGCGGAACGGAACAATTCGCTATGCCTCGGCTCGTTGCCTCGCGTTTTCTTCAAATTGACGGCGTTCACCCGAAATGAATCGAAAGTCTATTGTACGTTGCCACCGGGCGACTTGAACATTACGCCGGTTAGTCCGCGCGGAATCTAAATTGCATTATTTATTAATAAAGTCTCCGTATTTGTGACTATTTGTAAGGAATTTTTTAATAGATTCTCTTCGAAATATGCACCGTGGAATTTTTTTAGAAAACCTTCACACGTTACAAGTTCCGACGAGAACAGAGAAAGAAAATTCATTGAAATGATTCTTAGCGCGAATGGAACTTGTAAAATATGCAAATAAACATTTTTCTATAACAGGAACAGATATTCGGCAATATTAAAGAAATTCTCGATTATTGTAACAAATACTAAATGCTATCCCGTGAATAATAGTACATTGATACTAAGCAATTGTTACGGTCAAATTGATATTCTAAATATATTATTTATTTGTAATGTTTATGAAGATAATTCACAGATTATTTACGTTGCAATTATTAGATAATTTACGTAGACGAATTTCCGTGTATTTCAGTTTATTTCAATTATAAAAAGATGTTATTTAAACGTCATTCTTGACAACTTCTCTTTTCTGCTCAATACTTCTTATGAAACGGTTAATTAATCGTTATATATTTTTTATTAAATAAACATATGAACAATATGATATTGTTAAATAAAACTAGTATGTAATATAGTTGGTATTTTTATTTATCTTATGGAAACTTTTGTAATATACGTTCTAAGACAACTTGTTTTCATGAAGATTTTATTACGCAGATTCTAAAATATTTGTTCCTTGAGAACACTTTTCAAAGAAGTTCCTTTAAAGAAGGGTAACATCCCTTTCCGCAAAAATTCCACGGGAACAGATATTTTCTGAACGAACATATTTTCGAAACGAAACATGTTGTAAGCAAAAACATATTAAACAATCGAGAGATAATTATTTATTTCAGTGACTATCCATTATTCGTTTATCAATGAAACCGATGCAAGAAGAAAAATAAATAACGATAAATATAAGAATAACGTTGAAAGTAACTGATAAGCATAAGTATTAAAAATACTGCTAAATTCGCAAAACAAAATTATTTTACGGTTATCCACCTAGAAACCTAATTCAGGCTAATACGAATTCATCTGGTCGATACAAATCTGTTATTACATAAAATTTATAAAAGACGATCATTTGATTCGGTCCAGGTATTGATAAAAATATTCATCGTTGCAGAAATAAGCAAACGTAGAACATGTTGAAAAACATGAAAATAAATCGGAGAATAAGAAAATACGAACAATTTCGGAAGTCTGTTATCAGTGTCAGCACGTTATTTTAGCAAATGCTGCTTCACGTTAAGGCGGTCATAAATGCGCGCACTGGCCAAAAGTCGAAGATTAATTGGAAACTCGAATTTGATCGCCAAATGTTGATAAAGAAAAGCGGGCAGCGGTTTATGATTCCAGAAAAGAGCGACAAATGGATCCGTGCCAGGAAGCTGTGTAGCCTGACCCGCCGACAGAGTCAAAATGGAAGCAGGCAAAAATCCAAACTTTCAAAATTACGTCAAGAGTTATTAACGTCCGTGCGCTGTCGTCGAATTCCCAAGAAGCGGAGGTAGAGGTAGCGTGGTTTTCAACAAGGTAAACGTTCTTTCCGGATTAAATTGAACTGAAACTAAATACGCATTGCTCCTCGCAAGCGTTCGTGTCGCTGTTGCACTTTGCGAAAAAGCAGAAAACCAAAAATATCGCGACACCTCGCCATCGTGAGAGTTCGAAATCCGAAATCTAAACACTAAATTTCTGCTATTAATTTCTCTGTCGCTGTCCTGGTATAAGCGCAGTCAGACTAGAACAGCGACGAGTGTCATTGACATTGGAGACGAAGTTGCGCTCAATTTACCCGGACCTTTTCCCTTTTAATAATTTCGCCGAAACTGCGAAAGTGAAATGAACTTCCAACTAACCGTAAGTATCTGCAATAAATTCAATTTCAAAGTCGTAATTAACGTTCAACCTGTAATCGTTGGATAATTGGGTAGACAATAGATAATTCGCAGAAGTTTGAGGTGTATCTTTACTTCGAACGATTAATTTTTAGTTTTATTCCGTATTTCAGGCAACAGAGGTGGATTCTGTCGTTTTTGCGATCACTGAGAATCTTCTAAGAAAAGGAAGATACGGATCGCGAGTTTCTCTCGGCGCAAGCAACCGCTATAAATAATTTGCCACTAGATATCGTAAACGTCATGCAGCTTTTTCAAAATATAAATCACTCGAGCCGAGGCTCGTTGTAAAATCTTACCCCCTGCTTTACTTTCTGCTACAACAGCTAGACATAAACGTCTCTCCTCTGCGGCGGTTGCTTCTGTATAGCGAAGCGGAAAGTTGTATTCCGTGGCGCATTACAATTTTATGTTGTAACATGATCGTAAACAAGCGTACACGAACGAAAGATAATCTTGAACTTAATCGTTTCGATGTGCGAGAAAGCTAATATGATAATCGCGTTATTTAAAACATAAATGTATTGTTTAAAATACAAATAAAACAATACCATCGTTCGTAATTAATCAAAATGTTGCATTCAAAAATTGCACGTATGTGTAGCATACAAAACATAATGCAACACAAAAGAACAACGCGATCAGTTCAGAGTTACATGTTGTCCCTTACAATCCCTTAGAACGTTGAATCAATGGTCTTGCGCGAGCTTTCGAATACTGAATACAACAAGGGACTGACTAGTAGAAAAGAAACGAGTGGTTTAATTTTATGGTCACCGGTTCTTCCTCTTTTCATTTTTCATTCGAACTGATCGCACAAAGTAATAGAAATACCGCGACTCGCATAAAATTGTATTCGACGTGCAATCTACACGCCTGCATCGCATTCAAATACATACGTATATTTACAACGTGATAAGTTTCCGTGCGACCAAAGTTAGCGCCGCAGGTGGTCATTATCCTGCATAAATACCGATAATATAGTAGTTCAACGACGCAGAAACATTTCGCGTGAAAGCCAACGGGGAAACTCAGCGAACGACGTTTGAAAGGCGAGAAGAGGGAACATGTTGGAGCAGCGGGCAGAGTTGGATGGAAGGAACGTAAAACACAAGCCGATCAGCGACGTCGAGTCGCGTAAACCAACAGCACCGAGTATAGTTGCATGTATAAAGGCATTGGCCGCGCCTTTCAGAACCTCCGCGAAGCCACGAAGTATCGCGAAAAACTTAGTTTTGCCAAGACGATAAATCATCTTGAAATTCGCCCGGGCTGACAGCCATGTAGTTTTACGAGGGCCTGCACGCAAAATGCAAAGCAGCGGCCGCAGACCCTGTGGGCTTGCATCGCAATTAATTAGCGTTTCGTGATACCCGTGCATGTGCCGAACCACTCTTTTTTTTATGTCAGCTAACTAAAAACTGCTCGCGCGATAAGCTAACACCATTCGATGATCCTGCGGGACGTGTAGCAACGTTCCAAAGGACATGGAAGGCCCGACCGGAGATTAACAATTCTATGAGGGAATTTTTCCGCAAGACGCAAAACGGAAAATGAACGACAAGGGACGCGCCTGGTTTTTGCTCGTCTCGCGGAATGATCCTTCGACGAATACAAATACGCTGAAAGTAAAATTTTGAAAGGGTGAAATACGTAGAGAATTGTTGAATTGGCATACGAGTATGTTAGCAAGTATGACGAGGTAGTTGGAAGTTACTGAAGTGACACAGTGAAAGAAGTATTTTTCAACAGGTATTCTTGCTGTTAATTCCAGCAACTTGTTCTTGGTATTAATCTGACAAGAATATAAAACTATTTAGTCCAGTTTTTTAACGCTTCCATGTATTTTATTGGCTCGTTTCTTTCTTTTTCTTTTTTCATTATGCATTGATACGAAGCTTGATGTAAATATTTCTTTCGTTTTTAACAGAAGCTTGTATTCATAGAACTGTGAATGGAACGTACGTGAACAGCGAAAAATCTTTTCGAAATAAGACGTACAAACAAAATCGTTCGTTTCTTGAAGCATGTGTCAAATAAATGGAACTATGAAAGTTGACAACGAATACACAGATTACGAAAAAGTGGTCATACCATACAAGAAATAAGAACGTATAGAGGGGCCAGGTGCGAGACGATAATAAATCTAACAAGTAAAAGAATATGGTCTTTTATTAAAATTCTTGCATCGATGAGAACGTAGAGTTAAGTCCTCATAATGCAAGCATATTTTGAAAAACCTCATAATCTATTTACCTTGTATTAATTTATAAATCATATATTTACAATAAACAGTATGTGATTAATTTTCATATTATATATAACTCTTTTTTTTATTACAAATCTCTCACTTGCGTTCGCATGTCCTATGTTAGTATCCTTTAAATTCCTTCAATGAATATTGCAATAGTCTTTAGCATGCGACAACGTACCGTGTATATCAACTTAATACCAACGGTTCAATCCTATATGTATAATTTTCACGGTGCGCCTAGGACTTAGAATATCATAATTTATTTAAATCACTTCTTAATGCACGATGCTTTTAGTTACTCGTTTGATACTTGAATGTTGTCACATAGGTCGACGAATCTAAACGGGGTATTCGACAACACACGAAGAAACGATCCACTTGGACAATACTTTACGACGCTACAGCAGATTTGATAACATCTCCTCGCAGGAAATCGGAAAATTTGATTCTCAGTAATCGTAAAATTTGTAACTAGCATTAACGTCAGGTACAATGCCCGCATCAACCTGATCGGTAGCGATTGAGTGATTCTGAACATCGTTTTGCCTTTCGTTATCGTGAAATTTTCCCACGAAACTTAGCGATTCAATTTCGATCATGACTTTTTAACAAATCCGCTTTTAGGCGGCGGACTAACACGTTTTTCAGATATCGGTGCAGTAGGGTTCATTCCAATGACACGCGCCATAGGCGGTATCCCGTCACATTTAGA
The DNA here is from genome assembly GCA_014737475.1 of Bombus confusus. NCBI lineage: Eukaryota > Metazoa > Arthropoda > Insecta > Hymenoptera > Apidae > Bombus > Bombus confusus. Next base: position 6,030,042 of record JACXIV010000097.1, read on the forward strand.
GGACGACGACAAGGATGGCGATGGGGACAACCGTTCTACGCACAACGTTTGCTGTGGAAGTTGTGCGTCTGTCTGAATGCCAACGGAGCCATATATCTCCTTTAAGATCATCAGCATAGTATCCTCAGACTCCCTAGACAAAAATATATAACGTTCCGAGTTAATTAAGAGTTTTCTGCAAAGTACCTACAACACTCATTGAAAGAGTACGAGTCTGCTTGCATCTATGGGAAACTTTAAAGTGCAAAAACACATAGAATACACATAATAGTATTGCACAAAAAGTACAGTAGTCGTTATAATATTCAGAGGGTCAAGCAAATCTCTGCCCAAGTTCTACTCCTTTAGACGTGTTCATAAAGATATAATTTTGCATATGAAAATATCAGCACGTACTATCTTAAACGATAAAAAAATATTTATCTTGTAAAAGTGAAGAACTCTGTCAAGTAATCTAAGTAATAATTAATTTGCTATTTATACACATGAAGCTTTACACGAAGCCTTCGACTTTTCAATAACTTCTAATACGATTTGAAAAATTTTACTAACCAGTAACAGACGTGACTTGTCAATGCAAAAATGTACTCGTTAATGTACTCGAACGGAGCTTCTTGAAGGACGTAATCTATTCTTCGTCCACCATTCAGGTTGCCCACTTTAAGCTCAACACCGATATCGTCGTTAGTTTGTTGATCCGAAACTGTTTGTTGCAACTGTTCTTCCATAACTTTATCTATTTCACGCTCGAGCGTGTTATCTGATCTGTGAAACACCGCCAACTGATAGACAGAATTCCATGTACTTCTTACGGAATCCAGCAGTCTCTGCTTCAGATCCGCGCCGACCCGCGCCATTGTTTCCTTTAATTCTACAACATACACAAAATATGGCAACATTTTTTATGCAGTTCGTTAATTTTTTTCTATATATCAAATAATTCTTTAATTACTACGCTACTAGTTAAAATGCTTTAAAATATCTCTTTTGAAGAGTAAAGTAAAAATTGTATAACTGATCTGAAATAGATTTTGTATATCACAGTGAGTCTCAAATGAACACTTACCTAAATGCATTCTCTTACGCCCCTTATGGTGAGGAATCAACATTGGTCGATATTTAGGGGCATCTGGATTAATGAGTGCCTCGACTCTATAAGCCACCGGGTCGAACGGATGAAATATGTTGAAAAAGGCGGGGCACGTTGGTAATGCAAAGTCTTCCCCAAGCATGTCAATGCCACGAACTGTCACGAACATACCAATTGGACTACCGAGGGCGAAAAAGGCACGTGGGTGAAACTGTAACTGCGTATAGTGTATATAAGGCTGACCAGTCCCGGCAGAACCTACTACGTAGCTTATTTTTTTACTGAGACGTCGCTTCGCCACAAGATCGGGTGATTGAGAGGGGTCAATATTTTCTTGATTCTGAAACAAACGAAATTAAACTGTCGTTGTAAACTAAAAGTAAATTAATAGTTCGAGTAATAATACAAATTTATGATCAACTTTTATCAGTATATAATTATTGTTCGCCGATCCCCCATTTCGTTTAAGATAATAGGGGTGGTTTGAATGATTTTGACACTGAGTTTACAGTTGAAATATCGCCATTTAGTTCCAACAACTTTTTGATGGTATATAAAGGAATATTCTGAATTATTATAATTCTTAAATGAGAATTCAGAACTATCAGTTTGTATGAAAGTATAAGGTAATATAACAAATCAAGTTGCATGAATTTTGAAAAATTAATTCTGACTGGATGCGTCGAGTAATAGGTATACTTTAACAAGAAAGATTTTTCTGAAATTAATAATCTCCAAAATAATGATACATAAAAACGTTTCTAAACGTTTTTAAACGCTTTTCTAAATTCTCTTTTCTACGTTCCCCTTTCAAATTCGAGTAAACATAATTGACTTACCTGCTCTTCGTTAGTTTCATTGTCATCTTTACACGATGTATCATCCGACAGCGGTTTCTGATGGCACAGGAGATCAAACAAAATTAAACTACCTAAAGAATGGCCACCCAGATAGATTCCACCATCGAAATCCGGGTTTCGTTTTTTGAAAAGAGCGGCTAGTCTGTTTATTTCATTTCCGACCGTCTCTGTGATGGTTTGACAGTACACGGGACTAGTATAGAAAAGTATGTCGAGCAACGTGTCATTGGTGAAGTGTCGTAATTTCGGTATACTCTCCAAAGTAATGGCTTGTAATTTTTTATCGATTCCAGTATCCTCGGAATGAAGCGTCGTGTGCCACGAGATTGGTAAAACTTCTATCCTATTCACGATTCTCTGTTCACTGGCGGTTCGATAATGTGACTGGATTAACTGCAGCGAAATACTTCGAAATTCGTCGACTGTAAATCCATAACACGAGTTAGTAGTAGCACCATTAAATCGTTATTAAACTGAATTTATTACCGACACAAATAGTTATTACGATGTATTTTTATTATTTATTATCCGAGAAGCTTTTTGGAAAAAAATAAGACAAAATGGCAAATTGAGTAAATATAAATAAATTGCGTAATTGAGTAATAGCTTTAGTACCAGACTTGTTTACCATACAAAAGTATAAAATTATTTTTCATGCATTTAAGAATTCAACACGATATTACTTTTCGTTTATCATGTCGTTCAGAATTGCCTCACCAAGAAAGTAGAATTTTCAGAGATAGTACAAGTTTATATTTAAAGGAGTACTGAAAATTTGTAAAAATAATTCTGATCGTACCAACTTCTTCCACGGTTCGGAATTTCAAGTCACAAACGCTTCCGATGCCATGAACGATGAACAGAAGATGATCCACTTTCTCAGGCTCGCCATCTTCGATGTGGAACTCGTCAAGGCCTCTTTTTATCACCTTGGGCCTACTACCAGCACCCTGTAAATATGCACTGTCCTCTGAGCCCTGTACAAATTGCGATTCAACATTTCCAACAGAACCATTCGTGCGTAATAAAAAAGAAAAAGAACGGAATAAAAATGAATGCGTGACATGCCTGCCAAAACAGCAGTTTGCACTGCGCTGAACAATAGCTAGAAAATCAACGATTATTCTATAAATTGTGCTGATGAAATTATAGCGAGCTCTTGCAGCAACAAAGATTTAGTTCAAAGAGCCTAAAATATCTTTAATTCATCAAGTATGCAATTTATTAAGTACTCTTTTTCCAGTTATGCGTTATACTTAATTTATAAAACCTCAAAATAAAGACATTTTTTTATTTGACCACAAAATATATTTTCTATAAAATGTAACTTTATTTAACATGTACCTTTTCTTTTAATTTATTTCAAATTTGAATTTTATTTTAAAATGTAGCGTGATAATACTTTAAAAATATTTGGCAAACTACTTACGTCTCAAATTTAGCATAAACTGAAAAAGCGTGGCATTCAGAAAATAAGCATCTATTTAAATTGTTTAGCATAAAATATCGTGATCATACACACGCAGTAAAAAAATTAAACACGATAGTTAAAATAAAACAGAATATAAATGTTAAAGCACAATGAAAATTCATATTATTAAGGCACAAATTTTTATACGATGCATACTACTGATGACACATTGGAATTCATATGCACGTACTTGTACGTTTAGTTGGCTAAAAGATCAAGTAATACTTTTAATCTACGTACCCAAAATACAAACATATGAGACAACAATATAAAATAAACATCAGAATTAGCATATACATTTATACATATAAACTAATTATCTAAAACAAGGTGCCTCACAATTCATGATACAAATAGACAAAGGAAAGCAATAATAACAAAATTGCGTTAGAGACATCGTTTTTGAGAAAATCGAGTTTAAACAACTTCTGACGTATACATGAATTTTCCTAATTCTCAATTAGACAGAAGTATACAATCGATAGGGGATTATTATTGTACGTACGAAAATAAAAAAAAGTAGGATAAAATTTTTTAATTCCGAATGCTTTTTAAAAAGCGATACTCTTTTATCGTAACCCTTTCTGATTTCAAATAAATTTTAATTTTTTGGCGTGTATCTACTTCTCAAAATTAACTTTTCTATACCCAACGACAGACTGTAATGCGTTAAGATATTCGATTTCAGTTTACTTTTTCCATATACTATACATTCCATAACACATTAATAGAACATTGATACAGTAGAGTACTAATAAAAAAAAGAAAATAATACGTTACATAAAAAAACAGCACAACAATAAAAAGATACAGTAATATGTATAATTTACCGCGCTATTGCCCCATGAAGCTGCCAATTCCGGTGAAGCAGCTGTCAAATAATGGGCCTGAACTGTGGCACTGTGAAAGATGATGTATTCTCCGCAGTTCAAGTCGATCCTTCGGTTCCAATTGTTCGACAGACATGCTTGTTTATACTCTTCCTCGAGTTTAGCAGCAATGCTTTCGTCGTAAGGAACGTATCTCGACTCGGTCGGTCCTTTGAAGAACCAAGAACATCGTCTCACTTCTGTTGATTCTCCATTCCAATAAACGGGCGATCTCTGACGGCGTAAAATGTCTACATCGTAACGACCTCCGTCAGTAGCCACTGTCGTTTCAGGGGTGATCTCGCTAGAATTATGAACTTCCTCTAAACGCAAACTGTCTTGCATGGAGAACGGAAGCCATAGCACTTTGTGTTCCACCTTCTTGCGATAAAACCAATGGTGATACACTCCTCTGTACTGCATGCGTTTGTCCATAGAGTTAGCAGCCTAAAATTGATGGCAAAATATAGAATACGGAAGAAATAAAAAATATTCTCTTGATAGGACAATCATGAATTAAAGGAATATGTAATTCTTGTGAGTTAGATAATGGTTATGTATAGACTACGGATCTATATCTTTACGTGCACAACTAAAAGAAATAAAACTAAAAAATAGGGATTCGTGTTATCTATTAGAAATTACAAAGAGTACTCTATTTTGGATATTTTTTACGTTTTTGTATATTGTAAGCATTCGTTAAATGCATAGAAAGATAGCAGCATAGCGATGGAAATAATTTCACGGAATTATTATAGAATACAAATTATATCATATAAATACGATTGAGCGTCTCACCAAGTTCTGAATATTAGAAACACCGTCACTGTTGTCGCGTCCACCCAAAGGGTTAGCTGACATCTGCACCGGATTCAGAGTAGCCGAACCTGTAGGTTCGAGTACGGTTGCCGTAACAGGAGGCGTAGCAGGAAATTCGATGCCAATTCCACTCGTTATATCGTACGTTTGCGTTGATCCAGCGAAATTATTGAAATAATTATGAGCGTGGTTCGTTGTTATATTCTGCTGCGGTGACGCGTACGAGTGGCTTGCAGGCGTGTATTGCGGTAATTCTTGAAATTGTGCAGGATTGTAAAACAAAGGTTGCTGCGGTTGTTGAACAGGCGCGTTACATGTTGCAATCACAGTCTGAGGGATTTGATTAGCGTCCCATGGCGACCGAGCTGCGGATATCGAAGGACTAGCGAAACTGGAATCGATCGAGCTACCGAACGACACTTGTTGCAAATCGTTTCCCGAACGAAGTACGTCTACAGGGACATTCGTGTTATTTTCTTTGTACTGGAAAGTAGAAAACGAGCTGGTATCCTCCTTCGGCGTAGCGAAGAACGAGCTCGCAGATTGTGTGAAATTGTTCGAGGGAAATGCACTCGGGACTGAAGCAGCCGCCGCAGAACTCAACCTCTGGTCTGGCAGCTTTCCCACAAAGAAGTCACCACTCGATGCGAAAGGCTGTGGTTGATGATATTGCTGTGGGGGTTGCACGTTCGATGGAACACCATGACTCTGCGGTGCATTGAACTTTTCGAGATCTGTGTGCACTTCCTGGGAAGGTATCGTTGGCTGTATCGCCTCTGAAGCCTCTTGTCTTACAAACGCATTGCTCAACGCGTCAGACTTCGGTAAATCGTACTTTTCTTCAGGACTAGTTAAATTTACATCGTCGAAACTTTCAGTGATTTCACACTGTTTTGCACTTTCCTCGACTTTCGTTGACGTCTCGGCGGGTAGGTTCGGCGAATCTTCCTTTCGTTCGGCAAGCAAGTGTTCCAACTTCTCTGAAACTTGAACCGCAGACACTGGCGCAAAGGATACAGAAGGTTTTACTTCCGCACCGGGTCTCACAGTACTGTCCTTCAAAATTGGCAAAGGCGAGTCTGTGTGACTCTTCGCTACCACCGGTTCTTTTTCCAAGTCGACCGTCTTCGGAGGGAAATCTCGTTGACCAGCGTATGCGTCAAACGCGTAGTAAGAAACGTTGGCCGGAGTATTCTGCGGAGTAATCGGTTCCGCAACTTGCGAAGGAATTGTCCGGGCAGACGACAGAGAAACGTTTGGTCTCTCTACGACAGGAACAACTTCGGAACTTGAATTTTGATTTTGAGGCGTCACACTTCGCGAAGTGCCGGCAGAGCTGTAAGGAACTGCTGTTGCTACTGGACTGGATCTAAAAGACTCCTGCAAAGAGTTGGCCTGTGACAGGTACTCTGGCGTGGAACGTTGTAACGACGGTGAATTGGTGGAAATCGGCGTCTCAACGGGTTGGTGGCTTGGAACTGGCGCGATAGATTCGTTTGGATTGAATATATTAGGTGTTGCGATACTCGATATGGCTAGCGGCTGAGTTACAGGGGCGGAATATTGTTTGGACGCGTTTGATGTTAAATCGGGCGGCGGTGCGTATTTGAGACGTCTTTGATTACCAAGCCGATATGAAATGGGTCCTGAAACGAAAAAAAAAGAACTGTATTATTTATGCAGAATAGGGTTAGATGGTGGTAGTGCTAGTATGTTCGGCAGCGGTATGATTTGTTCGATATCGTCTCCGTCAACACTTACCTCCTCTTGCCACGTACTCTACGCTCTGTCAACTCTACACTATGCTCTGCACACTAACTGTGTCTCTGTCAACGCCAACAATGTTATACTCTACACTACACACTACGTCCCGACTCCCTAACGGTCGTCTCTTATATTGGGTCTTTGGTATACCTGGCCCACACGTTGACCCATGGCCAAGTAGACCCCTTTAATTACCCATGACCAAGTAGACCCTTTTAATTACCCATGGCCAAGTAGACCCTTTTAATTACCGTATCGTGGAAAAACCCCTGGAGAAAATCCCGACGAACTACAGGTAGAAAGCAATGAAAGTGTTGAAGGGCCAGGAAGAATGAGAAATTACGATTTGTCCGTGGCCCTTTAAGAGAATGGGTAATTAAAAAAGCTGTACGTGACCATCTTGGGTCAACAACAGCTGTAAACCACATGTGCGTGGTGGGAATAGCAAAAAGCGTGGTATAAAAGGACGTTTCGGTGGAGAGAATAGTTAGTTATCAGAATTGTCAGTTGCAATTAGAAGTTAGTCGATGCTCATGAATTGTTACTTGTAAGCTGTAAGTTGAGTAATTGTAGAAACTTAGTTATTTTAGTTGTATCGCATTACTACATTGAGAAACAGCTCTAATTAAATAGTCATAGTTGTCTGTTCAATCACTGTAAATTACATCGTTATAAATAAAGTCACAATATTATTACGATACAGAAAGCATATCAAAATCGGATCAAAACGCAATACCTGTTATCCGTGCAAAACAAGATTTAAAAATAAAATTTAATTTCTAATTTGCCGATGTAACAATATCATTGATTGTTAATTATTGCGCAGCAGGGCCTCTAACATTCGTAACTTTCTGAGAAATCTAACAAATTTACCATTCGTTGACGAAGGCAGCGTAGGTGGCACCGTAGGTTGCGGCGGGGCTGACAAACTTCCGCTAATTCCAGAATTAACCTCGACGGATCCTGCGTAATTCGTGCGTCGAGGATCGTGGAAATTGGCGACTACAGGAGGTGACGTATCCCTCAACGAGTCATGCGAAGGCACATAAGGATCTGTATTCTGTACACCGGTCACTTTCTCCACTCCTTGACTCGCCTGAGATGTGGAATTGTCGCCGGTAATCGATGACAATGATAAATTCGGCAAGGAGGAAAGAATAGAGGTGAGGTAGCCTTGTTTCGTTGGCTGACTCGTTGGATTCTTGCTTTCTTCAGGGTGCAAGGGTATTGGCGTGAATTCGCTATCCGCATCGGCCGCAGTCACCGATGTTGTTGAATTATGTAAACTCGTCGGCTCCTGTCCTACGAAGTTGTTCAGTTCAGCACCTGAAAACAACGGAAAATTTGACGATATTTTAGAACGTACAAGACAGATTTACGATATAGAGATAATTTTCCACGAAGGTCCTTCTTTTCTAAAATAAATGGAGATTAATTATGATGAATAATAAGACTGATAACGAATAGGATTATATTTTTCTATAATTCGTGTTTAAAATACGTTTGGATTTCATGGAAAACAAATAATTCGCATACATGTCAGAAAGCGACGAATCTAATTTTATCTTATTAGATAGAATTGTATTGAAGTAATTTCATTCCGCAAAACTTTACCGTGTAAATCATGAAAACCATCCCCCAATGATAGCTTCGCAAATTTAATAAAACCTAACGTACGAATAAATGAACAAATTCAATTAATTCCTTATTTGTGTGAAACAATAATATCTCGAGTATAATTATTCCAGAAAAAATTGTACAAGCTGTATCAACCTTTTAATCGCGACAAATACCATAAAACAAACCTATTACCTCGCTTTTTCGAGGAACGCATAATTTTTAACTTTCCATCGCTCTAAATTCCTCGCGCTAATACTGAACGGAATAACAAACATCTCGGGCAAGCCTGCTCTATCTTTAATCTTTAATGAAATCTCAAGTTCAAATCTGTCTTCTTACAAAGCAAAACCTGCGTGCTTAATCTCGACGCTTAAAATCTGACGCAACGCTATATAAATTACCCAAGTTCCTGAAAATCTTCTATTTACATGACGCAGGAACGACGTAGCTCAGCAATCATAACCTGGTACACTTCTAAAGCTATCCATAATCTCATTCTTTGCTATATTAACCGTGAATCCCTCGATACACTGATATCTCGGCTGGATTATTCACAAACTGTCAATATTGGACAGGATATAATGAAGGTAAATCCCAATGACGAAGATAATCGCCTGTATCTTTTCTTACGCGCACGATTGTGCTGACATCCTGTCGGATCTCGTATTACCGATTTCTATAGCCGATCTCACATCCTGTACACGCGTTCACATCAAACACCTGTGATTGTGCAACATGCCGCGTTTACACCTAAATTTACTTTGCGTCCACGTTATCGTCTACCTAATTGACAAGACACCTTACCCTTTTGTAAACGACTACGCCCGCAACTTTATAAGTAACTGCCTCATTTTTACGACGAGTCTTCCGACCACAGTGTCCCCGAATCATCGAACCATATCATGTCAGCGTTAACGTGTTTCTGGTTCTTGTTTGTTTGTTGCTTGGTGTGTATCAAATGCGCGATAGTTTTCGACGGTACGTCAATTGCGAATCCTGCAAGTATCGATGAAGGTTCGAGAAGAAACTGGAAGCTTTTCAGGCAATCATTAAATTCGGAAGCTCGACAGGCACCTCATTGGAGTCGTTCGACACAGCGTTCAGTGGATAAGGAAGTTTTTAAAAAATTTGAAAATATCGGTGCTGATGGAATTTTAGTTTCCTCTGCGGACGCGTGTTCCAGGTGAGGTGATCACGAGGATTTATTAAGAAGTGATCTTTGGAATTTTCTTGCATGGAATCGTTGAGGATCAAAGGATCATTGATTGGGACGCGATGAATGAATTCTTTGATACTCGTAAGGCGTTTGATGAGTATTTTTAAGTATTTTTAAATCTAGACATCAATTTTCTTGTATTTGTATATTTTCTGAATTTCCTTTAACAGTGAGATTTTTAACATCTTGCGTATATTTCATGTATCTTATGCGTTTTTATGTATTTAGTTTATCTCGTATCTTCGAGAGAAGACTTAAGTATTCAAAGTAATCGCTCTTTATAAACATAATTATGAATGGGATATAGAATAAAGAGCGAATGTAGGAAAACTTGACAAAAATCGTTCGTGTAACTCTTTTAGCGATGATGCAACCGACTCGTACTGAAATATTCCACTTATCTTAATGACAAATAGCCGATAATTCGTAACTTGTCGAAGTACCTAATAACTACTGAATAAATATCTAATACAGTGAACGACAAAAATTTACATATATTTAACAAAGTTTACGTGTTCCACATATCTGTAGTAACTAAAAACGCACGTTGTTGCGAACACGTGCACGCTCGCATATCAGTATAAAATGACTTCAAACTTGCTCGGTATATTAACATATTTCTAGAGAGAATTTCAAAAAAGTTGAAGCTCATTTCTTGTAAAAGACGTGGAACTTTGATCTTAAATCGTATTTTACGTGCACTTGATGATTACAGTGCACCTGTAAGACACTAATATGTACAATGTTAAATGTTAAATCTTTTTAATCGTTTCATAAAGACGTAACATTGTTTATCATATATTTTAAGGTAGTAAATACTAAAATAAAATTTCAATTTATTATAAAGGTACTGCATTGACAGATACAACAAGAATGGAGTCAATCAAAAATATATTAATGTCTTCTGGACTAACGACATTGACATATTAGGTAAGATACATTGACATGCAAGAAGTAATTATAATTTCAAAACCACATGGGACAATTGTAAAAAGGTCATGCTTTGTGGATTCAATCTTTAATATAAAACATTACGTAGATATCAGTTATCTAATATATATGTATATATATATTTTTATTTGACAGACAGTTTAAATAAAATATATATCACCAATAAATGAATTATAAGTTGAAAAATGAAACGTATTTTTTATACAATAAATAAGATTATTATTTATCCAAAAAAAACATGATTTAACTCTTTGATCTATTAACATTTATATTATCATAGTTTTTAAGTAATTAGTAATTAATTGTACAGCAAACTAATCTACTTAGTTGTCTACTTTCGACACAGTTTCAACTAAGCTTCAATAAAGTTTATTAAACAGAAACAAACCTCTGAAAAACTGACTCGTATGCTTAAATATTTTAGATCAAACTCGACAAAAAGATCATTCAGAATTACTATTAAAAACAGGATCGACGAATACACGAAATTCGAATAACATGATCAAAAACTGTCAGGTACGGTTCAACACAATTTTTAGTGGCGCTACCGTTTCAATAACGCTCATCGTCTTCTTTATGCTTTTAGATTTACCTTGACCTAAATTGTAACATCACTGAAACAGGAACTGCCTCGAATTACGCAGACAGAGAATTCCAACCAAGCGTGGAAAATAGCGAGGGAAATAAAAGAGATCGGAGCAGGGTTATCGATCCTGTTGGCGTAATTACTATCTCTATTACTTTAAATTCATTCACAAAATGTACATGTTATGCGCGAAACGTGAAATTCAGACTAGGCGTATTTCGAACAACGAAAATTATTTTATGGATCTCGGGTTATGTCTTAAAATTAATTAAATAAACAGCAGAATAACTACATCTATATATCTAATTATCCGTAGTAACAAGAAAAGTAATATTCCATAGCACGGATATTAATTAGCGGTATTATACAAATACTGTCGCCTGGGCAAAATGTTATCGTTATATGAATTTTTATTTCACTTTAAATTATCAAATAATTTAATGAACATTTCTTTGTATACATTTATTACTCTCAATATCTGAGCAGAATATACAGTTACATATATTTAATTTCTTAAATATTTTTTGACAGATAAAAATAGCGGAAAATTATAATTTGAACGGACAGACGCAAATGAATTTCTCGGTGAACAGTACAATTCATCGAATCATCGTAGACATCGACGGAAACGTTTCGAACGCGTTGCTTCAAATACCCATGGGTAAGTTTTTCTTGGCCGCTTGATTAAATTTTAGAGAAGCAGCGGATCAAGATCAACTCGATAAATCGAATTAGCAGCAAATTAGCAACCAATTCACCAAACGTAAATCCGTTTACGTCGACGCAACAGCAGCTCGAGCCACGTGTTTTAATGCTACACAGCCAATTTAGTTATGCATTGTAAACTAAAAATAATCTTCGATCCTTAGTACGTAGGCTAGCGAGTGAATTAATAGCACTCGGCAATTTTCATGTCCATGTTCACTGTGCGGTGTTATTTATGCTCTTTATTACGCATATTTATTACACGCGAAACGTAAGATTTAATTTACCACGTTCGTTTTATGCAAATGAGAAAAGCCGTACGAATTAATAAAAAAAAAAAAAAAAAACGCTTACCAAAGTCGCATCGACAAAAGTGTAACTGATGGACAACGTACTTATACTAAAAAAAACATCGGTCATTTTAACGTAGGTACAGTTTTCTTTGACGTATACACAACAAATTGGCGTTTTAGATCATCTACATTTCTGTTTACAGCAAGAGAACGATCTGTATCGCTCTAGATTCATGTTCGAAAACTATCCATCACTGTGTTAACGTATCAACGAAGACCACAAACACGAACTATTTTACCTTTAAATTAGTAATCTTAGATTGTCACGTCTCTTTTTTTCTTTGCTTCACTAGCTTGATATCAAACTTTCAACTCTGTTACAAACATAATAAACCTGACCAGTTCCGCGCAAATTTCCACGCACCTCTGCGCACCATTAACTCGCAAACACCGTCGAACTTTTAACGCTGACAAATCTTTCGTAAGTAAAGTCACCGATTCACCTACTCACCTAGACTTCCCTTTAAAGGGATGGTCTCAAATCAAAGGAAACGCCACTGTTTTTTCTCCGATGTCCTTCGTTTTTCTTCCACGATAAAACTAACGACATTCCTACGAATTTCCATAGATTAAGAATTACTTTTTAAGAATTAACTTTCACCCTAAAACGCTGCTCCGCACAGTGCGGAAATAACACGAATCTACTGCGAGTAAAACGATCGATCCTATGTAGTCACCTGTGTACGCAATCGTCCAGAGACCACCTTAACGAGTGATTTCCAATCGAACGAAACACCACTGTTTTTCCCCCTGGCTTTTCCTAGTTCGCGAACACTTCCAACCGGCCTACCGTTCATCGTATCGACCGCTTCGTCGTCTCGGAGAATTCCGGCCGCGTTCGTTACGTTACAGCGAACGATTCTCCTCGTTTCGGACGCATAATCGCGATACCATCGCCACACGAATCCACCGATTCTTATTCGGCGCGTGTTCATCGCCGATTGCTCGCCAAGCCGTTAGATCGCTCGCAACCGTCCCGAAATATTCCTCGTACACTCGAGGACCATCTTTCTCGCGAATGCAGCGAAAGATCGGAAATGTTCGCGAAACGGACCGCTATGTGCACGTACTTTGTGTATTCTCATTAACAGACGCAACAGTGTCGAGGGACGTCACGGCGATATCTTGGACGCACAAGGGAGATCCGAACGGGGTGAGAATTGACACACGAAATGCGCCACCTGGCGAGTGGCGGATGAAACTCGCAGGGGTGAAAGATTCAAAATATCGCGTCGTCGTGCAGGGTCTCGTGGGCGAAGAGAACGACGCAGACAAGCTGTTTTCACCGGATCTACGATCGAACGGTGAGTGAGAATTTTTAGTTCGAATAATCTGAGTACCGCCGCGTGTCCCGTTGATCGTCGTTGGCAAAGCCGAGAAGGGACGATTCTACGTGAAAAAATAGGTCGAAGACGTAGAATAGACTTGTTTCCTTTGAGGCTCTATTCTCGAGAAAATCTGCTAAAACGCTAAAAAAAATTGCTATATGTAAATTTGGGTACAATATCTTTTCCGTTTCAGGCGTCGTTTTAATGAAAATAATGTTCGAACGTATTTAGTTAAGAAATGTGGTCGGTACATTTATTAAATTTAAAAAGTTGATAGTTTTTTTTTATAGAATTCGAACTATGAAATTATCATTCTGCTGAATAGATAGAGGAGAGTGTGTTATGGAAACTAAAGTACAGTTGAGGGAAAACGAAGGAGAACTTCATACTTGTGATTGATGTGCGACTCGATAAAGAAGATAATAAGAATGGAAATTGTTACATGCGAGTGAAGGAACTTAGTTTTCGAAGGTTATATAATATCGCGGAAACAGTAGTGTACATTAAATTGCAGAACGATAAGAATCTCAAAAGTAAAAGGAACACCAAACTAATATGATTTTAAATCGATTGTTAATTACGAAGACACGGTAATGTAAATATGTATAAGATATTTAAACACAAAGCGAGATTTAAAAATTTGTTTGCCCAAAATCATGTAACTCACGCGAAATCTTTGTTTCGATATATAATTAAACGATACTTGTGACAAAATGCCATCTAGACAGCATATTTGCAAAACATTTATATATTTACGATTAAATCGTCAACGAACATCCCTCTTTTTTCAATGTCACAATAAAAGGGAATAAAATAACCGAAGTATGATATAATCGTACGATAGAATACATATAACAACAGTGATACAATGTTGTATAAACAGTTGGGTGAAAAATCTATTTCCATGATACTCCAAAATGCTTACTATATTGAAATCGCTCTACCCGCAGATAAGCATGCAACGATATCGTGCCCATAAATGGAAAATTTTTATTGAGAAAGTATCGTTACGAATATTTCCAAACAAGCAGAAACGGTCGGTGCATAAAAACGTATCTTTTAAACAGATATTAAATTTAATTGACCATAAAAGATGGTCGGCGCGACCTTAAATAAAATAAATAAAAATAGTAATATTTAAATTTAAAAAGCGGAATACAAATTACGCATTACTTTTTACGAACAGCGTGCATAAAATTATCTCAACATATGGAAAACACCGATACGAATACGATAAAATAATTCATGTATTTAACATGTGTCTCCAAATCTCCAGCCATCTATTTATGTAAAGCCGATCGCATATTCAACGTCCATATATATATATATATATATAGCATCGTATGGACACGAACAAAAAAAGCGATACCAAGCAGATATAATCATTGATACAATTACTATCACTGTCAAAGATGTACTAAAATTCTTGTTGTGTAACTTGCACACAGAACATTTCAAACACCGAGCAACACTTGTTACAAGTGCACTTGCTACGTTCGAATACCATCGGGGTGTTCCCTGACGATGATTCAACCAGATTATTGTCTTATCGTTGTGACACGACAATCCCGTTGCAATGAATCCTTTGCACTTGGGTAGCATTTTAACATCTTTTTTAATTACCACGGTAATTAAAAACTAAATTCATATGAAAAGATGTACGATTACTTTATTTATATTTTATACATATAGCAATGAATTAGAATACAATTGACATATCTCGTAATTTATAAAATGTGACACATTTCGAAACAATTGCTCGGATGATTACTCGAGCGAATGATTGCGAAAGAATTTCACACCAGAAACTCTAATTAAAAGTTTCAATTAAAACGTTCCACTTTAATACCGAAAGAATTAAGATATTCGCCGATCGAGTTCTTATCGCTTGCAAATTTGACGTTTGAACTCTTTCTAAATGCAATGCCTTTGACGTTTACCTGAATCGATTACACGGCGACACCTCTAAATGCAAAAGAGAATATTCCTAGATACAAAGCTGATAAATAATGGCTAAGTTTGTGTGAAATGGCTAAGTTCACGAGATCCGTATTTACGACACAGAAACAGTCGCATCGGAATAACCGGCATTGCGGCTGTAAAGGGTTAAAATTCTCAATCACCAAGAGTCGATATCGAGAGCTTACCTAGGCAACCTTATGAAACGACGATCAATCGACAATAATGGGAGCGTGGCGATCGTTTGAAATTTAAAGGATTCCGAGGACCAGATACATCCGACCAGATCTAGTCCGATGGTCTAGCTAACGTAAACTTATATCGCGAACTGTCAGCAAACGCCGTCGTGTTCGCATTTGCCACCACGTCGCAACGCGTTGAAGAGACTTGCTAACGACACGCCGTACATCTGACAACTGCCAACCGAAACGTTGCTTTCTGGCTCGGAGATACACGAAAAGTTGTGCAATACGCGACGGCGAGCTGCCCTTTGATCAGCCAGCTCGCGCGTTTAGCTGACGCACGCGAGATGCAGGAAGAGAAGATCGAGATTCGCCAGTTCCTTCTCCTACTTTTTGCTTCTTCTTTATGAATCATCGAAATCGAACAGACGCAACGAAAAAATTAAGTACGCGTGTGGCAACGCACAAAAGACGATTTCCGCGCAACAGGCTGATAGATTCGCAATTAACCCATCTGCAAATGTGCTGTTCTATTATTACCAAATCGGTTGTACCTTGACTATATGCTCGCTTGATACATCAAAACTATCAACACGTTCGTGTTTGATGTATCGTCGTCTTTTTCAGTATCATCTCACCGATGAGTGTTGTGTTGTTGGCGGTTTTAAATCTTATTGCACGGCACCCGGCTTCTTTATCTCTGGCTGAGCCTCCTTCAGAAGGAAGGAATGTTGTATTGAATAAACCGTTTCATATGGAAATGTAATTATCAGACTGCGAATGATTATGCACGTATGGGAAACTGAAGCATGCAAATAGAGAATAGAAAGAATGGATTACACAACGTCAAAGAATATACCAAATATAAGTACAAAGTACGGTATCCGTTATAATACTTAAAAGATGGAAGGAATCTCTATAGAGATTCTATCTTTTAAGTTGATTCCACAAGAAATATGAATTTTCGTAAATGTCGTACGTTCGAAGTAACTAGTGAAATAGCAGCTATGAATTGAAATAATGCTAAGTTTCGATTCATAGCTTCTACAGAAACAAACCGTAAGTCGTAAATTCGAATTATTACGGGAACGTGATTTGCTGAAAACGATTGTCGTTCACGCCGTGATTCAGACATTACGCGTACAACAGCAAGAATTAAAGTAATATTTATTTTTAGTAATGATAATTAAACTGGAAGCTTGTATTAGCTTCCAGTTACTTGTGTCAGTAACTATTTTTCAAGTTTTTAAGTACATACTGCCTATTATCTTGACAAAATTGTTCGAAGAATTTGTCATAAGTTTCGAGAGCAGTTCTTAGCTTGTCCATCGATCAATTTTTCAGTTTGATATATAATTGTATATAATATAATTATATACAAGTTAAAAGGAAATAAGTTTGAAGATACTTGACTTCGAATGTTGCGAATTTGCAATGAAATATAGTTGAAGTTGATAATATTCAAACATTGCGTGCGATGTTACACAATTGAAAAATGTTTCTCTAACGAATTCGATTCGATGAAATCTACTATCTGTCGAACAATTCTAATCAATACATATTACGTTAATGCACGCACGTGTTTATTTAAGTTTCTCAATGGTAGGAGATATCGGCGACAATAATTTGAAGAAAATATTTATATCAGCTGAAGAATTTACATACGTTAGTTCATTGCTATTCAGCTAGGAGATAATGTCATAAATACTGTAATTAATGTATCAAAGATGCACCGTTCTCGAACAAATGTGATCGATACACACATGCTCGTCGTATCGTTTGTTTTCGTTTAGATTGCGAAAATTACACAGAACTCAAGTATAAGCATTCGATATTTCACTGAAAACAATTAAATCATAATAATCGTACACAAATTTTAATCTGTACATTTACCTTGAACAAGTTAATGTAATCTAAATAAGAAGGAGAAATATATCATCTTCTAAAATTAGACAGAAAGTAAACAATTCAAAATTGCTTCCAATGAGTATTTCATAGATGTTAGTTATAATATTAAATATTAGATCTTGTATTTTTCAAAATACTTAAATTCTTTTTAAATGCATACGTTATTTCGATCTTCTAAATAGACGAAATTCGTCTCTGCTTATTAATTCAGATTCCTATATAAATTCCTACTGAGAAACATAATCGAATTCTTTCATAGCAGCCTATAATAAAATAAAAGTCACTTTCTTACAGGAAACGTGAACGACGAAGCGAATAGATATGATCGTTCAAACATTAAAAAAGAAGCAGATATATCACGAGATGAAAAGGATACATTCAATGATAAAATAATGGTAATGTATACTAAATATGCCACTATCATTCTGTGAATATATTTGAAACTAAAAATTGTATTGAAACATCGTCAACCTGTAATAAATTTTTCCAGCCGATTAATTCTGAAATAAGTGTGATTGAACAACAAAATTTGGATGCTACAAGTAGTTACAAATTAATGGGGAATAAAAAGATAACTCGAGAAAGACCACTAAAATATGTTATTCAAGATCGAGATGAAAATGAGCAAATAAGGAAAGAAATTTCAACAGAATACGATTTGTCGACGATTACTCCTAGTACTGAAAGCCTGCTCCTTAATTTCGTTGAGTATGTTACTATCGTAGATGTTGATAAAAATCTAACTGTTACTTCAAATTCTCCGAATGAGAAATTTGTTGAAAGAATGATTCCAATGGAGGTAAAGAAAATAGAATTCTCATTAATATTAAGCGAATGAATAATATTATTCTCAGCTGTGACATAACGAGGTAATTACGTAGTTCCGAATCGATTCACCGAAATGTCAAATTTACATTCACTAGTCTTAAATGAACAATATTAAAAAAACAAAAAAAATTAGCGTCGCATAATTACTTCCCTCGTATTGTAAACAGAAAGAAATTTACTTTATTTTATTTCGCTTGCAATTCTAACTTTTACGTGATAAAACATAACACGTCATTGATTTAGGAATGGGATGAGTCTCATAAAAAATCTTCTACTGGAATAATCGATAACCTCGACGTTGATATCAGAACACCAATACAAAAAGATGATATATCTATGAGGATGATAGAAGCTCTAGATAATCGTGAACTATCCGAAGAATTAACAAACTATGCTAATGAAAATATTATCGAGGAGAAGACAATGCTTATAGAGGTAAACAGAAATAGCAATCTGCTTGTCACACCAGGAACGATACACAGAATAGTATTTGATGTGATGAACAATTGTATTTTGCCTGTGAGATATGCATTCAGAGTAAAGAGCACTCCTTTCAGACTGTACAACATTCAACCAGCCTAGTAAGTTATATTATGTTTATACTCAAATTTCACCCATGATAGCCTTTAACGATTAATTATATTCTGAGTTATCTGTCTTCCCTTTATTTTATTTTTTAACCATTGTTGTATGATAAGACAAGACTAATCTATTTCTTTTATTTAACTTTTATAAGTTAATGACATACAATGAATAAAGTTCTCTCCCGCTAATGAACGTTTTATTTTATATACATGCGTAATTATCAATCACACGTCATCCATACGTATGATCCTTTCTTCATACGTCAATCTCATTGATCTGTTCATGCCTGACCATGAAAAATTAATTTCATTTCGAATCATAACATTAATTAATATCATCGTATGATCAATTATGTAATTAGATTATACGAGACAATAACAAAAGTCAAATAAAAATGTTGAAATTATTAAATAAGAATATCATGTAATATTAGCTACACAGATGTTAGTGAAAAAAATGCAATAACTTAAGTGAATATCATTACTGTATAAATGAACAAAACTTTTGCTTGGTTGTTGAATAATTTTAATGCCATCCCAGTTATATTAGCATTATATCGATTTTCGTTACGCGATATGACGACTTATTCATTATTTACTAATTATCTATATTTTAGCACATGGATATATCCCGGACAGATGAGCAACGTAGCGGTAGATTTGATTGTACCTGATAATGCTGCACCCGATACAGCTAATACTGTCACGTTGTTTATCTTGGGTACAGAAATAAAGGAAAAATCTGTATATCTATACGTAAAAGGATCAGTTTCAAAGGTAATCATTGGAAAAAGTTAATCACAAAAATGATTAATTATGAGAATATATATCTTTCAAGCGAAACACTACCAAATAAATCCTTAAAAATTAAAATTTTCATTTGGTAATTTATAAAGCATACATCATCTTGAATATTTCAAATTTTGTGATGGACACGCTTATTAAATCATTAATAAAAGTCGTGCAAATATGTTTGCAAATGTATATCGTATAAAAATACAGATTATGTAGCAACTTGAAACATTCTTTGTGGTTTAATGAAATTTTAATTTTAATTTTAACTATTAACATTATAAAATCTATTTATATATATATATGTAACTACATATATAAAATCTTATTGCCGAAGAGTTTCCGAATGGAAATATTAATACCTCTGCTACTATCAAAAACATACATTTTTATCAAATAACGTTTTCTATTAATATGATAATCTGATGATAACATTCCATCGTAAGTTTTATTACGTTATGTCACAATATCTAGCTAACCGATGATGTAAAGCCAACTACTGAATATTCTTTCAATAATAACTGCGCTGGAAAATTGGTCAAAGACCGATGCTATAAATCCCGTTGGAGCGTCGACATTACAATTCAAGATTACGACTCAGGTATTAATTGAATTTCATACAATGCTTTATCTGAGAGCGAACGGTAGTTTTTCCTTCTTTTCCATTACAAACGAATTAGCAATAAATTATACTTTCTGCTCTACTCGCACTAAGTTAATTTTAAACATTCTTTTTAAATATGTCGCACTTATTAAAGTTTCTAAATAGCTTTTTCTATTCAGTGTTATTAATAATTTTCTGTGTTAATATTCTAAAAGTTTTGGTTTACAAAAAATTCACGTGATTAATTTACGAAGTACAAATTTACTGGTATTCAGAACAAAAATCATCTTATTTATACTGAATTTTCTGAATTTCACAAAGAAAATATGTTAAATATTTCATGCAGGTTTGAAACGTGTAATATCGTCACTAAACAATATTTACCCACGTACGGAATTTATTAGTGGCACAAGAAGCCCTGTAACATTCTATTATTCTGCTACATGTTGTGATAAGACAGTTAAAATTACGGCAATAGATTTATTAGACAATTACAGCACTATAACGATAGATGTCACAGGTAATTATTGCATCATTGCTTACATTTATTGATATAACTTCTTATTTCATAAATAAATATGAACATTGAACAAAATATGCAACAATCTATGGCACCCATATCAGAAACATATTTCTAAATTTGTATTACTTTCTAAGAAACATGATAATATAACTATGGAGAAATGAAGAATTTGTATCTTTCATAATAAAACAAATACGACCAATATTTCAGCATGGAACAACTTATCAGAAGCAGAGATTGCAGCTATTACAGTAGGAGCATTGATGGCTTTGTTATTCATTATTATGATCACTGTCTTAATCATATATTGCATTCGAAAAAGGAAAAGTCACGACTTGCCTTATACACAACGATATGGATCAAGACCACCTACGCAGTCAGAAAGAACTACTTTCTAATCTTTTATTAGTATTAAAATATATATCGCAGTATGATATAGCTTGTGTTCACTCTTGTTATTACATAAGTTAATATTACAAACTAACATTAGATTTAAAATACATTTCTGTTAATTATATCTACAATAATGTACATAAATTGTTGTTAATAAATGTTGATATTACTTTATTTCTATATGCAGACACAATGATTTTATTTAATATTTGAAGAACAATCAAATTCAATTTGAATTTATAGCATTATAATTTTAATGCTAGAAGTATAAATTGAAACTTAATGTAATTGTAAATTAAACAAATTTCAACAAAAGGAACATTAGAAAACTTAATGTACAAAATCTATTACAAACTTTAAGTTATAATAGAATCGCAGTGCATTGCACGATTAAAGAAATGAAAGGGTAAACTGTTTTATTTTACAATTACATACAAATATATAGAACATTAGAGCTAATATAAATTTCATGTTTGAACAAAATCATTAGAATTCAATAAACAGTTATACTTATTTTGCAACATACATACAAGCACCGAGTACAATAAATAAAATATCTAGGTTGGAAAACAGTTCCTAAACTAGTAAGAAATAAACTGACATTCAGCTTATAACAAACAATATGCATGCACAGATGTTTGCCGAGATGCAAATGATACCTGCAACTGTGTGAAAATAAATGAAACAAAAAAACAAGAAAACGTACATACGGATGATTAGTTTTGTGATAAATGTCACTCATATATTTTATCACATGTCAAGATTAGGAAAATATGAATCTGTGAGAGCCCCACCCAGGTGTTTCATTAACAGACTCACCATCGCGGAGTACCGCAGGTGTAGCAGGCGTAACTGGCATCAAAAATGCATTTTCGGTGTAATTTTCAAACGGAAAGCCTTCACCAGCAGCTGATAATAATGGATTTTTCACTTTACGTGATTTACCACTCATGTTTGCAGTGACGTTGGCACCATGGAACTCGAAACACTGCCATCAAAAGATTACTAAACTACGAATTGCAAAACACTGTTAGTTCACCATAGACTATAAACACTTAACCTATATCGCCACGTCTATGTATAGTCTAAATACGTATGTGTGTACATTTGTATAGCAGAGGTAACATATGAGCTAAAAGTCTGTATTCTAAAGACTCAAACGTGGTTCAGAGAGATATACTCCATGTTACTAGTGTTCTCTACTAAAATGTACATGCGCAATGCGCATGCGTTATTTCACACATAGCTATCTTCAGAGTAATATTCATGAAAACCAGAATTGTGCATTATTCAAATAATATTTTGAATAAATTTTTTGAATAGAAGTTACAGATAGAAGGAACGAGATTATTGGAGGATTTTTTTTGTCAGAAACGTATTGCATACATTTATTGATTGTTTGATTTTTATCACAACTTCCTTATTCGATAAAAAGATATTACACCTAAAAATATTTTAATAATTTGCATTATAATAGAATACATTATAAACCTATGTGTGAAATTAAAATCATATGTTATAGATAGTTATGTACGTAAATATCTATTCTCGCTTGTATACAGTTACAAACGTCGAATTCCAAATACATATGTGAATACTTGAAATCGAAAGATCGTAACATTTTAATAATTTCATCTTGAATTTATCAAACTTAATTAATAATTTATTTCTACAGTATTATGTAAACAAAACTCAACAAGAGTTATAATGCAAATATATTATGAAACGCTGCATATGTATATATCTATTGTATATCAAGTATCATAACAATTCACTGTAAATGAGACAAAGATATTAAATTTTCTAAAAATAGCTATTTAATAATAAAAATAATAAGAATATACTATGAGTATGTTTTTAAAACAATTATCGTGAAATTAAATGCGATTGTAAATATTAATCTACAATTCGTCGATTTCATTTATTAGATATAAAAGGTGTAATTTTTCATTGAAACAACGATTTATTTTTTGCTTTACTATTTGGTCAATAAGTTTGAGATAAACTTTAAATACATACGTGTACTATTTATTAGATAAAATTTCGTTATACTGTTCCTTTTCTTTTCTTTCTTTTCCCTTTTCATCTTTCAAGTAGATGAGTCTTTACAAGACTCCATACAAAAAGGGTTTCAGTCAAATAAGACAGATCCAATAATGATTAATACTTTTAATAAATTAAGAATTTAGCTTATTCGTCAATATTCATATTTCAATAAAATTTTAACTTGAGTTCCACTAAGATTCGTTAGTGTTATACTTCCTTAGATCTATATTTTGCGATGTGTTTCTACAACGATTTTCGTATCGAATTCATTAACTCTTCAATTTCTAAAGTTCAGATTATGATGCAACATGAGAAATTTTGCCAATTTCTGCTTCTTTCCAATACTCATAGTTCAGATTATGATGCAATATGAGAAATTTCACCAATTTGCTAACTCTATTAGCACAAAACAACAAATTTCGGAAGACGGGATTAAAATCCTTTTTACCTAAAATATTTTTTGCGAATTTTTATTAAGATATACAAATTTTTTACGGATTGTATTTTATTAATTTGCCAAAAAACTGAAAACAATCGAAAACCAATGATCCTACGGCGCTATTATAAATTAACACACTGAATAGAACTATCAAGTCGCTTATATTAAAGGACAAATAAAATATGGCATTCATTAGTGTCTATGAATTCTAATACTCCCAGTTTTTAATATTATGAATTATTAAAGATAAGAAGTAAATTCCAAAAAGATTAAAATAATTCATCGAAATAATTACCTATTCGTACTTTGCCTTATTTTCTCACAATGCTGAATATAAATTAAGATTTGTGTCATGAAGACGAAAGATTTGAGAAATAAATAAACTGCGAAGAAATAAATTCAGAAATATTTATTACAGTTTAACTATATCGAATATATTTTGAATACATAGTTTCTGACAAACACATTAACAATTTCAGTGACGTTGAACACCTTCTTTAATCATAAGATTGGTTAGTCTTCGTATCTTGGAAATATGGGCTCATCAAAGGGGGAATGAGGACGTTGTGGGGGATGATCTGGAATTGGGGGAAGGTGCGGGTGGTGTGGTGGAACGGGTGGATGGTGTGGTGGAACTGGTGGATGGTGCGGTGGAACTGGTGGATGGTGTGGTGGAACGGGTGGATGGTGTGGTGGAACGGGTGGATGGTGTGGTGGAACGGGTGGACGGAGTGGTGGAAGGTGTGGACGATGTGGTGGAAGGTGTGGACGATGTGGTGGAAGGTGTGGACGATGTGGTGGAATGTGTGGGCGGTGTGGTGGAACGGGTGGGCGGTGTGGTGGAGGCGGTGGGCGGTGTGGTGGAAGGTGTGGACGATGTGTAGCAGAATCAGGAATTGGTCGACCAGATGGCCTTGGACTGTCAGATGGAGTTGGTCTTGAAGGATGGGGCGGTCTAGTAGGGTGAGTTGGTCTTGAAGGGCGGGATGGTTCAGTAGAATCAGTTGGTCTTGAAGGATGGGGTGGTCTAGTAGGGTGAGCTGGTCTTGAAGAACGGGATGATTCAGTAGAATCAGTTGGTCTTGAAGGATGGGGTGGTCTAGTAGGGTGAGTTGGTCTTGAAGGACGGGATGGTTCAGTAGAATCAGTTGGTTTTGAAGGATGGGGTGGTCTAGTAGGGTGAGCTGGTTTTGAAGGATGGGGTGGTCTAGTAGGGCGAGCTGGTCTTGAAGGACGGGATGATTCAGTGGAATCAGTTGGTCTTGGAGGATGGGATGGTCTAGTAGGGTGAGTTGGTCGTGGAGGGCGAGATGTCGCCGTAGGACCGGCTGTCGAAGAATGTGGTGGTCTTGAATGGTGACGTTTACATTCTGCATGCTCCCTGGGCCAATCGCATACTCTTAAATCCGAATTATATTCCAGTCCTTCGCTACATTCCATTATCTGCGGTTTGCCTGCATTGCAGAAATAGTAGGTCGAGCAGTCATCTGGATTCGGAAACAAGGCAACATCTTCTCCGTCCTCATTTGGACATTGAGGTGGAGTGGCGGAAGCAAACGTCACCAAAAGTGTGGCAAATATTGCCACAAACGTTGCTAAAATAATTATCAGGCGGTCTTGATTAATATCGTATCCAGTAATTTATTAAATTAAGATCAGGTTAAAAATATCGACAAAATATTTATATAATGTAAAAAATGTTATGACAAGATGAAAATTCTGTTTCTGTATGCATATATCTATGTATATGCATTTTCTTGTATAATATAATAAAGAAAAAGATCTTATAAATGAGAATTAAATGATGTTGAACGTGTAAGGAACAAAAATATCTTTACTAAAATTAATATGTTCTATTCCACTTTTTCCGATCAATCTTAACGTGAACAATTTTATTAGAGTTTATTACAACTATCTTACCTTTCATTTTTGCTTCTGAAAGCGCACAATTTCGTCTTGTATCGTATTCCTTCTCACTATTGTTATGACGATCACATATGTTTTCCTCTTTATATATTCGACGTAAATATTTTTAATAGATTATCAGCAAGCAAATAATTGTTTATCAATCATAATTATCATCATATCGTGATAAGTCTAACTAAGAAAAAATTAGCTACTACATGAGTCGTTGGAACGTAGCGTTATTGAGTGTTAATATTGTCTGCTAATCATATCGGTTTCCTTTTCAGAGAAAGTTTGATATGGTGACTTCAGAATTATTTAGAATCACTTCTAATTAAGTTAATATCTAATTCTAATGTAACATTAATATACCAGTTTGTACATTAAAGCATGAAATACTTTATGTATTCAAAAGATATAAAAGTTAATCAATTAATTAACTAAATATAATGACAATTTGTTCATCATTGAAAGTAATTTTCAACACTTGGAAAAACGAACATCAAATATATCTAAAATAAACATCTTCAAATATTATTTTAAACTGAAATTATATTTTCATTTGAAGGTATTTTCAAGCAGAGAATATTTCTCATAATAACAATAAACTATTATAAAGAATAAATAGAACATAAAACTATAACAAAATAAAGAAAAGATACAATAAGATTTTTAAGTAAATTGGTAAAACTTATCAAACGATTTTTTCGTATGACCTTTGTTATAAATCATAATTGTTGACAGAGAATAGAAGAAGTCCAGAAAATAGACTACCTTGTATGGAAATTAATATTAGCAAATATATTTATTTACGTTTTTCGTTTAAGACCTCGTTTTTGAGAAAATAAGCTTCTGAATTTAGAATTAACTCGGATACATACGCGTTACAAATTTTCTAATTCAATTTTCTCGGAAACGAAACAACAGGTGAAAAAATTGTATTCCACATTTTCAACTTATTTTCGCATGTAGAATAATCTTTTGTTGATTGCCCGCTGTTTTTCAATCGAGAATTAATCAAATACATATATACTTGATAAATTTTCAAATTCAATCTTCATAGGAATGAAGATTACCTCAGAAATGAAAATTACGTTCTTCAACGTAACTTTTGTCATTCTTGATTTTTGTCCTATTTCAAGGCATAAAATCTTCTCGATTTCACTTATACCACAAATTTAAACCTATTTACACGGTGTTCAGATACTTTAGAGCAGACTAATATGTACATATCTTTATTTTTTCACTCCTAAACTCATTGCATGAAGTGATCGAATCTGAACGCAAATTTGAAAAAGAAACAGGAAGTTGAATACATTTAAAAACTTCTGGAACTAAAGATGCTAAAAAGCTTAATGTATACAAGAGAGTAAAATTGGCATTACAATTGCGAATAAAAGCAATTACTTCTCTTGTGCCAAATAATGTTTATTTTAGTATATAGTATTGTGCATGCGATTACAAAAGTGAGTGTGAGCAAAAGTTAAAGATATAAACGATATATTTATCTTTCCTTATCGAAAATTGTCTAAAAAAATTAAAAATCTTTCCATTTATAAAGCTCTTTGTATCACGTAGATTGATAGCTGATTACCTTTATCAATCTTTCATTGGAAAATCCATAATGGATGGTGTAATTTTATTTTTTGTTAGTATGAAAAGAAGTGATTCAAAAGATTGTACATGTGCAGCGTAGGAATATTATTGATAGGAAATAGCTTTGTAAATATAATGGTATATTATGCAATATAATATAGATCAATAAATACAATATGTAAAAATATAATATAGAAGCAATAAATTTATAGAACATATTTGTTCAAATACATGAATATAATTAATATAACATGATTGTATGTAGGTACATACGAGAGCAGATTGAAAAGTATCCAGAATCGCCGTTGGGAGTTGGTTTATTTGTTATTGACACTCCGGAAATTTTTCAGCCTGCTCTTGTGTCTTCTAATCTATGATTGTACTATTGACTAATTCGTCGGTGATTGTACATATTTTTATTTTATGTTGAATCAATAATGTCGGAAACAATATCAAGATAATAAAGTTCACAAATAATTAAGACGTGGAACAAAAAGTATATTAGATAAGAAATCTATTTTATAGTATTTTATTCTATTATATAGTATCTATAGTATTCTATTATAATATTTTTATGTTATACTTTGTCTATGGTAATAATTTAATTTATAACAGCAGAAAGAAAATCTGTTATAACAGTAAGTTTCAGAAAATATACATATATATTATTTTGAAAAAAATTTTAGAACAAAAAATATTCAATTTAATGCCAGGATCAGAATTATGTGTTTGATATGAGTGATTCCCATTGAAAATTTTGGATATGACGTTTCAATAGAATACTTTTAAAAAATCAGTTTCTTGCAAATAAAAAGATGTCTCTACCTTGAATAAAGCAAAAACATTTGCAAAAATTTCTATATTTTATCATCTCAAATATGTTGCTAGTCTATTGTTACGTGGCCTTTTCAAGATTTGGGGCAATTTGGCGAGGTTGCAGCTTTTGGAGTGCTGAAACACTCTGCTCGTGTTACAACTTCAAACAATTCGAAAAATTAACTCTACTTTTAAATGAAGGAATACACAAGGATAAAAATTAACTTTAATAAAATTTATATTTAAAATTGAATTATAATAAATCGAATTTAACAAAAAATTTGACTTTAACAAAGATTTGCGCTTTGATGAAATTTACTTAGACTCTGACCTTAACGTAACGGTTTTACGATTTAACGATTCTAACGATTCTCTTACTTTTTAGGTCACAGAATAGCCCATTTATCTGCTCGAATTTTACATTACAATCTACGATTATTTGTTGTTCAGTAATACAATTTCTTATTAACTAATGCTAATAAACATTAATTTGATTGGAGTTGTAATATTAAAGAGCAAGCGATTTATGCATTGGCAATGTTCTTTCCCGTGGTAACGAAAGTAAATACGAAATTTGAAAGTGATCATAGTTATTACTGATAAATAATTTAGAAACTTAATTAATAAATTTGTTAAGCAACTTTTAAAGTTAAATTCGCCGCGCTAGAATTTATCCTATTATCGTATAAGATATTCACGCTAGAGAGAGCTACAAGCTTACACCACACACAATACGCTATGCACAACGGTACAAACTACTTTCTAGTGTTTAACTTTACTACATAGGGACTTATATCCTTTTAATATGGTATCACATAACACACAACCCCAACAAATACGTTGTAGAAAAATGTTTACAAACTTCAATTCAAATTAGTAAAAATGGGAGTAAAAGATCTTTGGAATATTTTGTCGCCTTTAGGCGAGAGAAAACCAATGTTCGAGCTTCAAGGAAAAACGGTCGCCATTGACATGAGTTGTTGGGTTGTGGATAGTCAAACAGTAACTGATCATTCTGCACAACCAAAAATGTATCTTAGGTTTGTGTTTGCATTGGTTATATTTATTATTTTTTCAGATTTAAATTTAAATACGATTGAATAATTATTACAGGAATCTCTATTTTCGTACAGCATTTCTCCTTATGCAAGGAATATCTCCAGTATTTGTATTGGAAGGGAAAGCACCTACTTTGAAACATAAGACAATTGCAAAGAGAAATGACGTCCGCTCTGGTTTTCGCAAGAAAAAAGCTGCTTCTAAAGGAGGTAGAACACAGTTTAATAGAATTCTCAATGAATGCAAAGAAATGCTTCAACTTATGGGTTTAGCATGTGTACAAGGACATGGGGAAGCAGAAGCAATGTGTGCCTATTTAAATGAAGATGGGGTAAAATATTTATATACATGAAAAGATATGAATCACAGTTACCTATTGCTTTAATAATTATTTTTACAGCTTGTTGATGGATGCATAAGTCAAGATAGTGATTGCTTTTTATATGGAGCAAAAGTAGTTTACAGAAATTTTTGTACAAGTACCCAAGGAAATCGTGGCGGTTCAGGTGGTGCTGTAGATGAATATAAATTAGAAAAGATAGAAAGGTTATTAGAATTAGGGAGAAATAAAATGATAGCATTAGCTTTATTATGTGGTTGTGATTATAATGATGGACTGAATGGAGTTGGTAAAGAAGCTGCTATGAAGCTTTTTAAAATTGTAAATGATAAAGATATTCTTGAACGGTAAACTATAAATTAAAGTATGCTTAAAATATATTTTTTATCTAACAAAAGTATTACATACAAATAATGTAACTTTTTTAGAATGAAGAGCTGGAGGACCGATAATACTTTAGATTATAAAGAAGAAGAATTACTGAATTCAAATGTGTGTTCATCTTGTGGACATAGTGGTAAACTGCAAAAGCATACAAAATCAGGTTGTATAGATTGTGGGACCACTGTGAAGTGCAATGATTCTTATAAGTACGTTTGTTATATAATTGTTATGCAACATATTTATTTAGCTTACTTATTATGATATATTTATTTAGAGAGAAAAGAGCATTATTATTGAATGAAATTGCTTTACGAAAAAAAGCTCTTCTTATTGAAGATTTTCCAAACCAAGAATTAATAGATGAATTTCTTATTAAAAAAGATTCAGTACCTGCAAAAATAGATATTCAGTGGAAACAACCACAAGTGAATGAATTCATAGTAAGTTTTCATATAAAACTTTATAAATTTACTTTATTTATTCTTACTAAACTTATATTATAAATCGATTTATGTTAGGATTTCATGGAACGACATTTAACTTGGGAACCACAATATGCATTTGAGAAGATATTTCCTCTAGTGACTCGTTGGCAACTTGTACACCTTCCAGGTATTTCTGCGGACAACCGTCTAACGATGCTCGATTTATACATACCTGAAGCAATAAAGAAAATTCGGAACATTAGGTCTGTTGCGAGTTACGAAATTATTTGGAAGACTGACCATAGTACAATAGAAAGATTAAAAGAATATATCGCATTAAATAATGAGAGTGATAATGATGCAGATATTCTATCTGAATTGGCAAGTATTGAGCCACAAAGTGCTGTACAGAAATGTTATCCAGAATTAGTTGAAGCATTTGAAAATGCAAGAAATGCGAAAACAAAGAAACGACCGAATAAAAAGAAAATACAAGACGATACAGATGCTAGTGATAAAAAACATAAAGCAGAAAAGAGGCGTCAGAAGAGAAATGAAAAAACAGAAAATAATAGAAAAATTGATGAATTTATTTCCAAAAATGATCCTACGTCTTTAGAAGAATCTTTCCGAAGAATGAGTATTACGCCAATAAAATCTAAAAAATCCAAAATATTAGATGGTTTACCAGAAAGTGCGAAAAGAAACGATAAAGTTAAACGCGGTCCTCAGTTCGATAAACTATTAAAGATAGAGAATATCAATTCAAAATTAAATAATACATTGGATAGAATGTTTAATGAACTTTCACCGGATGATTTTGTTGCCAATAACGATGATCATGATGTAAACATGTCAGAGATAATAGACAATATATGTAATCAAAGGATCTTCAAATTTAATGTTTCAGAAAGTGTGCAAACATCTAAAGATGAAAATAATTTATGTGAAAAAGACACCGAAGATTTAAAAACAGCTGATGATGTAGTTAATTTTGAAACGGACTCTGATCAATGTTTCAGAAATGATGTAATTTATGATCAATCAGTTGATGAGTTTGGTGATATAAATGAATCTTACATTCCTCTTAATGAAAGAATAAATTGCGAGAAACCGAAGAAAAGACTTCAGAGAACTTCTACGCTAATAAATGACAGATTTAGCCTTGGATTTGATGATCTTATGAATGATACCGACCCGGAAACTCAATTTGTCACGTAGCGTTTAATATGAAGTGCGTTTCTTTACGTAATTGAGTACGCAATTGGTTACTAGAACAAGTTACCGAAACAAGTACGAAATACCATTCATTGCCTTCATATTGTAGTATCTGTGCACATACATAATATGTTATATATAATTTTAAAAGATCTCCTCTATTTCTAAGTAACTAAGTCGTTATTATTTTAAATTTTATATTTTCTTATAAATTCGATTTAAATTACTATATGAAAGTCTTACCGCAATATAAATTTACTACAATATTACTATACAAAATATCGCTATAATTTTTCAATGTTGAGAAACTCATCTTCATACTTATGTAAATAATAAAATGATAAACTAAATTTAAGGAACCATATATAGCCAAATATTACCGCGAAGGTAAGAAATTTTTTATCAATATTTGCTTGGAAATGTGTGAATAACGAAGATTGGGTTATCTATCCAATTTTATGCGTTATCGGATGAACTATATTTTAATCGCATATTTTTAAAATATACTTTTAAAATGTTTAAATCGTATATGTTAAAATGCAAAATAATTGTTTGACAAATTGAATGTTATAAGTAGATTATAAATTTTTAAATACATCTTCTGATATCGCCTTTTTAATTGAATACCTTGTAATATTATATATGTATATTCTATTGCATTTTCTAAACACTGTTATTATGTAATAATGAAATAAAGGACTCATATATAGTCTGTTAACATAAAAATAATCTGTATAAATTACTACAATATTAAATATCAAAGACGTACATGTGAAATTATTTTGATACAGGCATTTATCAGTCTGTATTGGCTTGGTTATTGCATTCATTCGATATCTATAATTATAAAGATTAATTATAATTGATGACATGATGATACTGTAGTACCTAAACAAAATAATTTTTGACAATAGAAATGTCGTTTGGAGCTTATTTTTTAAGTTGTAAACAATTTAATTGTTGATATAGTTTAAGAGGATACTCATGTGGTTTATCCTCTAGTAGAAGAAACCATCGAGGAATTATTCACACCACTGAAGCTTAAGAAGCATATTTTTAACTATGTGATTGGAGACTACATGTTAATCTGATTGTGTAAACTATATCAGAAGCAGTATTGAAAAGGTATTGGAAAAGTACGAGGTGTGAAAAGAAGGTTCGTGGAAAGAATTAATAAAAATTGTTTGTTTGAAACTTGGTCAAAATCTATATTGTCACCTTCAAAGTATTATCCTTTGTGTAAAACAGGGCTGTAGTTCCCCGTTTCAAGTGGGCTTTAACATCCACGTTACTTCCTGTTTGTATTGTTTTTAATCTCAAAAATATCGCCCCTGTATGATATTTTTATCTTTGGGAAACAATAAACTGTTGTATGGAGCGAGATCGGGAAGATAGAGCGGATAATCAAGGATCGTAACATTAAAACGTGCAAGAAACTGGCAAACAACGAGCGATGTGTGGGAGCGCTGCGTTGTCATGACGGGGAACATTTATAAAATCGGCTAATAACAAGGGCGTACTAAAATTGTCACTACGTACGAGGTCCAGAAACCGGTCCATAAGAAGTTCTGCGAATTGTATAATTATAAAATTTGAATTGATTACTGACGATAGATACGGCTATAATTTACATGTTCTCATCCTTACTTAGACGTTCCGACCACGAATCTTTTTTCTACACCGTATAGAACTTGTATATCTACATCATCAGTTCATTTTCGGTTCTATTGATACATTTACAATTACGTAATAAACAACGTAATCAAATCGTCATATGTAATTGTCACGTTAAATTTAATCAAATTACAATTAACGAAGTAGTAGTTAATTTTTATGTTTTTTTATTGCCTATAATTGCCACATTATCAATCTACTTTATATATCTTTACATTATTGTGTCCTGAAATTTTCATATTCAACATGCTGCACTATTTGAACAAATTATGATTGCATATTATTCATGTCGGTGCCACTCTGGATCTATACTGTTAATCATTCTTATATGTGAGCAGGTGCCGTTGTTTCAAGCCCGGGTGTGTTTGATGTTATTTCGGGTGGTCCTCTTGTTGTTGTGGATGTGGTACTATGTGGTGGATGTGGTGGCCTCGATGGGCGACGTTTGCAGGTTGCATTTTTTCTTGGCCAATCGCATACTCTTAATTCCGGGTTAAATTCAAGTCCTTCGTTGCATTGCATTAACACCGGTGTGTCTCTAATACAGGAATAATAGCTTGAGCAGTCGTCTGGATTGGGAAACAAGGTAACATCTTCTTGGTCCTCATTGGGACATTCAGGTGGTGGAGTAGCGGAAGCGAACGCCACTAAAAGTGCGGCAAGTGTAACCACGAATATTGCTAAAATAATTATGAAACACGTTTAATTAGTGTCGTATGCAGTAACACTTATTAAATTAAGATTAAGTCAAAAATATCGACGAAGCAAAGATATTTGGCAACAAATCCAAATTTTAGTCTTTGTTCAATCAATCTTAACGCAAACTAAACTAAAACTAGAACTATCTTACCTTTCATTTTTTCTTCGAAGAGTGCACGATTTCGTTCTATTTTCGAATATCTCTCACGCTGTTGTCGTTATGACGATCAGGTTTGTATTTCTCTTTATATATCTGTCCGTTATACATTTTTTACGATGGACTATCGACAAGCAAGTATATAATTGATTATTAATCTTAACGTCTTGTGATAACACTGCAGTCAAAAATTGGATATTGTACGAGCGGCCGTAACATACAGCTATTAGTTGTCATTGACGTTTCTAATCATAGCGTTCAGAGAAAGATCGAGATAATATTTACACTTCTAATTGAGCTAATATGTAATTCTAACGTAACATTAATGTATTGGTTTGTATATCGTAGCGCAAAATGCTTTAGGTATTAAATTTTTACTTTTTACAGTTTAATGTTCAAAGTTATCGATCGCCGTTACGCTTTTCTTAATCGAAAGAAACTAGTATAATATTACGAAAGAATTGTTCTGGGTTAAAAGTAATTTTCTACACTTGGAGAAACAAACGTCAAATATGTTGTAAATAGATTATAAATTTTTAAATACATCTTCTGATATCGTCTTTTTAACCGAAGATCTTGTAATATTATATATGTATATTCTATTGCATTTTCTAAACACTGTTATTAGGTAATAATGAAATAAAGGACTCATATATAGCCTGTTAACATAAAAATAATCTGTATAAATTACTGCAATATTAAATATCAAAGACGTACATGTGAAATTATTTTGACACAGGCGTTTATCAGTCTGTATTGGCCTGGCTATTGCATTAATTTGATATCTATAATTATAGAGACCAATTATAATTGATGACACATTAAATACATACTGAAGTACCTAATCATAATAAATATATACGTAGCTGTATGTGATAGTTTCTACGGTGATTCGTACGTTTTTTTATGCAGTATCACAATTTTTTCACAGTATGTATGGTAATAGGCTATAAATATACGATTCTGAACCTAGTTACGTAATGCATATTACAAAACAATAAGTAATAATAGCTATGATGTAACTTAAACAAAAACAGTTGACCTGTTAAGATATATGTTTATATGCACATCTTTGACATTCTCCAGCATTTCGTGTGCTGCTTTTAATTTAATAATATCATACATACAGGGTGGGGCAATTTAAACAGGTCACCTGAATACCCCGATACCAAGTAACTTTGGTCTAATGCACTTTCTCCTATCTTCAAAAACAAGCGAGTTATTCAGGTGTCCTGTTTAAAATGCCCCACCCTGTATACTGTAGTTGCGTACTATTGTTGTTCAGCACAAAATAGACTCATTTGACAACGGCCAGCAAACAGTTGTAAACGACAATAATCTCGTCTCATACAACGAAATCGATTGAAGTTTTCGTGTTGTGTGGTCAATTTATATTCACATCAATTATCGAGTAGACGCGCTACACGTTTTTACACATTATTAAGATTCAACTTGTGTGTAGATACACACGTAAATATAAAAACTTCGCGATATTTACATAGTGTTTAAAAAAAGAGGGGATGATATTTATAAGGCACTATGATTCTAGATATTAGGGCAATGAGAAAACTTCCGGTACAGAAATGTCGTACGGAGCTTATTTTTTAAATCGCAAATAATTTAACTTTATCGCCAGCAAAAATATCTGCATGCGATGATACAGTTCAAGAGGATACTCAAGTGGTCTATCCGCTAATAAAAGAAATCTCTACTTAAGAAATTATCGAGCGATTATTCACACTACTCAAGATTAATTACGTGATTCGAGACTATATGTTAATCTAATTGTGTAAACTATATTAGAAGCAGTATTGAAAAGGTATTGGAAAAGTACAACTTGTGGAAAGAAGGTTCGTGGAAACAATTAATAAAAGTTATTTGTTTGAAACTTCGTTAAAATCTATATTGTCACTGTTCGTGATTTTGGGTGATCCTCGGATTACGTCACGGACAGCACTTCTGCTCTTTTTGGGAAATTGGAAATTCCAATCTCGCAAATTGTAAAATTTACAAAGCCGACCCCGTCAAGAGGCTACGTAGCACCCTAAGTGCTCGACGAGTCCGCTCTAAAGTGAACCACGTGTCCTAAACCTCAACACCCGATGAGAACGCGACATTAGACCAGCACGTTACGCTACGAACCCTCGAGCAAGTACGCACAAGATTCACCACATGAGAGACGCCCACGACAGTTCGATAGTTTCAGAATTGTATAGAATAGATTCCCGCTTCACAGGAAACATTGACAAAAACGCACCTCCTAGACGGACAGTTAGAATGTAAGCTCGACAGTCATCCAGCGCGAGACTCATCACATAGACTCATCACGCACTCGTCTAAGATTAGCGGTTAGTACGGTTCATATTCTTCCGTGTATACCAAACAGTTCAAATAAACTACTAAACACAAGCTTAACAGACCTCTTTAATCTACCTCTACCTCGAGCGTCGATAGAGTTCAAGGGTCGCGACATCAACCGACCAGTTGCAACCTGACTGATCGCCACATAGTTGATAATTCGCAACAGTCGCCTTCAAAGTATTACCCTTTAGCACATAATTAAAATTGCGAAAAACAATGCAGCATTTCCCCGTTTCAGGTGAGCTTTAACATCCACGTTACTTCCAGTTTGTATCGTTTTTAATCCCCAAAATACCGCCTCTGTATGATATTTTTATCTTTGGGGAATAATAAACTGTGGCACGGAGCGAGATCCGGAAGATAGGGTGGATAGTCAAGGACGGTAACATTAAAACGTGTAAGAAACTGGCAAACAGCGAGCGATGCGTGGGGACCGTGCGTTGTCATGACGGAGTGCGTTTATATCATCGGCTAATAACAAGAGCGTACTAGAATTATCGTATAGTTATGAAATATAAACTGACTGACGATTACTGACGATGGATACGATAGATATAATTTACATGTTCTCATCGTTATTTAGATGTTGCGACCGAAGAAATAGTCGCAGCGTTGGCTATGTGAGAGAAAAAAGTTCGTTCCACGAATCTTTTTTCTACACCGTATAGAACTTGTATATCTACATCATCGGTCCATTTTCAGTTCCATTGACACTCTTACAATTACGTATTAAACAATGTAATCCAATTGCCATATGCAATTGTCAAGTTAAATTTAATAAAATTACAATTAACGAAGTAGTAGTTATTTTTTATGCTTTTTTATTGGCTATAATTGTCACATTATCAATGTACTTTATATTGTTTACATCATTGTGTCTTAATATCTTCATATTCTACATGCTATACTGTTCGAACAAATTAGGATTGCAGATTATTCAGGTCGGTGTCATTCTGG
This sequence comes from Bombus confusus, assembly GCA_014737475.1. NCBI lineage: Eukaryota > Metazoa > Arthropoda > Insecta > Hymenoptera > Apidae > Bombus > Bombus confusus. The sequence goes on from JACXIV010000097.1 coordinate 6,067,523, forward strand.
ATCTATACCGTTACTCATACTGATACGGGGCCAGTGGAAACGATAGGTGGCTTTGCTGTTGGTGAGTGTGTTTCTGTTGCTAACGAGGCTGCGCTTGACGTAGGTTTGTGTGTATCTCTTGTTGGTGTGGCTGTAGAACTATGTGGTGGATGTGATGGCATTGAAGGGGGAAGACGTTTACAGGCTACAGTTTTCTTTGGCCAATCGCATGCTTGTAATTTCGGATTATATTCAAGTCCTTGATTGCACTGCATTAACAACGGCGTGTCTCTGTCGCACTGATAAAAGGTTGAGCAGTCGTCCGGATTCGGAAAGAAGAGAACATGTTGTCCGTGTGTATAGGGACATTCAGGTGGTGGAGTATCGGAAGAAATCTCCACCAAGAGTACGGCAAATATAATCACGAATATTGCTAAAATAATTATATGAAACACGTTTAATTAGTATCGTATGCAGTAACACTTATTAAATTAAGATTAAGTCAAAAAATATCGACGAAGCAAAGATATTTGGTAACAAATCCAAATTTACTCTTTGTCCAATCAATCTTGACGCGAACTAAACTCAAACTAAAACCATCTTACCTTTCATTTTTTCTTCGAAGAATGCACGACTTCGTTCTGTTTTCTAGTATCTTCCACGCTGTTGTCGTTATGACCATCAGGTCTGTCTTGCCCTTTATATATCTGTCCGTTATAGATTTTTTACGACAGACTATCAAAAAGCAAGTATAAAATTGATTATTAATATTAACGTGTCGTGATAAAATTACAGTCAAAAATTGGACATTGTACGAGCGGCCGTAACATACAGCTATTAGTTGTTAATGTCGTTTCTAATCATACCGCCCCCTTTTCAGACAAAGATCGAGATAATATTTACACTTCTAATTGAGCTAATATGTAATTCTAATGTAACATTAATGTATTAGTTTGTATACCGAAGCGCAAACTGCTTTACGTATTACATTTTTACTTTTTACAGTTTAATGTTCAAAGTTGTAGACCGCCGCTACGCTTTTCTTAATCTAAAGATAGAGGTATAGTATCACGAAGTAATTGTTCTTCGTTTAAAGTAATTTTCGACACTTGGAGAAACAAACGTCAAATATATCGAACAAAACATTAATAGATCTTTCGTTTTTAATAATATGTTAATTAATAAAGTTAGATAGAAGTAAAGATCTCAACATATTAGTTTGAACTAAAATTTTATTAAATTTCCGCTTTTAGCAGAGAATCTTTTTAGTAATCACTTTCACGTGATTGTTTATATTGCCTTTAATTGTTCAAAATTGGGAGGTATGTTATGTTGCTATTTTAGAACTAATTACAATAACACACTTATGTACACAATAAACTATTATAAATGATAAACGAAACATAAAAGTATAACAAAATAAAGAAAAGATGCAACAGGATTTACGAATGATAAGCAGCAAAATTTATCAAACGATTTTTTCGTTTGACATTTGTGGCATAAATTATGCTTGCTGACAGAGAATAGAAAAAGTCCATAAATTAGACTCCCTTGGGTAGAAATCAAATCAACGTTAGTGAATATGTTCATGTCCTTTTTTCGTCTATGCACTCGTTTTGGAGAACATATGTTTGGAACGTGTGAGTCTAGAGTTAACCTGTCATATGCACGCTACGAATTTTCAAATTCGATTTTTTCGAAAACGGGACAACAGGCGAAAGGCATTTAATGAAAGATCGCTTTACGAGAAAAGCTTTTCTTATTGAAGATTTTCCAAACCAAGGATTAATAGATGAATTTCTTACTAAAAAAGATTCAGTACCTGCAAGAATAGATATTCAGTGGAAAAAACCACAAGTGAATGAATTCCTTGTAAGTTTTCATATAAAACTTTATAAATTTACTTTATTTATTCTTACTAAACTTATATTATAAATCGATTTATGTTAGGATTTCATGGAACGACATTTAACTTGGGAACCACAATATGCATTTGAGAAGATATTTCCTCTAGTGACTCGTTGGCAACTTGTACACGTGCCAGGTATTTCTGCGGACAACCGTCTAACGATGCTCGATTTATACATACCTGAAGCAATAAAGAAAGTTCGGAACATTAGGTCTGTTGCGAGTTACGAAATTATTTGGAAGACTGACCATAGTACAATAGAAAGATTAAAAGAATATATCGCATTAAATAATGAGAATGATACTGATGCGGATATTCTATCTGAATTGGGAAGTATTGAGCCACCAACCAAGTGCTGTACAGAAATGTTATCCAGAATTAGTTGAAGCATTTGAAAATTCAAGAAATGCGAAAACAAAGAAACTACCGAATAAGGACTCATATATAGTTTGTTAACATAAATATAATGTGTATAAATTACTACAATATTAAATATGAACGACGTACATGTGAAATTATTTTGACACAGGTGTTTATCAGTCTGTATTGGACTGGCTATTGCATTCATTTTATATCTATAAATATAGAGATCGATTATAATTGATGACAAATTAAATACATACTGTAGTAATTAAACAAAATAATTTTTGACAACAGAAATGTCGTTTGGAGCTTATTTTTTAAGTTGTAAACAATTTAATTTTATAGCCAGGGAGAGTATCTGCAAGCGATGATATAATTCAAGAAAATACTCATGTGGTTCATCCGCTAATAAAAGAAATCATCGAGGGATTATTCACAGCACTGATGTTTAAGAAGCGTATTTTTAATTATGTTATTGGAGGCTACGTGTTAATCTAATTGTGTAAACTATATTAGAAGCAGTATTGAAGATGTATTGGAAAAGTACGAGGTGTGGAAAGAAGGTTCGCGGAAGGAATTAATAAAAATTGTTTGTTTGAAACTTCGTCAAAACATATATTGTCACCTCCAAGTATTATCCTTTGTGTAAAACAGTGCTGCGGTTCCACGTTTTAGGTGAGCTTTAACACCCACGTTACTTCCAGTTTGTATCGTTTTTAATCCCCAAAATACCGCCTCTGTATGATATTTTTATCTTTGGGGCAATAATAAACTGTTGCACGGAGCGAGATCCGGAAGATAGGGCGGATAGTCAAGGATGGTAACATTAAAACGTGCAAGAAACTGGCAAACAACGAGCGATGCGTGGGGACCGTGCGTTGTCATGACGGAGTGCGTTTATATCATCGGCTAATAACAAGGGCGTACTAGAATTATCGTATAGTTATGAAATATAAACTGACTGACGATTACTGACGATGGATACGATAGATATAATTTACATGTTCTCATCGTTATTTAGATGTTGCGACCGAAGAAATAGTCGCAGCGTTGGCTATGTGAGAGAAAAAAGTTCGTTCAATGAATCTTTTTTCTACACCGTATAGAACTTGTATATCTACATCATCGGTCCATTTTCAGTTCCATTGACACTCTTACAATTACGTAATAAACAATGTAATCCAATTGCCATATGCAATTGTCAAGTTAAATTTAATAAAATCACAATTAACGAAGTAGTAGTTATTTTTTATGCTTTTTTATTGGCTATAATTGTCACATTATCAATGTACTTTATATTGTTTACATCATTGTGTCTTAATATTTTTATATTCTACATGCTATACTGTTCGAACAAATTAGGATTGCAGGTTATTCAGGTCGATGTCATTCTGGATCTATACTGTTACTCATACTGGTACGGGGCCAGTGATGTCAATATTTTTTGATGTTTTGGATGTGGAAATATGTGATAGATGTGGTGGCCTTGAAGGACGACGTTTACAGGTTGCATTCTTCTTTGGCCAGTCGCATATTCTTAATACCGGGTTAAATTCAAGTCCATTGTGGCATTGCATTAACAACGGTGCCTCTCTAATGCAGGTATAATAGCTTGAGCAGTCGTCTGGATTCGGAAACAAGGCAACATCTTCTTCGCTATCATCGGGACATTCAGGTGGTGGAGTAGCGGAAGCAAACGCCACCAAAAGTCCGGCAATTGTAACCACGAATATTGCTAAAATAATTATGAAACACTTTTATTTACTATCGTATGCAGTAATTTATCAAATTAATATTAGGTAAAAAATGTCGACGAGGAAAAGATATTTGGTATCAAATCCAAATTTACTCTTTGTCCAATCAATCTTGACGCGAACTAAACTCAAACTAAAACCATCTTACCTTTCATTTTTTCTTCGAAGAGTGCACGATTTCGTTCTGTTTTCTAGTACCTTCCACGCTGTTGTCGTTATGACCATCAGGTCTGTCTTGCCCTTTATATATCTGTCCGTTATAGATTTTTTACGACAGACTATCAAAAAGCAAGTATAAAATTGATTATTAATATTAACGTGTCGTGATAACATTACAGTCAAAAATTGGACATGGTACGAGCGGCCGTAACATACAGCTATTAGTTGTCAATGTCGTTTCTAATCATACCGCCCCATTTTCAGACAAAGATCGAGATAATATTTACACTTCTAATTGAGCTAATATGTAATTCTAATGTAACACTAATGTATTAGTTTGTATACCGAAGCGCAAACTGCTTTACGTATTACATTTTTACTTTTTACAGTTTAATGTTCAAAGTTGTAGACCGCCGCTACGCTTTTCTTAATCTAAAGATAGAGGTATAGTATCACGAAGGAATTGTTCTTCGTTTAAAGTAATTTTCGACACTTGGAGGAACAAACGTCAAATATATCGAACAAAACATCAATAGACACTTCGTTTTTGAAGGTATGTTAATTAATAAAATTAATAATGTTTCCGAGAGAAATAAATGTCTGAAGATATTACTTAGAACTGAAATTTTATTAAATTTTCGCTTGAAGCAGAGAATCTTTTTAGTAATCATTTTCGCGTAATTGCTTATATTGCCTTTAATTGTTCAAAATTGGAATGTATCTTTTGTATATCTTTTGTTTTGTTACTATCTTAGAATTGTTATAAATGATAAACGAAACATAAAAGTATAAGAAAATAAAGGAAAGGTGCAACAGCATTTACGAATGATAAGTAGTAAAACTTGTCAAACGATTTTTTCGTTTGACATTTGTGGCATAAATTATGGTTGATGACAGAGAATGGAAAAAGTCCATAAATTAGACTACCTTGGGTAGAAATCAAATCAAAGTTAGTGAATATGTTCGTGTCCTTTTTTCGTCTATGCACTCGTTTTGGAGAACATTAGTTTGGAACGTGTGAGTCTAGAGTTAACCTGACATATGCAGGCTACGAATTTTCAAATTCGATTTTTTCGAAAATGGAACAATAGGCGAAAGACATTTAATGAAAGATCGCCTTTCTTTTACTTTCTTCCTAGAATCAGATATATGTTTGCTCCTACTTTGTCTTACAATTTGCTTGTAGAATATTTTTATCATGGTAATATTTTATCTTGCTATATTTAGTCTTATAACAATTCATTTTGTAGTTTCGTAATCTTGTCAATGGTGTATTATACGTCACGGATCATCTAATATTACAATTTGAAAGTTCTAATAATTTTAGAAAATTACATTAATACTATCGTGAATGAAATTTCATCCCAGTTGATCTTCTGTATTTGAAGATAAATGTCGAATAAATAGAGCTTAATGTTTTATAATTATTCAATAACAAAGAAGAATAGAACAGTTGTAACTTGCACTGGTCAAATGTAACATTGTGATGATATCGTGATATCTGTATATTATTATATATTATTATATATATAACAGAATACGTTCTAACATTAATTAACACAAAATTTGCATCGCGGGTGAAATTTTATCTTTTAAGGTTTAGTAATTGACAAATATTTAAGTTCACTCTGTGACGTTTATCATCTCCAAATTTATAATGTCGTTGAAAGAGTCGATCCACATAGTACAAAATGGAGACGTCAATATCATTAATCATCGAAAGCTCAAAGTGATTCGATATCGAAGTGCTCGTCAAATTTTCGGTCCAACGAGCATTAAACGATGGCATCGAGGGAACGGTAGCGTTTTAAAGTTGTAAATGAAACAATGAAATATTCATCGTCAGCTTAATGTTTATAAACAATAAGAAGTTATGAAGATTGAACAAAGTCACGTGTACGCAATGGAACAGAAGAACGATTTAAATAAAACAAAGGGACGAGATTACTGAAAGTAAATGAAGTTTCTGAGAGGAAAAGAGGAAGAAACAACATTTAATAATAAGGCATAAAAAGGCTTAAAATAAGCAGATTTAGAGCCGCGAGAAATAACAGAGAAAGTTGAAGGTGGTTGGCGAGTAAAATCAGTTGTAAGAAATGCACTTCCTCGGTATTTAACTTCTAGTTGGGCTACTTTGTATGGGAAACAGCATAAAGTAGATTTCACGAAATCAGCTTTGCTATTGTAACGAGTAGATATCGCAATAATATTCCGATGAATTTTTATACAGAAACTATCGCTAAAATGCTGAGAAATAAAAGCGTGCATATTAATTTTACAATACTATATTAATTCTTAACGTAATCATTGATTATAATCTAGCGTGTATGCCAGAACAAAAGAATGTTGCATTTGATTGATCAATTTTTCTAACTGTGTTTCTATGCTCCCAGGTAAAGTTTACTTTTACAAGTTGGAAACGTTTTTCCTAACCGCCTGAGGCTTCATAATATAATGTATAGCTGCACAATATATATTAGAATTTCTCAAATAAATATAAAAGTCAAAATCGTAAAAAGTAATCAAATGTAAAATTTTCTCAATCGTCAAATCCTACGCGGGAAAATTTCTCCGTAAGAATACACACGATCTCGCAATTGTCGAACCTGTAACTTCTAGAAATATACTGAACCTTGAGCGAAAACAACTTTCAGAAATAAACGTTAAAAAAACGTTGATGAAATTAATCGTCACAAATATATCAAACAAATTATTCCTGTTACATGCTTTCGTTTATTAATAATATTACCTACCGCAGCTAGCTTGTATTTTATTCGTTATTCTTCAAAAAATAGATTATACCTGGCAAGTTTAGAAAATGCATCTAAAGGTAAAAGTCATGTTTCGTGTGGGTTGCAAAACGAAAAAGGATAGAAAAATCATATGTACATCGAATCATTGATTTCAATCAATTGCCAAATATTATACTGTTTACAACCTCATTTCCTTATTCGTTTATCTCTTTATATATATAAATATCCCATATGTAAAGAATTTACAACTGACAGAAAACGATATCATGGAAATAAAACGAAATCAATAAATAGTGCCATATATGAAACTCAAACCTAACAGCCATGCATCGAGATACACCATTATAATACATACGTTACCGCTCAAAAGTACTCGGATTTTACCGTAAACTGCTATATGTTATTTGCTATTACAGGTACCAAAAAAAAAAAAAAAAAAAAAAAACAGAGAAAGAGATTCGAGTATAGAAATTGTGCGAACTCAAATTGTATAATTTTGCGTTGCAATTTTGTTTTACCTAACTTTTTTTACCTCGTAGCTGCTAATTCGGTTTACTAGTGTTTCGACGATGTAGTCGTGTGGCCGCAGCTGTCCCACCTGCGTTATAAACTGTGGAACATCTTTTCCTCAAAAAACTGGCGAAACAACGTAACGCGCAGCGAGCAATTGTGTAGGATCGTCGTACGATTTTATTATGAATACGTATCCCGCGGAGTTTAAACCGTTCTCCATGGTTTTCCATTTTCCCGACGAATATTGAAACACGAATTAACGTACGTACACGTACCGACACATTTCTGGCGGAACGCTCGCATGAAAAGTAAAATGGGACGAATAAAATCAGCGACTTTCAAAGCTGAGAAATAAGATTCTGTCGTAAGTTTAGCATCTAGTTGATTTAAGTAATGCTTTTTTATTTTTTCTGACGATTTATGAAAATTTCTAAGATTCGAAGTAAACGTCGTATTCGGCTGATCGTGAAAACTGAATTAGTTGAGAAACGACGGAAATATTACAAGAGAATACACAGTGCTATTACACGTGTAATAAGCAGAGAAAAAATTTTTTATTTTTTCTGGCGATTTATGAAAATTTCTGAGATTCGAAGTAAACGTCGTATTCGGCTGATCGTGAAAACTGGATTAGTTGAGAAACGGCGGAAATATTACAAGAGAATACACAGTGCTATTGCACGTGTAATAAGCAGAGAAAAAGCTCTTTCTAAAGCTTAAGATCTGTACACAAAATGCTTATACAGAGTGTTGGATTTTAATCTACAATTACAAATTACACGCGAATTACTTGCTACGATGCTATTTCGAGAGGGAGTATAATTCGGTGTAGTTAGATTTTTTGTAAATTGTCGCGCGAAGTAAAAGCGATATTTCTGGCGCCTTTATATTTGTGTCGTCCTTCGTGCTGATGATTTTTATTGGACATAAATAGCTTTATATTTTCTCGTAGGAAATGACGCGCTCTTTCTCTGCTGCTTCATTAAAATTTGTGATTCCATCAAAAAAGATGTATGTGACCTGTACGTGACAATCTACAAATCCGATTACATCGGATTGTGCTTTCCTCGAAACCATTCGATTTTTTTTCTGAACAATTTCTTTATTCTGCAAGTAATAACTTGCGTATAGTTAAAATGCCAAGCGAGTGGAGTATTCTACTTTGATTTCGTAACCATAGCTCTTACACATAATGGTTTATGCAAGTAAGTGATTATGTACGTAAATACTAATATATGTGATTACTTGTTAATCTTTATTTAATGCGTGTTTGCTTCTCTTGCGAACAAGAATCTGATTTAACAGTACATATAAGATAAAGAAGCGACAATCGGCTCTTGTGTAATCGGCTGATGATAGATGATCGCGATAATTTTGAATACTCGACGTATGATTCACTAATGGAGATCGGAACTTCTTCATTCTTCGGTAATTCTTCAAAACAATAATCTATGCTTTAGAATTAAATGCTGAAAATATGTCTAGGATCTCTTGCATAATCCAATATTAATATTTTTTCACTAATATTCTAATACATCGATCTTTCGATCGAATATCGCTAATATGATTTGAACTTCTCGTGAAATTTTTAAATTACAAATTATAATTTTCCATTACCAACAAATGTTTTTGTTGATAGGGGAAGAGAAACTTAGTTATAGAAGAAATTAAACTCTGGGCGAGTGAATTTGACGAAATTGTCACCGAAGAAACTTTCACGATCCGTGTAGAGTATTTTTAGGAGCATCCAATAAGAACTCTAAACACAGAGATTTCTAATCGAGAAGAATTTATCGTGTGCTTTGAGTTATCGTTTTCATTTATCATCGATCGGTTAAACCAGACACATACTTAATTCACGCGAAGCAGGAAGAAACGATGGAGCCGATACCGCGAAAGCTTAACTGGAGAAAAATTCTCTCATCCGAGAACTATTGTATTATTAACACATCTTATACTACCATTGTGCATACAGAATGTTAAGAAATAAGGATCTGAAATTTTGAAGTTAATATTAATTTAGTTGATTTATATATTTAACACAAATATTTGATTTTCTTTTCGAATCTTCTGAAATCACAAGAGATAGAAACTTCTAATTGTTTATGTTTTATGCAGTATGAAAGAATCTTTCCACTTACTGCAAGAGTTTTTCTCAAATCTACATACAGAATCGGAGAATCGAAAACCAAGTTGAAAATGTTCGATAGAAATAGATAGTACGAAGTACATGATTTTAATTTTTATATAGAATCGAGTACATTCTGCTTACACAATTTTGTCTCGCAATGTATTGTTTGAAAATCATGATTGATTGAGATACGTTTAACAATGAACATATTTTTAAAGGTCGTAATTTCCTGGGAGTTTGTCGCCGTGAAAATTACCTTCTAAGAAGATTGTTGTTTTTATCGTATCAGCTGTATCGATATCGGAGAAAAGAAGATCATTGATTATCGAATAATAGAGCGTAAATCCGTAACACATTGAATAGTTACGACTGCCGTATAAAAAGTAACGACATTACAAGAAAAGAAAGAACAGAACATTTTATGTTTGCCTATAGTATATGTTCTAAACGCGCGTAGAATATCTATTACCGTACCGTCATGTACTTATCACAGGATGCCGATAAGCGATTGCAGCATGCATCGATAACCTATTAAAAAAATGTTTGGAGGATATATAAAGGGGAAGACACAATCTTACAATTAGTCAGGGAACCATATTACTTCTGTCACGACACGGAGACACTACGACTAGAGAAACGATACTCTACGAAGCCAACATGAAAAGTAAATTTCTTTTTTATTTAACAAATTTCAATTATAATTTATAGATTGTAGAATTAAATATAGAATTTTAATTATAGGAAATACATATGTTACGTCGTACAATATTTATTGTACGTAATATTCACGAACGATACTCTTATTCGCTTGATTCTTCTGTTATTTGCAACACAGTATTGATAAAATATTCGCAAGAAAATTACGAAAATAAAATAATTACTCACTAAACTGTGCGTATTGCTCTAGCTTCAGAGATTCATCGATTGGTTCGATCTAATTTAGCTTTGAATTTATAAATTTTAATTTAGAAATTATCACGTATTATTAATACTTGTAATTATTAGAATCCAAGGCTTGTCGATGTAGACAGACATTCGAAATAGCTGGTTTCAATACTCTCAATTGAACGTAATATTAATAAGTTGCAGGATGTAATATTAAGCGATATCGGTTATTTTTCAGCTATGTTTGCGGTAGTCCTTGCTACGGTCTTTCTGGCCTTTGTTTCTGCTTCTCCACAATGTCCGCCTACCTCAGAGGATGTTGTCTTACTTCCGAATCCAGATGACTGCGCATCCTATTATTCCTGCGACGGTGGCGTAGCATACTTAATGAATTGCACCGCTGGACTTCTCTTCAACCCCGAATTACGAGTTTGCGATTGGGCAGATAATGTAACCTGTTCCGTTGCTCCTACATCTAGCGCAGCACCCAGCGCAGAACCCAGCGCAGCACCCAGCGCAGAACCTGTCGAAGAACCCAACGAAAAACCCAGCGAAGAATCCAGCGGAAAACCCAGCGAAGAACTCGATGAAGATATTAACAAAGCACCCAATGCAGAACCTTGCGAAGCGAATAGCGAATCCAGCGAATCCAGCGAAGAATCTAACGAATTACCTGCTTATAAGTAAAGAATCAGAAGTTTAAAGGTATCTCGGACTTTACTGTATAAAATATATATATATATATATATATATTTTATACAATAACATATTGTTTAAAATATATATATATATATTTTATACAATAACATATTGTTATTATTTATACAGGATGTGTCAGAATCACTCCTTTTGTCTAAAATTGTCCCATCTCAAAATTCTGTATACACGTTCTGAGCTATTGCACATTATTATGTATTATAGTTATCGATATCACGTTTCAAATATAACGAACCCATCATAAGCCTACACCGTTTCCAACTTATTTAACTATGTATATATATTATATTTCAATCAAAACTTTCGGATCACGAGTACAAATATTATATTCATACTTAGAAATTACACGTATTTGTGACGCGTTTCGAATTATCGTTAAGCGAGATTCTCATCAACGTAACGATCCAAATTTTCAGTAACGTAAATAGTACAAACAACTATTTCAAAATAATAGAATAGGAAGTAACGAATAAAAATTCCTATGTTTTCGATAAAAGGGAAAGTTCTTTATACAGGCTGGGTGATGTATAATTGTCTAATTTCAAAGTTCCGCCATTCTCGAACGACGCATCGCGTCGCTTTCTATTCCGCTTTGGCAAATGTTTGATGAACGCGTGGCAAAATAATCATGGCACATTACGTGGTTCGAGAGCCAGGAAAAATTGTTAAAACATTTTGGGTCGTTACGCATCGTCGACAAATCGCCGGCGATCAAAAACCATTATTAAATTCGACCACCAAGTGCGTACTCTCCAAGTGATATACTCCAATGAATCTAATCTAATGATCGTCGGCGACTTATCGACAGTACGTAACGGCTCTTTATCAAAGCAATTCATCGATAATAATGATTTTACGCGAGTTATATCACCTGGCCACTTAGATCACCTGATTCTAATCGCGCTGGACCTTGCTCTTAAAGTTTTCTCAAAAGTAAGGCGTATGTCAATAAACCAAACACAATCGAGCAGCTTAACGATACTGAGCTGATACTCGAGAAGCGAACGTGTCTTTCGAAACGCGTGAAAATGCACTGATAAATGAAAAATGTAAAGTTACGATTGAGAGGACTCCACATGTTCCGTACATAATATGCAAGCATTAACAATAAATGACTTGTATTGAGAAGACCGTTGTTTTCTATGTTATCTAAAAGTTACTGATAATGGAAATCGATCAGTTGTATAATGTTCGCGGTGTATTTGCATGGAGAAAGAAGAAAAGTTTACATACTTTTCCTATTCGGAGCAAAAATTCGCTAGAAGACTTATCACGCAATTAACTCGAGTTAATTTGACAGAAAGAAAAGTGGGTGAACGGAGGTAGCTGACGTTCTTCTCATTCATTGATTTCGAATAGGATTTACGTCTGGGACAGTTGCACGTCGCTGTCGCGGATCATTTCGATCGAAAGTGTAATCACTGGCAAAGTAAAGAGAAAGGGATCCGTGAAATATTCCGTGGAACCATTAAACGTCCTAAAAGTTCGGCTTACGTTTCACGGAATGCAAGTCGTTTAAAACTTTCCCAGGCAATCGAAGACATCAGTATAACTTTCGTTCGTTTACTTCGGCAATTTCCACGCTTGTGAAACTTCAAAAAAGATCAGACTTCTCTCTCGAGCGTTACGACAATCTCGCGTAGGAAATATGACTCGAGTGCATGGTGATAAATGAATTCATTGTGCACTTGCTTTGTATTTCTCTCAGTTTAAAAGTGAAGGAAGTCAGCGTATGCACAACGTAAACGAGAGTGGTCTCGATCGATCAAATTGAAACCATTAAAATTGAAACTTTAGAGGCGTAATTATTTTCGCATGTACACAGCGAAGTCGGTATTTTTAGTACGGTTGGTCGCTGGACTGCGGAAATTTAGGCGAATTCATATTTTCATGAAGGTAATCAAAGAACTAGGTAGAAAATTCTTAGTTGATACCGACTAATTCATCTTAGAAAGGAAACTCTGTCCAGCAAATTCTTCCCGACCAATCGATATTTTTTCTTATCACTTTAATTATGTTTAACGTACGCGAACTGAATTCCGCGAATTATTTAAGATACTTGGAATATCTTTTATGGAATGTTCGTCCAGCGTAGCTATCGCGAGAAATACTTTTGTAACATTACATAAGATAGACCCATGCTACGAAACAACTTAACAAGTTTGCAGGAGTACAAATTTATCCAGTTTGCCTGTGAATTTTCTGCCAAACTGAAAGTCGTATGGTTACGTTCTACATCCATTTTGCATACATAATATTTATGCAAAGCTGTCTCCTCGTTACGACGCTAACGAAATCTCAAACTGTTTTATACACAGATAATACAAATACGATGATACGGAATCTTTTCGTCAGCCACTCCGTACGTCTGACAAAATTAAATCCGCCCCGCTTGAGAATCGCTGGAAAATGAACCGGAAGGAATAGAGGAAGAATAAAGGACTTGCGCGTATCCAAACAACGACATTGATGGCACACGTTGAGGATGAGAAACAAAGAGAAAAGCAAGGATAAGCCGTGTTCGCAAGCTGGCAGCTGGACCGAAACGATAGCTCTGTTCGATCTATCTCTACTGGAACATCTCAATAACAATTACTTTCCGCAACATCGACGGTATTTAATTCACGGAAACGTGCATACGTTCCGCCATGTCCCGCCGCATTCGCCGCAAGCCTTCCAAATGGCTGTCGTCTCTCGGACCACTTTCCCATCTTTTCTCTTCGCCCCAACTTGCTACGACTTCATATCTTCTCGAATGGGCCAATAATCGTGTATCTGGACCATTATCACCCTGCAGAAGGGCGAGTTGCGAACCGATAAGCTGACAATTTCGGGCAACTTGGAGTCGTTCGAGCGCAAATTTGCACCGGATGCACATCCTACGCGCGTAACGTACACAGCCGTGCGATCGTGTGCACACGTTCACGCCGCGTGTCTGTATTAGAACGGGGGCGGTTCGCGAGGCAGAGGGTCGATGGGGGTGGTTACTGGGATTTTCAGTACGCGCGCGATCGCCGTGCCGAAAACACGGCTGCAGCGTGTCGTGCATCCCTTCGGCTCAGATGGGAACTTCGTTCTCTCCGCGACGATCTCGAACTTGTTGATGTATCCCGCGGTTCAGTCCTCAAACATACGAGACAGACCTAACGAGATCGATATCAACGGCGAAATGAATGTCAATTTGTATGGTTCGCGGAGTGTGTGAATTTGAACGAACATCAGACTGTGACGAACGATTGGCAAATAAAATCGACACGTTGATAACGTAACGTAGATAAGTTACCATACAACACGGACTAATCGACAAACGTAGAATCGAAGTTCACGGTAGAAGGGAAGTCAAATTCGAGACTCGCGAGCAGAACGATCGCTGACAAATGTCAATCGTACGTTTCAATGATATCGCAGCTACGGTTCTATGAACGATTCGTTGCTTCAAATTTCTAACGTCCTAATAAATCTGACTGTTAACGATAAACGCGGTAATCGGAAGTAATCGTCGATCGAAGTTGCCGATTGGAGACTGTTCGCGGCTGGCGGAAGATCTCTCGCAGATTAGCTGACTGTTTCTCGTTTCCACCCATCTACCCAACATGTTCGAGTGTACGTATAAAGAATCAGAGACTTGCAGAGAGGCTGGTAACGCGGTGGAACGGAGCAGCGTAAATTAGGTAGGTACATGTGGTCGGGGGTTGGAGGGTAGAAATTCGTGAATAAGATCAAAGGAAGTCCGGGCCCTTTCTTTTCCCGTGCGCGCCGCGGATGGACGTGCTCTAGTTCAGGAGAATGAATTCTCAAGAACATTGCAATCGTACGTTGCTGGTTCTGTTCTCGTAGCGTGAGGTATTTTTGTTTCACGGTCGGTGCCACTTTGGAGAGAAAGAGGTCGGCCCGCTGATGTATTATGCCGGTATTGTTGTCAGAAGTGCGCAATACACAGAATCGGTAGCCAAAGCGAGAGCCCAGTGTAGTAAATCCGCGATCGATACCTTTTAATCTCTACACTCGAAGGTGCGATACGTTTCGAGTGTTCGTTACATCTCGGTATTGTACAGATGTTCGTTGCGCGTCATCTACGGGTTGCGACAGCTGGCATAACCAAGTCATTTAATTAATCGATGAAATTCAAAAGCTTGCCGGTTTCATTTAGAAAGTGAAACGAGACTTCTGTGCGAACAGAATCCAACTTCTCTTTGTTACACTGGCATTTATCTCGGGATCGGCGTCTGCTTCTTCGTAATTGCGTTTGATTTCGATGAGACGCGTCATTGATGGATTCAGGGTTTACGATACGTTAGCAAATGGATACGATTAGACAAAATCCAGTGCGACGAGTTAAGTTGCAGGATCTTTTGTCTCCGCGAGAAAAGCTTTTGACGATATGCGAACAAGAGTCTCCGTGAACGAGACAATGCATAGTTGTGTAACAAGAGAAACTTTGTCTACCCCTCTGACTCTAAATATTGTTTTTCCACTGCGACGCGAGAGCTGTGTTAGCATGTTTTAATGGCCCCGATCGTTCGATTTAAATGATGAATGTTGCGTAGGCGCAGCGAGTGTTACTCCATATCTTTAATTCGTTTCCGAATTTATTTTCAGCCGCGCCGAGAAAACCGATAACCGTGACGATTTACGCGCAAGAATTTTAACTTTTGAACATATTACGAAATATCACACGTCGTATTTCGTTGAGAGAAATAAAAAGTGATAGGCGAACGTGGGATCTAAATTCACGTTTAGCGTGAAATGAAATTTTGTAAGTTAAGATAATTGAAACACTTTCGAGCTGAAAGTACACGAATTAAAAGAGTAATATCAATTCAAGATCATAGTACACGAAGCGTAAAATTGTATTTTTGCTTTAAAAGTAAGAAGCGTCTACCCTCCAGTTGATTACAGCATTCGCATGTGTGAAGCGTATGTACATGTATCGACAATATATTTTCAAATATTCCTAACATGTTCCATATTGTCTGACTTACGTGCATACGTACATGTTTCATTCATGGATGCGATTCAACTGGATTGTTCGTTGTGGATAAGTGAATCACGTGTATCAAATATACATAAAAGAAAGTACAGACTCTTAGAATTTACAGAACCTTATGCATTAGGTTGTCCGGAAAGTTTCTTTCGTTTTATATGGAAACAATAGACGCACGACATTTTTCGTTTTCTATTATTTTACTGAATCACGTACGAGCCATTTTCTTCCCTTTCTATGATTACCGTCATACTTAATTCGATAAAATAATGTGAAACAAACAATGTCGTGCATCCGTTGTTTCCTTATGAAACGAAAGAAACTTTCCGGACAACCTAATACTCATCATCCAGCAAATATACGCTTGTCATATTATTCTCCAATGATCAATATTTTACAATGATTCTGTACTTGTTATTCTCTGTGATGGTTGTTCTAAAATCTTGAGATTTTAAATTCCCTTTCCTTAATATTTTTCTTTTTTTTTAAGAAATTATTTTCATCGCAAATTGCGCATATATAGGATGAAATTTAGCACGTAGTTAGCGATCGTTTGCCGCTTGAAGCATAACAAAGTATAATTGTACGCCGCATAGTTGCATTTTTCAGTTCTAGTGTAAATTCAAATACTTGTCGAATTTTAATACGATTTGTATCACGAATCTGACGCATTACGCGTGTAATTGTTATTGTTATTACGTTGCATATACAGCGTGCATTCGATACATGCGTGCACAAGTTCGCGAGGTCTCCCCGAAATATTTCCAATATGCCGATAAAATCAATAAGGTGATGGAATTTGGCATATAGGAATTCCATTTTCAGTCATTTGTCCAATATAATCATGTAATTTACTGATTTGAAACTTTCCGAGCGAATATAATTCCCGAAGCTGGGAAGATGTATGAACTCATTACAAGTAAAATATTTACTTGTGCCACACTTTTACTTCTGGATCGATTCGGATCAAATCATATTTTTCTACCATCAGAAAATTTCTCGCCTTTGAGTAAAATGTTGGAATCGTTATTGACATTAGTGACTTCGAGCTTCGCTGTATTATAGTAAAATTCACTTAGTATCGAAGATTTTCTTAAAACACGAAAGATCTTTGATTTTGTCGATTGAAAGAAAAATGAAATCGAGATACAACAAATTCGAGGATCGTAGTCGAATGAAACGCAGACGACGAGTTTTCTATTTCTAAGCGATAAAAATGTAAAACTGCTAAAATGAAGATTAAAACGGAAGCGGAATTTTGTTTCGATTATTCGTTTCGAAAGACAGAGAATGTTAAGACGTTGGTACTTTCGAGGATGTAAAACATATCTAAAGAGAAATGCAAAATCCGGAAATAACTGAAACTGTCAAGCTGAAATGAAAATACGAACGAAATTTGTAAATTACAATGTAATATTTGTCTCATGAAGCTGATTTACTGTCAATTAAAAACCTTCTATGAGTCGAAGATCTCGAAACTGGACAGTTTTTAAGCCAAATCTTCCACTTAAACAAGCTATTCTACATTCATCGCCTAGCATCTTGATACTTGTATAATAAATCACTGTCTTTATCATGGGGTTTTGCTCCTGTAAATGAAGGAAATTTACAGATCAATGACACATGCTGCAAGCGAATTCACTCGCTGCCTGATATATTAAGTAACGTATCATCATCAGGGAAATATATTATGACAATAAAAAATCTGTTTTACGAATGGAACAGAAGCTTCATTTTAAAATTCGTCGATAATCTATCGATAAAGATCGGGGAGAGTACATATATATCGTTCGAGGATAATTACTTGAATTCGATAATTGCGAAGATACGAGGCACTTCTGACGACTCGCTGTACACAATAAAAAATTACCCGTGTCAAGACAGAAAACAATATCTCCCATTTTTCATTACTTCTCGTCGTTTCGGTCTAAAAATTCTGGCAATTTTTCCTAATTTATAAATGTTACCCCGGTTTGCGTTCGAACGCGAAACCCTCTGATACTTTACAGCGATCATCGAAAAAATCGTTGGAATGCCAATTTATACAGCCATCGAAGCAAATGGAAGTCAATGGAAATTCACTGAAATTCGAGAGCGAAATTGGCGAGCCGAACGTAGCTAAAGTCGCTGAGCTTACGATTGCGGTCATGGGTGAGAAAAAATTACGATGTTACGGGAAATCAGCCATTACCCGTGTATCGTTAGTAACGACAACGACCGCGCGTTTCCTTTCCCCGAAAAATCCGCCGGCGAAGCCAAACGCGGCGAGAGAGCAGAGGATTTCTCGTGGTCGGGACGCAATCTTACCAAGGAAAAGTGTCCACTGTTCGAATGATATTACTACATCTTGATAACAGCGGGGATTTCTTCTATCAGCGTGATATCAGGCAAGTGCCAGTGGCGTTTCGCCAGAAAACCACGCTTTTGGATTGCCTCGTTGGATTCCCCATAAATACATAGTTTTGTTAGCGACTACGAGAGAGATTCGCAAAGATCGACACCTTCGGATGACGCATCTCGTAATTTCGTGTTTATGAGGCTACTCGTGAGTCTTTTTATCAAGCCACGATACACCGCGTATAATTATTCGGATCAGTTTGTTGATCAATTTGTTGGAAAAATATACGAATTCTGCCAAAGCGTACGAACTGATGCAAATTAGCGGTTGGAAGCAGCGTTTGGCAATTAAGCTAGTTGCTACAAGTTTGTAGGATCAATAGGTAATAAATTAATATTATGGGAAATCCCTGCACTAAACCGTATACTTAAGGCAGCTTGTAGCGTAGATCGACTTTCTTACAATTTCTTTGAAATTTTCGCGATATGTTACTCAGTATGTTACCTATACGCGATTCGATCTTTAGGCAGTCTAGCTTTACCGAAATCGAAATATTCAGCTTAAAAATTGAAAGTTTTTACACGCAATCGAAATACCGTTCTTACAAAATGGTTAAAAAGCCAATACGATATGTAAAATAGATGGAGGAATCTTTAAAAAAAAAAAAAAACAAAGAAGAAATTCAACACCGTCTTCGTCGTTCTCGAATAGAAATAACGTAAAATATGTAATACCGATAATTTAATTTAAAAAACGCCGTACATTGTAACGTGGAATTGTTGTTCTGTCTATTTCTCAACTGTTTGTTAGCGTGCGCGCGTAGGGACAGCGAAGAAATTTCTGCTTAAAGGAAGAATCTCAGGCATGCCTGAAGAATCTGACTTTCGAGCCTCAGCGTGTTTTACCTTCGGGGGATATTTATTCACTTACGGGTTTATTTTAAAGCGGTGCATCAACAATAAAGTCGTTAGTGATCGTAATAATAAGTTTACAAGATTAAGCGATACTCAGTTACATGGAATCAAGTAGGTTCGTCCGTTTAAAAGAAGTCTACCGCCTTCTGAATACTTTCAGAATCGTTCGGGTTACACTTCGTGTCGGCTTTAATCTTGCGACCATTTCTTTCGGACGAAAATCTAGGGCAATCCAGTGAAATGTGCTGTATGGTTATAGGCGATCCACGAGATTTGTCGTTCAGGAAATGGTTGATCCGTCAGTAAGTGATCTCGAATATCTTATGGTAAAGTTC
This sequence comes from Bombus confusus, assembly GCA_014737475.1. NCBI lineage: Eukaryota > Metazoa > Arthropoda > Insecta > Hymenoptera > Apidae > Bombus > Bombus confusus. The sequence continues at coordinate 6,087,257 of JACXIV010000097.1, forward strand.
TACAGTGGCTATAAAAATATTGGCGCCTTGCTTCTCCACCGAAACGTACTTTTATTTTTTTTATTTAGTCTTTATTTCTCTAATCCATCAAAATTCGAATTTACACGAAATCCACGGTTTACCTATCTTAAGTTGATGGAACAAATCTCTATTTAAGTTCCATATTCACTTATGTCCGTAAAGATATGAAACTGCAGAAACATCTGTAATCTATTAATAGCAGTGAACAGTGTCGTCTAAACGATATTACGTCGTGACATATTTCATCCGTAGAGGCAAAAGGGTAAAGGATCGCGGGCTATTGTTCTTTTTGCTTCTCTGTCTTTTACGTTTTCTTTCTATCGAAGTGCATGGAAGTTGCGCGTTCTGCGGACAAAAATAATTATTGCTGTACGGCAGCAATAGTATGTGAACTCTCTGCGAGCAACGTTAACTGCACTTTAATGCGTACGTAATAATTACGTTCGTCGAAACACTTATGGTTGAGGCGCAACGCGAACAAATAAGTTTTTCTATTTTCTTGAAAGTTCGCGAAATCGATGTAACTTGTCGACGACGTAATGCGCAAGTTGCTGCCTGAAGCACGGGAAAAGCTGTATAACTAATAATTATTCGACTTGAGTAGTTTCTTTTCTCTTCGACTTTCGTTCTTCTTTTTTTTCTTTTCTTCCATCGTTGCAGGTACTTTAACGCTGTTTCTTAGTGGAACAAATTAGGGATTGCTTAACTTCGATTACAGAATTTCATCCATTACGGATCTGCTTGTTTCTTCCATGAACCTATGGTGACTACTAGTTAGTCTATTACTTTGGTATTAATTTTAATATTAATTATTTCAATATTGATACGAGGAGTAGAATAGATTCACCTGTAAGTTAATAAATATCGTTGATGATATTAAAATTCTGATTACAATTTCTTATTGTAAATTAGCATATATTGTCTCGATATAAGCATTTTATTAAAAATATAACAGTCTCAGCTATAGGATGTATAACAGTTCGAACACAGTTATAATGATTAATATTCCTTCCATAAATTTCTCCGTTATATTTCTTTAAATATTTTTGTTACAAAATGCCTCTTAACACTACCTGATATTTTCTTCCGTAAACGCAAGCGTGATTTTATTAGCGACGTTATGTATTATAGATGCGAATCATCTTCTTCGTGTCATCTTCTTTTATTACACTTTTGAACAATTTTACTAAAGTTTCTTATTACACATCGCTATATCGAAAGTTCAATTAATCCGAGTAACTTTAGAGCACAATAAATCTGGATGAATGGTCTTATAGAACCTAACTACATCATCAGGAATATCCACGTCAGGATTGTACATTCGGAAAATAATGCGAAGATGTTTAATTGAGCGATTCATAAAGCTGCAACGTTGATTAAGCAGAACGCATAAAAAGCAATTCAGTGTAACAATGTGGTATCATTGTTCGATTATTATCCGAGTAAAATCGTGTATCGATTTTGTATATGACATGATCAATTGCATGCTTCGGTAATCAAGAAACAAAGAATCGATTATATATGTGTACACAATTTGTAATTGTTATAATCTTGAATTCCAAACAATTAGAAGACGTAATAACAGGTAATGTAATAAATAATAAATAATAGATAACAGACGATAGATAATAATATTTTTCTGTGATATAATATTTTAACACTAGTCTGATAAAATGCTTTTGTTTATTTCGTAGGAACATACGAGTGCCATATCTATTCGCGATGAACAGTTATAGTAATACTAGAATTTTTAAGTTCAATATCAATTACAACCCTCGAATTCACCTGATCTTTTCTCTCTTTGCAAAGAATATTTTATTATGAATTTGTTAGTTGTCAATTTAATTGCCAAGAATAAAACGAGTCACGCAACAAGCGCTGTTTCACTTTTTCAGTTTTCATAATTTTCTTCTTCCTCTTTCCAATTGGTGTTTAGCATTCTACATTAACGCGAGTATTAAAACGGCTATTAAAAAGGGAATACTAGAAAAAATACGAACGTATCCGACGCCGGAATGTGAATATGCAGTCCTAAGGGAAGTATATTGAAACTGCCGGCCTCGCGATGCTTTTACTTTTAGAATGAAATTTTTAGACGAGTTCTCCAACTAAGTGTTATTATCGTTACACCTTTAACAATTTTTACGTTTACGATATAACTTTAATGTTTTCAATTACCTCGTTATATGTTCGCTAAAGTAAACTCGTATCGTATTAATTACTCTGCCGCGATAAATCGAGACAAGAATTTATCTTTGTAGGAGATAAAACGGTACAAGAGTACTTCTTACTTTAGATTTTTACGAAAAAAAACGTTCGCGACGTGATATCGATTCGCTTTATTGAAAGACAGTGAGAAATTCGCGTACTTGAATTCTGTTTGAGCTGTTACTTTGAATTCGACGCGCGACAAATACTTTTCACACGTGACTAATTTTAACTTAATCAGGTAATATTTCGTGCCTTTTGGAAAACCGACGCTCAATGTTTCTATACTTGCCAACTTAACTTTTTAATTTCAGGTAACTGGTAGGTAAATCGTAATTCGTGTTATCGGCAGACATTTGTCGAAATTCAATCTGCATCTATAAATTAAAATCGAATGGGATCGCGAGTGAAGTTTTAATAATGCTCGCGCGTAGTTTCATTTACAGATTAATAACTAATTAAAACCTGGCGAGCAAGGAGCACGCAGCAACAGAACGCCGATGTTTAACGTCCTGATTTCCAATTAATTCCATTTGTTTTCGAATAAGGTGTAAACGCGATTAAACAAAATTTATTCAAGCATTCACGTCGATAGGTCATGCAATTAAAAGTTTCCGAAATTATTCCTTCTCGCTCTACTCTTCCGATCAGCCTACATTCTTTTATTTATCCACGATGCGAAACTTACACGAATATTATTTATTAATGAAATTTGTTAATGTCCGAGTGTTGCTTTATTAACGGCACATGGCAAATATTCTAGAAAAACGTGCTCGATAAATTAGAGAAAATAAGATCATACGCGGGCGGGTATGATATTTCTTCTTAACAATGGAAAATATTTGAGGAATTAGAGAAAATTTATTAGCCGCCAAAAACGAGGAAAGACTGAGCCGGCGCGTTCTCAGTACCCCATGAATGCACCAACAGCTCGTTCTGATTCTACTTTCTTCTCTGTGTTCCCCGTTCTGCTTTGTTTCCTCGCAATTTAATCCCATTGTCGTTACTCACCCGGAACCACCTTTATTTCTGGAAGTTCGGTTCAAAGCTTGTTGCGAAGGCTTTTTCTTGAATACCTGTTCCGCTGACGATTAAGAAATTGCAACTTTCTTTTCCGGCAATAAATCAGCGAAATCGACTTAAATTTCCTAATAGTTGGCAAAAATTCATTAAGATGCGAAACTTTTTACTCTCTTACGTTGCCAATGTAATAAGTCGTATCTACGCTTGATTAAACTCCGCTATATTTTCAATGGTTTCTCACGAAATTAATTCGCTTCTTAAAAGATTAAACGGTCGAGCCTACTAATCCCGGCATTAAGTTGTACTTAGCTTAACTCGTATGTTTTATAAACGCTTAGCGGACACAAAATTTACTGCTTTTATCACGCTCTTATAATAACCGTCGGTAATTGATCCCACTAAATGAGCCGAAGATTAGCTTAATATTGAATTTCCTTCCTACACTTATATTAATTAAACATCTTATGTTATTCTAATTATTTACATTATATTAATTAAACATCTATCATTCAGCAACTTATATTAATTAAACAACGAATTCCTTCGTTATTTTGCTTCGAGCCACCTTCATTTTTTAAAGTTCGTGCTAAAGCTTCGCGACGAAGTTTCAAGTACTTGTTATCTGTGTCACTTTGTCGAGTCATAATAGGCGGTTCAAATTTTTCGGCAATTACGACTATTCTTTAAAGACCACGTTTACCGTTCGTCTTTAATTTTTTTCACGTTAAAGTTTCTAATTTATGATCGGGATAGCGACAGTCGTAATCGACGGTCCATTAAATGCCACACTCGTTCGAACGTTCGCTAGGTTAACATCCGAACTCGCTAATCGAACGGTGAATTATTAAAATGTTCTGTTCGTCTTTCCCTTACGTGCAAATTTAACAGTACAACTATTTACACGCGTATCGCCACGACGAAATTAAACTATGTCAACTATTTGTAAACTAAACGCAAAATAATTAGTGAGTTTGAAACTAGTAAAGCTGCGATATTTCATTACCGAAGGAAGTAGACATACGGCGTGGATGGATTAACTGTTAGACTCGTCAAAAAGCAAGAATATTCTATTTAAACTATCAGACTGACGCAAGAAAATGGAACCAGCAAGATGAGTTTTAATAAATCTTCTTCAATTTATCACGAAATTCAGTACTAAATACTTTTTGCATTTTTTGTATATTTCGAGCCTTCTGTCTCTGGTCCCGTTATTGAAAATCTCGTTGCTCAAACACTTTTGTTTTACACGAATGGTAATAATGAACTTTGATACCGTGTATAATATACTGGAACAGGATACGTTATATTCTTCCAAAATTTTACATAGCATTACGAAAAGAACAAGATCGTACGGCGATTACGAAAACTTTTCGATAAAATTGTAATTCAATTCGTTAATTTTTGTACGTTAATCGTACCAAATACGATAATCCAGTACGATAACACTAAGTGTACTTGCCGCATATGTATAATAACCATTATCGTCATTCTGTATGTCATTGTAATATAGAAGACAAGAAAGAGACACTCCAAAGAAATAATTTCACTAGATACATGCGAATAACGATCCACTTACTCCGTACGAGGCATAAGTAAAGAGCGGAGCTTCCAATATATACAGTCATCATAGTATAATCAACAAGCGGATGGTTGTAGGTGGAAAAATAAGTCGAAAGTACAAAATAACATTTTTCCAATTGAAAATAGCGCTTGAAAACTTGTCACGCTGTGCGTGACATTGCCTAATTTCCAATTGGACAGAAGTGGACAATCGACAGCAAGTTATTTTATGCGTGAAAATAGATTAAAAATATAGTATGACACTTTTGCTCGAAGTCTCGTTTGCCGAAAAAATCGAATTTCATGTAGTTATCGGATTATACGTCGATGTGGTACTCTCGTCTTAACTTGTAACGAACAACAAGAATTTCTAGTGTTTTAAGAAGATATTCACCTATTGAAACGAGAAATCATATTTTATTGATAAAAATCTTCTCGCGTTTCGTTCGAACTCGGGATGCCTTTTAATGTCAGAAAAACACGATCGAGCGAAAAGTGAGCGAACGAGAAGAGCGAAAATACGCAGCAGGGTTTGTGATATTCGAATGAAAGCGAACATCGTAAAGCGAGGTTGATGGGCCGCGTTGGATAAGTTTGCGAGTTGCATTGTTGGCTATGGTAAGTAAGCAAATAAATCGCGGGTGTCAATCCGGTAGGTGTTAGCAGTTGCTTTAAGTTGCTACGTACAAAGGAAACCGTAGTACGGCTTGGAATTGAGAGATGAATCGATTTATCTCCTTTTGTCTCGCCTCTCTCGTCTTTAACAACTTCGTCTCGCAACTATACGCCTCTAGGTAATATACTTTTAGATTATTCGAGATTATATCTAAGGACGAGGAGAAACGAGGCGGAAATTAGCGAAAAGTGACAGTAATATTAGGGATTCAGTGGTTCGGATTTAATACGAAGTTCCGTTTATTCTACTTTCTGTTTGTCGTCTCGCTGCTGTTTGCATTAGGCAACTCAAGGATTTAAATTGGAACAACCTGCCGTTTGGCAAGCACGGTCTAAGAACCTGCTTAGTATAGAATTTACGAAATCGTTGCACTACTTCATTGATATATTGTTATGAATATGCAGCAGACCGGATAGTATAGATGCTTGACCTTGTTTGGAAAATAGAAGGCTTGCAGTTCTTGTTAAGACGAAATATCGGCCAACTAACAAGTTTTACGCTCTGTTTTGTAATTTCATGACACGTGTTGAATTTTTCTAGCGAATTGCAAACGGTTAATTATCGTTATTAATACAGAGACGTTACTTAGAAATTGCAAACGAATTGCTAAAATAAACTGCAGAAGAACTGTATCGATATATCGATATCAATAGCGGTGTTCGAAGTTAAATAAAGTTGAAATGTTATTCGTGAATTACGTAAAATAAACTTAATGATCCGGGTAGTCTTCGTTATTTCTTGCAGCTTTTCGATCAAATACTTGCGAACACTGTGCATTTTCCTACTTCTCTTTTAGCCCAATCGCGTGGAATAGGAAAAATCGAGTAAGGAAAATCAATCGGAGGTTCCGCTGACGTGACAGAAGCTGCTAGTTAAAATTAGAATTTTCTTTATCATTCTAGCGGAGCAGCGTTTTTCTTCGGCTCAAGCGCAAACAGAATGCAGCGTCTAATATGAAATGTCGTAAGATGGAAAAATATTTGAATTGAAAATAGTTATTAGAAACTGTTAAATGTAAAGGCGCAGGCAGGAAATTTGGTAAAAATCCGAATGAACGGCGTGGCAACTAGAATTAACATAATTCGAAAAATACATTCGCCGGAGGAAGAAGCGCGAAATATTATACTCAAATATTTACTATTTGTCACGTGATTTTGGCGAACGTTATTAATTCAAGGATTTAAAATTCAATTATCAAGAAATTGAATAAAACTCGGTGAAATTTTCTCTATTTGAGAAGGAATTAAAATTCAATTTTTCTTCGATAAAAGTGAAGCTAATTAAAAATTTACTTTCCCGAAGCTTGTTTAGCTTTTAATGTGATTGACAGCTTTCCAATATTACGTATAAACGTGAGTAAAATAATATTGTTGTTACGATTTATATAAACCAAGACATTGTTCGTTATCGTTCATCGTTTAAAATTACGAGGTAGCGATTTATCGATGTTTTAACGGTTTGATATCGAAGATTGCGAAAGGAGAACACGATAAATCACGTCTTTCGCTTCTTACGGAAAAGATTCGACTGGAATCTGAAGGATAAGATAGGAAAATATTATTCGAATGAAACTGTTACTTCTTTCCACGAACATTCATGTTTTTGCAGTCATTGTTTTTATTTTGAAACAGTTCGCACGGTACAGTCGTCGCACGAATCATTTCTTCCCTTTTGTTTGCTATTCCTTTCACCTCTTCTTTACTTTGCATGTTTCTCTCAGCGTACACTTTGATTTCGAACGCAGTTTCTCTTTTGTGTATGCGTTAATAAGCGAAAGGAATGAGCACATTTTGCCGATGCGCGTCATACCGAGTATTTGATGACTCTGTTTCTAGCGTTATCCTTTCATTTAACAAATTGCAAGATGTTAGAATTCTGGAACATCTTCCTTCCAATTTGTTTTCCCTCTCTCAGAAATTACAGTTCATCCATTCCGGTGAAATCACGTTCCCGCTTATCCCATTCACGTTTAATTTCTATACTTGATTGCAACATCACTTTTTGGTGTACATCGCTCTGTATTCGGAAGCAGACATCCAGAAATATAAACGGTGCGCTACAAACTAAATGGAGTTCCAGAAAAACAGATGAAGTTTAAAAAGAAATTCATTTTATCCGCCGAACGTTCTAAAGAATATTTTAGATACTTATGTATATTTTGCAGTTCTTGCACGTGTTTCTCGTTGCTGCATGTGTTATTTTAGATATACTGTACATTTTTGCATTTTATAAAGATACGTTTTATACATTTATGCAACTCCGAAGTTCCCATAAATGCATAGCAATTTGCGGTTCAATAATAATAACTAACGGTATTAATTACTGTTAAGCCACAAATATAGAGGAGTGGTGAAACAAAGCTGCGCAATTTTTATAACGAGTAACGTGGAATATATATGTGGAAACTGAAACGGCGCGGGCACGGTCGTCGATGCGTGGCAATTTGCTCTTAAAATTTGCATATTTAAATCTTCGTTGTTGAAAAATAAAACGAGATTGAAAAGATATTTATTCGATAAAATGTATTACCTTCATTATTCTCAATTACCAAATTCTACGATATCTAAATGAATCTGCACCTGCAAACATACCGTAGAAATCGTTCTGATATCTATTATATTATTTCACGAAGTACGGTTCATTCAGCGGACCAATTTTGAAAATATATGGGTTACAGATGAAGCGTGTAGCTTCTAGAAATCTTGAATACAAAGGAATGGAGTAACGCGCGAAAATAATTCCCTTAATCACGCGGAAACGGAGGAATCATGATTTTACGCTGAAATACGATCTAGACCAATTCTTGGCGCACGTTTGCATGTAGCAACTTTCTGACGCTATTATCATCGTATTATTGTTATCGTTTGCCACTTTGTATTTTGTGCAAGTGAATTCAAGTAATATGATTTATTTATCTGCTCTCTGTTTCAATTTTTAGTTCACTATACCGAGCGACAGTCAAAGTGCGAATCAAGCTCCAGATATAATAAAGACTAATTATCTTGAAAAATGGATCGTTCGTTCGGCAAAAATTCCTTCCGACGTGGAAATTAGAACTTGACTTCTAAGATAAATAGAATTATACTGACGTATAAAATAAACGTGATAACATCGTATTAAATGATTACATTAATACGAGCATACAAATGAATAATTATTAATCCATAAATGTATAAAATTAATATAGACGAATTGACGTTATTTAAATCGGTTTCATTCGGTAGAATGTATGTATAATGCAAAAATCAAACGAATTGTTCAGTGAATTAATAAAAGAATTATTTGTGATAACATTATTTGAAAATAACATCGAAGTGTTCGAATTAACGATGAATTAATAAGTACTTTCTTACGGGGACATCAAATTTGTATCGCAGGAAACGAAAGGCTTCGCTACGGGGCGTAAAAATAAATAGAAAGAATTTCCTTCTCATTTTTATTTACAATGGTTACAAAAGTTATCGGCACGTACCATTAGTTTCCTTTCATGCGTTTTCTTACCAGATTCTATTTCCCATTTTCGTAGCATAAAATTTTGCTAGTCATACAACAGTGATACGAAAAATAATACGGAATTTAATATCGAACCTAATCAATCAGAACAGAAATATTACGATAAATACAACGATGTGGCGATACTTTCTGCAACCACTGTATTTATCATTACAGTAGTTTAGCCACTAATTCTGTCGTCGTGAGTATTACGAAACAAACTGTCGTCAAGGGTTAAATTACTCGTTAAAATGTTGATACAGCCATTCATACATCATTTACCAGATACTACGCTGAAGCAGTGAATATTCAGTTACGCAACGTACGTAAGGCCAATGCGAGGTTAACATAAACCTCGTATGGCAAATGGTTAATCCTTCTCTGGCAGTGAATCGTTTAAACCTCTTTAAATCATTGAAATCGTTTGGTCCGTCGAGTTAAAGACTTAACATTTTTAAGGACAATAGCGCTTCTGCTGCCACGGCGAGAACTGTTCCGCGAAATAGTCCGGCAAGAAATAATTAAACGGCTAGAGCACCCTTCAGGCAGTGGCGAAACTCCGCTGTCGAGTCTGTGAAATATTACTCCATGACTCGGTTTTCGCAGTCTGTCCTTTTATTTGACGGAGCGCGCGATCCCAGCGGTTTCTTACTTTGATTTTCTTCCATTTCCGGCAAATGTCAAATGTCTTGAACTACGCGGGACGAGAGCTGACCGTGTCATGAATGATTATCGAATGCTCTCGGTCGAGCGTGGCCATCTCGAAATTTGTCACATTCTACGGCTTCCATGTATCTTCAACGATTCGTCATATTGTCGCGGTCTGCACGAAGTTAAACACGTTGCTTCTGTTTTTCGAAAGAAAGTCCGCGATGGCAGAGAAATACTGTGCTGTCTAACAGCTTTACGTATTTTACGTTTTTTCATAGCTGTTAGTCTTACAATATTTTTGTTTGATGGCTTACGTTTCTCGGCGATGGCTTACATAATAATAATGAAATTTAATCGAATTAATTTCGTTGAAATAATTCGATTAAACCGAAACAGCGAAAATCAATTTGTCAAATTTCATGAATTTCCGATAAAGAATTGTGAAATAATCGAGTCCAATGAAATGCAATCATTCCATACATATTTATAAGTATCGATTCGAGTTAGCAAGATAGATTAACAAGTAGAACCACCTTTACATGGAAAATTAAGTATAATTCGATGCATAAGATGTGTTATTTTATTTATGTAGGCTATTCCACCTAAATTGTATACCAAATAACTCATGAATTATACAGACCACGCTAAGTGGTACTGCGTTATCGAAATGTCTAACGTTTTGAATTTTTCAAGCCTTGCACGATGCAAATTTTCCATGCAAACCACGACGCGAGATATCCGCTTCGCCAATAATTTTGCAACCGATATAGATTTTTGATTGCGCGTAAAACGTTCAATTTTTCAAAAGAAAGAAGCTCTTGGGAAACACCTACACCCTCGGGAAAATTATATATAGAGGTAGAGATCTACGTCACAACTGAAGAAAACTGTGCAAGTTAAAAGAGTCAAATAGAAAGTATCACATAAAACTCAAAATCTAGAGCTTATCAGTTATAGATGATTAATGATTAGAGATAGTGATTGATGCAAGTTGCTAATATTCGCCGACGCGTCCTGATAACACAAATCAAGTTTTATCTTCGAAACTATTAATCGTGTAGGCATAATCTTCCTTCATTCTATTTAAGAAAATTTGATTTTTTCGAAGCTTTCCGTAACTTCGTTTAACCAAGCTTTTCTCAATCTTGTAGACGTTACGAACTTTAAATTGATACATTTCTGCCCAACATTGAGAAGTAGTCATTTCGAAATATATACAGGGTGATTCCTCATGAAAAAATGAGAATAAAATACGCAATAAAATTGTTTCATTTAAGGTTTAGTTTTCGAGAAAATCGAGTTTGAAAATTTATCAAGTATACTCTAATTCCGGACTGGGTAGTATGAAATAATCGATAGGAAATTGTTCCACGTGTAAAGATAAGATAAATTCGATTTTCTCGTAAACTAAGCTTTATTAAATGAAAAAATTTTATTCCGCATTTTGTTCTTATTTTTTCATAAGGAATCGCCTCGTTCTCGCTTGTACATGTTATTCGGCCGCAGCCTGTATATGATTTTTCGTCCATTCGCTGCTAGTCAGATTTTCATTATCTACCTGTCGTTATCTAACCGTATCCTAAAAATTAATTTTCATACAAAATCTATACATATTATATCGTAAGATTCTCAAAACGCATGTATTTTTTATAAATTATTATAAAAACAGTTTTTCCAAATTTATCTTTTCGGTTAAAAATGTATTTTTTAATTTACGTCCGCAGGTATGTCGGCCATCGCATGTACATAGCGAAACTGCACACCGACACGCATCTAAGAGATGTTATGCAGCGAACATATTAAAGTTGTTAAGCTGGTCGTTGTGAGAATTTCATCTAAATATTTCGAGAAATGTAGAAATTTTTCAACGAAATTTTACATTTTTCTGTTTTCCTACGTTCCCAACGATAGTACTCTGACGTCTCGTGCCGAAGGCAAGTGGTAAACATCAGATTCTCTTTGAATTCAGTGTATCTTGAAATTCGATAGAAAACTTTCGTGCGAGTGAAATCAAAAAACTTACGAGGCGCTTGCGAATGAAAGAACATAAAGAATGCCGGCCATGTCGAATCCAGATGTATGCAGTTCATAATTTACAGAACACCTTAAGAACTTTCATAAGAAGTCGAGACAACGTATTTGCACTTTTACGTTCCCGTCTTGCACTTAAACTTTAAATTGCATTCAGCAACTTTTCTCGTAGTATTTGATTAGCTCCCGACGAAATAAGTGTGTTATTACTTTAGTTTAAAAATCTATTCCGGTATCTATACTATAGCAGATTACACTGTGCCTTTATGTACCCAGTTAATAGAATGAGAAGATGGCAGCAAATTGAAAACAACTATAAACGAAATATGTATCTGTTTTAATTATATAATAGGCTTTCTAAGAATAATAATTTTTGCAAGAGTTCCATGGAAACGATTTATCGATCTTTTGCCACGTGTTATCATAAAACAAGATTGAAAGCAGACAAATATACGTTTCAAAGTAATTACGGGCAACGTTCCGAAGAACTAAGTTTATGAGCAATAAATGCTTCACTAATCGATGGCTATCTCTATATAATAGAGTTTAGTTTATCGCTTGAAATAATAATCGAAGTTACGTGATTTTAGATGCCTAAAAATATAGCGCACTAATTTGGTTTCTTTCATATCGTACAGTTACAAGTTATTGAAAGAATGTACTCGATGTATAATCTTGCCGCACCTTTTACATTAACTACGAGTCAATTGTGGTATAATTTCAGCGCCACTTTACCAGAGAAATCTTCAAAATTCTCTAATTAGCAACGTTAAAGTTACAACTGATACGGAACGAGTCCATTAATCTTACTTCGAATTTCCAACCGCATTTCTGTTGCAGTTTAGTAATTGCCAGACTGCAGAAGTTTATGCGAATAATAAATTGAATTAGGCAATACACGGGTACGTTTGAGGCCATTTAAAAACCGTGTTATATCGAATACATCGAATTCTATTGAAATTGAGAGAAGAACAATATTAAAACAAATGTGATAGAACCTTAGTAACGTATTTGTGCAGTTGCAGCAATTTATGTACGAAACAATACATATTGTAAAGCCTTTATAGTACCAACAATAAGCAATAGAGAAGATGTACAATATTCTGTTACTGTGCTAACAGTATTCTGAATTCGCATTTGTTCCGTTAAAAGCAGCATTATTTCCTGTATAATATTTCGACTGTTGTCTCTGTAATATACTTATGAAAGGATATATACCGCTCGAAACTCTGTTTAACTTCATAATTAACTTCTTGATTTTGTTCCTATCTGTGTCTATTCTTCTTAAGCGGCGCAAAGAACTCTATGACGTTTAACGATAATCGAGGAAACTCTCGTTGTTGACAATATAATTTAATAGCGGAAAAGTATTAATGAAATATCTGTGTCATTATTAAGGCAATTGATCCTTAAACGTTAAAGTATCTAAACGATAAAAATCTTTGAAAAAATGTGAAAAAATTCGTATATCATCTTCAAAGCTTCTAAATTGAGATGCTTCAAGTTGTCCACCCTCCAACTCTTTTTTAGGGAGAGAGCTTGTATGCGAGAAACCTACCACACTTACCAATTTGCTTGGACACGAAAGACCTCGTTTTACGAAGTAACGGTTAAGTACTGTTCAAAAATCATTGAAAGCGAATTCACCAGGAAGAACGATTAACCGAAGAAATTCATCGTGTTTGTCTTAATGATTCGCTAGAAACGTTAATCTTGTGTAGAATATCGATATTTATGAGATATACAATTCATTTGGATTCTAAAATCTTGCCGCGTAATCTTAAGAATACTAATTATATAAGCAAACAACATTATGAAAATTATAGAAATTATATAAATATTAATAACCACGCTAAATTTAATCGTGATAATGGTAGTGATATCTCCGTACTTCAGATCATCTGTGAACCATCCATGAACGAACTCAAGAGTATAGTCTATCCTTTTTTTCCCATCAATCTGTTACAGACTATCGACTAAGCATGAATATGTTTTTTCTAGATAGACATAGATAGAACGTTATCATTTCTAGGGCTCATGGAGACCCGCCAAGTTTAATTTGGCTACAATCCAAGTATAATTTTTCCTGAGAAAGTGACGATATTATCATGTAAGACCTATCCTGTTAAATTCATGTCTCGGTAAAAATAGGAACGATAGCTAGAAGGAATTACTTCCGCTACACTCTCTTGTAATTCGCCAACATTGAGCTAGTTTACGATTCAATTAAAATCATCGTATTCCAATTGTATTCCGGCTTTCCACTTCTTTACAGAAATATTAAACGTTTCCCTTCATATACATGCAAATTAATAGTTATGTGTTTGAATATTTATTAAACCTGAATTGAAATTTTTTCAGATGTCACACTGCCGTATAGCCATCTATATCGTTTTTCGGTGAGACTATATATTTACGAGCTGTATACTTTATGAGTCAATTTTTTCTCTATGAAAGAGAAAACGCATCGATTTTTATTCTCTATAAAAAAAACCCCATCGATTGACATATAAAAGAACGTGTATAGGTAGACCCACTTAGAAAGCTATTGATGCTCTTGAAAAGGCAAAAAAGTGATCTTCAGCGAAAAAGTCATAAATCACAATGTTTCGAGCTAACGCTGCCCTGGCACAATTTTTCATACACGCGAAACTAACATAAACGAGACGTCTCGTATATTTCCGTATTGACCATATTTTTGATAAGATGTCAGTATCATATTTGTATACATGTACTAGCGCTTTATTGTAGCTTAGTTTCGCCGTTGCATCGACATTACTTGAAAGAAAAATTCCAATTTGTTCGGAGGAAGGAAAATCGAGGAAAAAGGTAGATAGGCTTTCAATTTTGTTCACTTAATTCGGAATTAGTATCCGAGTTTCGATAAAAGCGATACTAGGCAGTATAACATGGCCAAATTGTACTGACTCTGTCAAGAGAAGTTTGTGGTCTATGTTGCACAAAATTGCATCGCGTCGGTACAAAGGAACAGACGTGTCGAAATGTCAACCGGGAAGCGATTTTGACCAGGAGGCAGCTCAAATCTGATTCAGCTTTGTCTCGTGAAATGTCACGACAGAGCGCGTTTTAAAGCGCTCCATTTTTTGCTACTACGTTCGTTCTCGTACGCATTAAGTGCGTAGATAGACATACTTTTAGCGTATACGATAAAATTTGTACACGATCAGCCATTTTTTACAATTAAGTTACATACAATCCAAACTGCTGTCTACTATTACTATCGTATTATTTATTATTAATCATGCAACCGATAATATGATATAATATAGCAGTTTGGTCATTTGTAACGTACGATAACACGATATTACCATTTTACATTTACTACGTATAATTTATTTCCTTCTCTCTCTCTCTGGACGAGATAGTTAGCGAGCTTTGGCAAAGTGAAGGTAAACAGCAAAGGAATAAAGTTGAAGAAATCAAAAAATGAGAGCAGCTGGTCAAATATGATGATATTAATATCGGCTTCGAATTGTAAGTGAAATGTTTCAAGGATGCCGATCAAACTTTTCTTTATTTGCAAACGGGGAAGAAGTCGAACGGGGCTAGCAAGCTACGCGGCAACGTACAAGACGTAGAGGTGTTTACTGGAGAAGTAACAAATTTTGGCACAAAATTTTTACGATATTCGTTGGTTCTGCAGTTCGGGTCAAGGAGAATTCGAAAGTCGATCCTTTCGTGGATCGATAGGATGATGACGATGAAACGGCAGAAATATTATTCCTAGTGGTATGTGTAAGTACTTCTTAATGTTTTTTCCAATGATTCGCCAGCGTTTTCGTTAGAAGCTATGCAACGCTTTCAATACGATTGCCTGCACTTCTTGGAAATTTTCATTTTCTGCTCAAACGTAGGGCACTGTTGCAGATTGCGAAAAAAAGCGGAGTGTTACTACGTTTTTACCAATAACGTCGTGATATAATATATTGGTATTTTTATTGGTGTCAACAGAAACGCACATGGTTCTATCTTAAATGGTATCGCGAGTGAAATTTCACTGCATGTGAACTTTTCTTTTGATAATATCGTTCTACAATAGTACCATTGCAATGTTATTTATAATCACTACAAACAATAACTTTCCTGTTCTTCACCTAATTTTGAACAACGATAAAATATTTCATTTCAATTGTCCAATTTTATTAATTTTTTAATAATTGCATCATATAGTGATCTTATAACAGTAACATCGAAAATAATGGAAAAGTAGTAATTAATAAAAAAAAAAATATAAAAGCTTGTAAGTAAAAGCTCTTGATATTAAACGAAACTAACTTCTTTCGAACGTGGATAGTATCAAATATGGAAGTGCTTTTGAATTCAAACTTACGTGCTTTCATATGCTCGCTGTAGGCAGTTCTAGTTATATCCTTTGCACTGCGCATATTTTATAACTTTAGAACATGTTAGATATAATTACTGTAACACGAGTCACTTGACATTCATGTTTTATTCAAAACGCTTAAGAAGTAGGGAGAGATTTAAGTAGTCGTATAAGCTGCAAAAATATTACAGTAATTGCGGTGAAATTAGTTCGATGGAAAACGTTAACATGAAAGCAAGTAACGAATATAAGAACTAATTAGCAGATCATATGCGTTTTACCAGGAACATTTTCAGCTATTACAAAAGACATAAATTATGAGATTAGGAAAAGTTTTATAAAAGAAATGCAGGACAAAGTCATACTCTTTAAGTTCAATGCTTCGGCGAAATATTTCTACATTGATAATTGTTTTTCAAGAGACAAGTTTTCTCGAATTTACGCGCAAAATATTTCACTAACAATTACGAAATTATAGTCTACACGAAATTAAATTACAATCAATGCGTTGTTTTGTATTTTATCTTGAATTAAATTTTTCCAATCAAAGAATACTTTTATATATATCTTTCATTATATGTCTTCTACTTTTAGTCCTTTCTTGTATATTTTATTGAATATTTTTACATTTCTATATTGTTTGGTTTTACTTAAAAAAATTATCTTAGTGTTCCATCTTTTTAAAGCACATTTGACCGATGACTTTTAGATGCTCCAGACACATATGTGCGTAGGCGAAGATCGTTTCTGAAAAAAGGCAAATAGCATGTGCAACGAGATTTTGAGATATCGGAAATTTTAACGCACCCTTTGAATTTCCGGAATAGATCGAAACGTTCGCAATTCCATACGATTGCGAGACACGATAGCGCTACAAGTCTGTTTGATTGACGCGCGAATCCCACTCTGCCTTTTTGGTCGCTTGAAAAGAAACTTCGACCACGGTTTTTCTGTGTTTTCAGTACGTTTGTCCTGCAATTTTCTTGACAACACAATTTCTTTACAGCACGGAGGAATTATTCTGCTTTTCTCACGTTTGATTTCGAAAACGTTATTCCGTTTCAATTAAATGCTTAATTGACACTTACATATATCGATTAAAGATCTTTTCATTTTTTTACATTAATTCTATATCAATCAGGTTCTGCTCCAAAAATTAAAGTTTACATAGTAGCTTATTGTTTGATTAATAACGTTATGACACAATATATAAATTCAGAGTAATTTTATATATCGAATTAAAAAATTTGTTTAAAATATACGAAGCGATAGCAGCTAACCATTTGGCTAATTGAACCTCGCTGTCCCGATTCTTGAGTTCTTAGTTTTCTAATTTTCTGCCCTTTTTACTATTCTGTAGACTTTTAGTTCGTCGATACTCCAATTTTTCAGTTTCCCGATTTCTAGCTTTTGTCTTTCTTTGTTTCTTCGATATGCTCATTTTGGCACTGCGATTCTTTCCTTCTACTACTATTTTTCAACAGTGTGCTTTTCCAGCTTCCCAATATTCTAATGCTAAAACACTCGCAAAATATTTCATACCAATGGCCCGAACATTTGTCCTCTATTCATGTTTATACGTCTCGTCTATTCGTATTTACTTATATATCAAGTTCTCAAACTGCTACGACATGTTATTTTTTTTAAATATATAACGTAAAACTATTTTTATTTTTATTTTTATTTTATCCCATTTGTTTTACTTTATTCTTTGTATTTTATTTTCACATCGCCTATTTTTAGAGGTGTAACAGTCTAGGAGAGGAACGCTCATTACCGTAATGTAAGGTCATCATTCCTAAAACGACTTTGAACCTTCATGTCATTTTGTTCCGTTACTTCAATCGTAAATTATGCTCAACCCGCATCCTCCAGCTGCAGTCACGATGTTTACGATCTTAGGTTTGCAATAAATCTTGGAACACGATTGAACTAATCTCAAGACAGCGTAGATGATGTTAAAGTTTTGAAAAATATCTGTTTTGGTATACTGTTCGTACGTGAGATAGCGATTTCTCAAGCGTTTTTTCAGTGTTTTCCGACGTTCAATAACGTAATATTATTTTAATATTATCTTAATATTTGTCTGAGTATTAATTGGTTGTATTATCATTGCGTAAATGCTAAGCTATTACTTAGAAATTTTGAAATTTTATAAAATACACTATACAAATATTCTGAGGTTATGCTTCGAAGACAGTTAAACATGTATGTTAATATTAAACAAAATTTCTTTTAAATCAAAATCAGACATTAATGATTCTCCGTGTTTACTATTGTCAGGTAAATATCGTATAGGATAAACTGAAAATCAAAGGAACAATTATAAATAGGAGAAAATTAAAAACAAATTTCGATCAATCTGATATCAAAGGTGTATTTCTTTGAAATGCAATCGTGTAGAAGATACCGGGTATTTACTTTTGAAATAAAAAATTTCGTTCAGAAAACGAGGAATGATATAAAAGCTATATCAGTCTATTTAGATAACGTCGCTGGATATTTGCACCGAAATCGTGCAATATGCAAGTATATATATATTTATTTATTTCTATTGGTTGGCAGAGATCAGTCGTTTATGTGTATATAGATGCCACTTCCATAACGTTATCGCGGTTCGCGCAGCATGTTTCAACTATATTTCATATTCATGGGAATCTTTTAGTACATTTTTAAAATAGTCGCGTGACTTCTTTTCACATCACGAAATTTGCATTCACCTGTATGTGACTGTAAATGATCTATTTGAATAATCGTGCCTGTCGAAGAATTTAGTTGAAACTAATTTAAAACAATTATTGTGTATTTATATAAACGAGAGATAGTTCCATTCGAACTTACTTTTATCGCAAGTATTGCATAGAAATTAAAAGTACTTTAATCAATATTATAATCCGTGCTACTTTAACTCGAAACTGGTATTAACGTCCGCATAGTTACTTACCTATACTACTTGCTGCTATTAATCGACGTACGTAAGCCCTGTTACTCTAGAAAGTATCAGTTGCCACTAAATTTACATACAGCGTTTAAACTGTTTTTGTTATAAAGGTAACGACGAAGAAGCGTATTTTTCTATTTTAATACTAACGAATAACAAGAAAATGATAGAAGCTGCTATATAGTAAAATGGTATAAGATTAAAAAAGATTGGTCACTTCGGGCAATCTATATTTCATATCTGTCCATTTATTTCATAAATATATAATCGTCAATCTATCAACCTGTGTTTTCACACGGTGCATTACCATGAATATTGAATTGCCTTTGAAATCTAGTTAACCTGTCGTACCATCAGCGACGACAAAAGGTCGGTAAATGATACGCGTTATCAAAAAATAATGCTATACCAGATTGAATTATCGAGCTATTTATTCGAAACGTTAACTATGGATCTTTTAAATAAAAATTGAATTGCTTCGACAGTGATCTTGATAGCGATACCGTTTTATTGTCTCTATTTCGAGAAATATACGTGTCTCTAATAACAAGCTAATATTTTTCTGTTCAGTTATCGAGCAAATGATTTTCAAACAATATTCGAATTTAATTTAACGGAAAGTATCATTTTAAATATTCTGACTACAGAATGGTATACATAATTAGAACAGTATCTATATTACGCATAGAATAACATATTTTGTTTTATAATTTTCATTTAATAAAATCAATCTGTTTTCCATGGAACAGATGAAATAAAATTTGCTTGAAAATTATCGTATTCGACTATTGTAAAGCGAAACAATTTTTGTTGAAACGTGGGCACGCAACTGTTCGAGAAAATAAACAAAATTATCAGAATTATCTGAATTGTTCTATACTGACTACTTTACTGAATTTCATTGTTGGAGTAATAGGAATAATAATTATAATTTAAGTATGATACACTGTAATCTATTCGGCCAATAAAATCTTAATGCTTCGTTATTAATTTCAATGTTCACAATAGTATAATAACAAAAGATACATAAAGTACATTTAACGCTGAATTCGATTTAGCATTTTCCTTTTGTTCATAGAATGCCAAGGATTCTAAACTCGTAAGAATGCTGCGATTCAGCTTTAACTCGTAACAGACAAAGAAGAGTGCTAAGTTAAGAGTCGGTCTGATATCTTGAGAAACTGCTTTAGCATATTGGAAGGAACTTTCTTAGAAGGTCAAATATATACAGGCCGTCGCAAATGATAGATCTTCACAAATGCTTTGTAAACATATATTTCTACAAAAGGTAGATATTCCTCGATAAACAAATAAATATTAAAAAGTAAATATTATATTGTCATAAATTTTGGAATCTCCAATCATTAATGAAATATTAGCGTACATTAAAAAACCGGTTATACATTGTACATATTTTTAGGCTACGTTTAATATGCATATTTGTATATCGCATATATCAAAGCTAAAATAGTAGTTAATTACTAGCGTACCCGATTTCAATATTTTATTTAATATAAAGTGTAATTCAGATGTACATCAGGTATCTCATTTAAAAGATAAGATTATTACCGCAGTAAGTGTTCTAAGATTCATATAATGTTTGAAATTAAGTATGTTAGAGAATTATACTCTTGGTGCCAATAGCAGCCAGCTCATTAAGGAACTCAAATTAGCTTTTAACAGTTATTGTTATTTCATAGCATAACCATAATAGTAGTTAGTTGACTTTGCAACATTAAAAGTTTGCTAATAAAAAATATAGGGAACTTTTTACCTAGACTATTTGTCGATATATAGGTAATATTCAGCAGTAGTTACGTACAATTTCAAGTACAAAATACAAAAATTCATTTATCACATACAACAATATTTTTTACTCACTGAGCTTTATGTAAAAATAAAAAGTGCGAAAGTTATATTATTCTTATGATTAACGTAGATAAAATTCAGAACATAGAAGCAAATCACTAGTTCCAACTGTCTCTGTTTTATTAATATATAAATAAAACAGTTAAATATATAATTTATAAAATCGAAATATTCCTGGAAAGTTACTTGTGAAATTGATACGAGGTACTAATTTTTCTTTCACAAAACCCAAGATAAAATCCTTTATATATTTTTTGTTAATAATTCTCGAAAAGATTTCGATCACTATATATTTTTTAACTCTTACAATTAGTATACGTATAATGCGTAAAAATTCAAAGGATTAATGTCTTTTAAGCATTGTTATAAAAATGAGAAGAATTAAAATAGTCGTTACATTTCTGACTTTTCTGCTGCATTATCTATTCTCGTTATGTAACCAGAAAATACGTGACTTTTGTCTATTTAGCAAATGATAATATAAGTTACGTGCCCTCGTGGTACTATTACCTAATGATACAGCTTCAAAGAAAAAGTGTAACAAAATTGCAACGATGCTATCTCTAAATGCCACCTCTGTGAATAAAATTTGGTATGCGATGGTGAAATTAATTGAAAATGTAGACAAATTTCTTACAGGCGATTTGAAATAAAGACAAGCAATGATCGAATGATGAGCAAGTGTATGAGAAAAATGGTTCGAATATAACGCGTATTGGAAAATATTCAATTTTTGGATAAAACTATAAATCGTATAAATACGAATCAAATATACAGAAACTTTTATAACATAAATTATTTTCTATCTATACAAGATAATATATTATATCTGTAACTGATATTTGAGAAATATTTATAAACTGACATATAAATATCCAAATACGTAACACGAATAAAGATTGATTTATATTTTCATATACGCGATCGAAAGATATCGCACATTTACCTGATTTCATTACTGGCACACTTCAAACGTCCTAAAAATAATCTCTTAAATCTTTCGATAGATAGTCGACATCTGGTAACGCACATTTATATCTAGAATGTACAGCCTCGACAAAATACGCGAAATACAGCAACGTTCATAGATTTATACTGCGTGAATACGATGTGGTACAAAGCGTCATTGAAATCGAATTGCCGCTAGAATTTTCTCAGCTACGTTATCAACTGGTCGTATAGAATACGTGACTTGTGAGGATTTGGCAAACGATAATGTCTGTTACGTGCTCTCTTGAAACAGGCATCCAGTCACTTTGGAACTTCGGCAAGTATACCAAGCGAATCCCTTTCGTTTCTATTCAGTCGGTCAATAATTCAACCATTCGCTAAACCGCATCGGGAACACCTGTGACAATACTATGTGTGAAATTTTTATCGTATACGCTTTCGTACTTTTTCATTTTCGTTCTGTGAGACAAACGTAAACACATGGAGACGAACAATGTACGTAGACGCATTCGCGGACGAAACGCAGACCGAACGTAATCTTGAGAATTTTTATGAACCTGTTGTGGAAAAGTTGTACAAGAGCGGACGAGGAACATTTCACGATGAAAGGTAATGTTTTACCGGAGAAATGTAGATACACTTAAGATAATTTAGAAGTAGAATTTCGATTGCCGGAACTAATCATGACACGCGCTATTTAAATCATCGAATTTTTTTTTGAATATAATTCAATTAAGTTGCGTAAAATTCAAAATTCTTCCCGAGATTTCTTTATGCTTTCTTAAAATTAAGAAAGTTTTTTAAAAACTACTGATAGATTATTGGTTATTGTACGCCTTTTTTAAAAATTAGCTACATGCTTCCAAATGTTTTTCTATTAAATATATTTGAGCACGTATATTCCTGAAATGGTGGCCGTAAACCCTGTAAGGCGCTGTATACGTCAGTAAGTTGTTCCGTTTCAAGAAGTGTCGATATTTGAAAGTTGCTACCGCTTGACATTGGGTTTACGACTAGTCCTGTGTCTGTTCCGCTGGCAGCAAGTGAACATAAAGTACAGAATTGATCGAAGTTGTGAGATGAAATCGTTGTGTTTGCCGGCAAAGGTATGGTTTCGATTGAAAATATCAGTTTGCGAAGAAAGAAAGTGATACTTGTAAAGGTGAAACAAAACCAGTTGAAAGTATGCAAATATCTGATTTAGGAAATACGACTATTATGAAATTCAATAAAAAGAGGTATAAAAATATTTTCTATCTTACTATGTATAGTTTATTGTTTATTGCTTGTTAATTTTATTACGATAAGAAGCAAAATCGTCGTTGGTTTTTTCATTTGTAATTTCTTATTACAATTACGAGATTTTTCAATTTTATTCAAATTTGTATAGCAACATTGAGAACCTTCATTTACACGGAACTTTTATATACAACCTGATGTACCGTAAATGTTTCTATTGTTTGATTACTAAATGATTTATAATAATTTAACGTGTTTCGCTAATTGCGTATTTTTGATGAATGGCGGTAATAAATGTATCTGCTAATTAATCTTTACATTATCGATCATTAGCTGGATAATGATCAGCTCACGGGTACCACTCTCCAACTACTAATTGATATAATTCACAGACCGTAATAGCGTATTAAATTACGTTCAAAAGTTGCACAGAAGCAGAGCATAATGTGATAATCTAATCGCATAAACTTGATGAATTTACCAAACTTTGAGTCTAGGAATTTCATAATAGTATATCTTTCTATGCAGGCGGTTTTTAGAACCTCGAATACGCGAAGACTCCAATTCAAATTTATCGTGGTAATATCTTTTAAAATGGGAATATCGTATAACCTCTCCTATCTGAACACCTATTATCAGAGTGTGTACCTTACTATCCGAACACTCTGTTCTTCAAACGTCTATTATGAGGACACCGTGTAAGTGTAAGCACATGGTTCAATTTAAATTTAGTAGTAGTATTTACACAGCATTCTAAGGTCGTCGAAATCGAAACGACGCGACGTCTTAACTACGGTAGGCGAAAGTAATATAATTGAAGTATTGCAACAAGAAGAAAACATTGCAATACTTTCATCGAACATTTCACGAATATACTTTTAAAATATAATGAAGTATAAGTGAAATATAATAGTGTAGCGATACGACACCGGTATCATAATTATATCGCTTTGAAACAGATTCGAAAGTGCATATGGAAGTCGAGAGATATTTATTTATTACGACCATGTACACTGCAAAAGGCATAAAAATATTTGAACGGTCACTTATCAACACGAAGAACTCGCAACACGAGTAAACG
The DNA here is from genome assembly GCA_014737475.1 of Bombus confusus. Taxonomy (NCBI): domain Eukaryota; kingdom Metazoa; phylum Arthropoda; class Insecta; order Hymenoptera; family Apidae; genus Bombus; species Bombus confusus. The sequence continues at coordinate 6,111,345 of JACXIV010000097.1, forward strand.
ATCGATGTTGCGACACACGTTGAAGATTATAGCACTAACCAAGTCGATCACAGTTTTGAATAAAAGTACGACGTTTTATGAATTGAAAGATAATCACAATCACAAAGTTAACAAAAATACTAATCCAAAATTCGACCAACATTCTTGGAGACGTAAACTTCTTCGAACGACTTGCTGAAGCGACATTGTACACGAGATATTTTCCAGAAAGTAATCTCACTCGCTGAACTTCGATGATTTGATACTTGTATTGGAATAATCAGGACCTTCTAATATCCATACGTTGCGATGTTATTGGTCCCGTAAACACCGAGAAGGCCGTTCGACTTTCAGGCGTTTAATCGAAAAGTAGGTGGTAGGTACGGCTATATCGCATATTCTTGAAGTTCGCACCAGGTGGTCGTAAAGTTGAATTGCCCACCCACGGAATCCCTTGGAATAAAACCGGAAGGTGCGTTCGCGTCTCGGTAACGAGCACCTGCGCCACCGTGGCTGCTGCTTTCAGCCCTTGAAAACGCGGCTTAACCCTCACAATCCCGGGTTGCTTTTTATGGGGCCAAATAATCTTCTCGATGAAAAGGGTTTCAGCGAGAGGTTGTTCGCCATTTCAATGAATCTGTAACAATTTCAACATAATGGACAGGATAGGGTAACGCGAGAGGTATTTCGGAGGATGTTAGAAAGATGAAGCTGGCAAATTGAAGGTGGATTAAATTCAATTTCAATTCCTACTTGATCATGAGGTATTGCGATGGAATCTTTAATTCTTTCTTAAGATGTCGTTTTTTTTTTTTTAGTTTCTTTTAGGCTATCTTGAATTTGCTTTGATCGGTATCGTTTTCGTATTTGCCAAGGGACGATTACGATATCGCATGACTTAAAAGTTCTCGTTTTATCGCTGTAAGACTATATACGATATTTTACTGTTTCATTGCCATACAGGTAATATCTTTGTTACCATGTTCAATTTAATGCGACGAAAAGAGATCCTGAACGAAATGTAGCCCATTCTGAATCATCAAACGTGCTATCGCTCGAAGACGAATAATCCGTTGAATATTCATTTTGTCTGATGCTACGTTGATATTCAGCGAACAATTTCATTAATCTTAAAGCACGTGGCAGTTCTTAAATATAAAATATGCAAATAATTTTCATTCAAGACAGCGCAGTGCACGTGTGGCGGAGAGATGCAAAATAGTAGAAGGAAATGGATGAATTCCGGCAGAATCCGATGGTGCATCTTCCTCTCTGCCCTAACAAGCAGAAGTTGAGTGGATGACCCAAATCCTGAAACAGCTCGTTCGTAATTAGCAATAAAAATGAGGAAAAAAACTACAGCCACTGCTAGGCGACAGAAAGCGGGCATGCAACAAGAAACAAGAAGGAGATTTTTCTGCCGGGCACGCTAAACGAGGAACGAGTAGTGTTGTTTACGAGGAAAAAGTAAGGTGTTCTAAATAAAAAAATTTCGGAATACGTTAGCTCGTCGAACCTCCATGTAACCAGATACACGATGAATCATAAAATATCAAAATACACGTATCTTTTCTACAGACTTTGCTCGTTTACATTTTTCTGATCTATTAGAAATTGCTAGACGAACGTACATGGCGGAATACTAATATTACTTAACGCGGTGAATGCTAATTTATGATGCCCGTAGGCATCGGGAATATTACAAATCGCAGCTACATATTATACCTTCGGCGTTAAATTCCTCGTTTACATAATCCCAAATCGCTTTACTGTCGATAATTATTTGCCTAGTAATAGTTTATTATTAACAGTTTCGACAGCGTCAATTTCTTGGGAAATACGGCCACAGGTGAACGAAATCAATTTACGAAACGCTGGCAAACTCGGATATTAAATTCTCTGGAATGCATAAATCATAAAGTTTCAATATCAAATTCGTTCAGATCATATGCTTGCTTCTCCATCGGTTGGGATTTTGTTAACGGGGATAATTCTGATTAAATTTCTCGCGGGATATAGTATATTAGTTAGAACATTAATTATCACCAACGATAATATCTGTGTTAGAAGAACGCGACAAGAGACTGGATATTAGAAACTCCGTATTTAATCATCGAATTTAAATAAAAAGGAAAGGAAATACTCAGGTACACCGTGTATGATGTATATTATGTATGTATTTGCGCGCAGCGTAGACGTATATGCTTAAAGTAGTTTTTAACGCGTTACGTAAATAGCTCGTTATTTGTGGCTCGAAACCGTGCATACTAATTAAAATAAAGGTAGCAGACGTGAAAATTACGTATGATTTTTCTTTTACTCTCTCTCTGACTTTTTGATTGAATATCGAAGAATGATTTCAAATTTTACAATTTTAATAATGACAAATATGCTGATTTATATTTATTATACGCAGTTAAACGTACCGATAAAAACTGTATGCGAAATAAAGAAGATAATCACGATCGTGAATAATATTAGATTATTTTTACCAGATGCAGTTATTAGATGCATATACGTCAATATTACGTGTAAAACGAATACCTAAGTAAAAACGAAAATTGAATTTATACAACTTTATACAATTGGAGCTTAATATTGATAAAGAAATAGATAATTTAAGATTCTACGCTATCTCCAGAGAAGAAGATCGAAATTCGTATACATAAAATACCAACATATATATATATATACCGATTATAACAAAGTAGTTATACAAGTTGTTCGAAAAAGTTGGGATCAATCTTCGGCAGCATGCAGTATCCGTAAAAACAATAAAAAAGGTTTTAATAAACGCCTGAATATCACCAGTTTCGAAGTCGTAATATGTTTTCAAGTACGAGTTGCAACCGCATAACAAACTTTATTGCCTGCGTCTATGTAGGAATTGTCAAGAAAAGCGTTAAATCAAGCACAATACCAATGTGATTCAGTAACAGTAACAAAAGAATGTACTTTGTCACTTTATTATTGTATCACAGCGTTCATGTGCGCGTAGAGTTATTCCTCAGTTTACTCTCACATCATATTTTAATAATGGTTCTATGAGAAAACGTGACGAAGGGCGTGTTGAAATGAATGGCAGTCATATTGAACATATGGTGCGGACAGAGGTAGGTAATACTTTACCGACCAAAACGTCTTATATATCTGAAACTAATGATAGGTGAACAACGTTTACTGTCGTTCTTTAAGTTATTTGATCCCAACTTTCTGAAACATTCTATATATCGTAAAATATGAGATATTAAGAATCGATTAATTGATCCAGTAAAAAAGTTGAGTATTTTTACGATATCCACTGTTATATAGAAAGATACAATTGAAATATAAAAGTTTTAAACAACAAAGCATTTCGATCAAAATAAGAAGAGTAAAAGGAGGCGTGGTGGAATAATTTTCTCCTTCTTTTTCTTGATTACATTTGTTTCTAAAGAAAAAAAAAACGATTATGAACTCCTTTTTACCTTCAATTGCGCTTCCTTTCACGTACAACGGAGCTTATATTGTTGAGCAAAAAATTTAATATCTTTTAATTCGGTTAAAAATTTTATTTAAAGAATCGCAATTTCTTCGTGCTCCCTAAATTCCACAATTTTCTGACTAATTTGAAACAGAATCACGTTTGCAACAAGATTTCACGCTATCTCTCTAGCAAAGGTTTATAGCTTTTACAGACAGATCTGAATCGGTGAAAACTATCCTACAAACTGTGTTGTCAAATTTTTAGAATAGTAAAAATCGAATATGACTCTCCTTTTAGTTTGAGGATTTTGAAACTATGTATCACTAACAAATCTTTACGAAACAGTTATACTTTACAGAATCTTCTTATTCGAACGAACGGAAAAATTTCATACCATATTTGTTATTTATTTTCTCACGTAGAATCTCTTCTTGCCAATGGTATTACTACTTCTACCTTACACAGTATATAACCCATACCAAACTTTTTAATGAGATTTGGATCAGAAGATTGAGATTACGTATTTGAGTCATACATAAAATTCTCATCTTGTCCCAGGACAGAATTCTGACCAATTAATCTTTTGCTGTGAACCTAAATCTCATGTTACGTTCCACACAATATCAATAAATGTTCTGATACGTACGAGCAGAAATGTGTAAGCGATTATACAATAATTAATCTTCATTCAAATTTAAGAACGTCCTGTCACCCGTTGTGTACTCCCTTCATGGATTTCGTACGTGATAAATAATTTTATGCAGTAATTAATCTTCTTTCGTCTTCAAGAACATTGTGTCAAGCCTTCTACATAGTACATAACGTGTTGCCTGACGTACATACGTCTATCTATTTCACACGTTACAAAAGGATTCCGCGTTCTGAGTTACAATTTTGGGCACACTGTGACAAAATTTTGCGAAGAACCGTAGCCGAGAACATTGTAGCTTTTGGCGGTTAGAATCCACGCGAATTATTTTGCAAATCTCATTCGTGGTGGAACGGCGCCGGTTTTTATGGCCATTACGCGTGGTCGAGGGAAGTTATTGCTCGTTGCGGGTAGTTTACTAGCTCTAATGCTCCCGCAGAAACCGTATATATTTCTACGGAGCGACGATGTCGGTAATGTTTCACTCGAGCCATATAGAAGTTCGATCGTCACACCGTTTTGGGAGAACAAACATTTTTGACTGGGCGCGCGTACAACTGCAACATGTCGTTCGCTTCTGTTAGCGAAAATCTATTCGAGGAAATGGCGAAAATTGGTTATGATTCAACTGGAAGAATCGGCAAGCGTTTAATCATCGCTGCTACGAGCTCGATAGACGCGTCGAACGATTTCCAAGATTTATAGTGGCTATATTTAATACAGTGGCAATATTTTTTGAGTGGAAGATTTATTCTTGGAAAACAGGGAACGATGCTAATAGGAATAAATTTCTTCCAAGTTTATAATACGTAATTAATTAATAAGAGAAGTTAATTACTATACTGGAAGTCGAAAGTTACATCTGAAATATTTCAATGAAATAAAGTTTCAATTAGTGGTAATGATCTTCTTTACTTTGTTCATTGATATAAATGAAATTGTTGTAATGAAAAATCGAGGATATTACTTCTCTTTAACGGACTTCATTTACGAATTATTTATATAATTAATTATTAGCGGGCGATATTTATACATGGTGTCATACTAGACATCGAAGGAATGAGAAAGATTCGTGCACAAAAATGTTGTTGAAGGCTTATTCTTTAAGTTTTACGTTGGAAACACTGCACACTGATATCTGCATACAATGCAACGAATAAGCTGACAAACTTTCTTCTATATTTCTTCTATCGTTCGACAATATCTATAGGGTGTCCCAGAATATTTATGACGTTGATTCTAGACATCAAAACGTGGGAAAAATTCATGTTTTAATTCATAAAACCGACTTATAAAATTTCACTTGTTTCGTTGACAAAATCGCCGCTACTATGCAAGAGAATTTATTAACATTCGCAGCTTATAAGCGGGAATTTACGGCGTACAAAATACCGCTAATAGTGTTAATTCAATTGAGCGAAAGAGTCCTAGGCATGTACGAATAAATGGAGCGCTCACGAATAAGCTATATTTTATTTCATTATCTTCTCGTGCTTTTCGATCTGATCATTTGTAGCTATTGCTTCTTCTATATCATAGCACGCGTTATATAACGAATAAAATAAATAATTTGCGACGTTTTGAAAATAATTAGTTTCTCGTTTGTCTGTATGTTTTACATACATATAATCCAGTTACTTGACAATAAATTGCTTTCGCAAATAAAAAAAGTACTACAAACAAGCAAACAATTTTGACATGCAAATTAATTTCATCTTCAAAATATTCTATCATTTGGGAAAATCATGCATACACAGATTAAGCATTGTTGATCAATATCAATTTTTCACAATAATATTTGTCGCCACTGTTTAAAGTCAGCTCGTAAAAGGAAACTCGTAATTCTTGTTAGCCTATACGAGAGCTGTGTCAGGTTGGGTAGATTAGAATATTTAGTACGGAACTACATTATATTCTGTTCAGAGTATGCATAAGTCGTGTACAGCGTATGAATCCAAATTCGAGTAGGCGAAAGCGAGATTCGACGAGTGAACAGCGAACAGTTGAGGTGACCAATTAAGATGACGTACAATGGAACTACATAAGTTGTTGTACGTGTACTGGCTGGATTATATGGTGCAACGGCGTTCGTGGCAACGACACAAAGTGGAGGGTGCAAATCGTAAATTACTAGCTACCCTATTGCAAATTTATTCGACCACGTACCTTATTTCGAGACGCTGCAATTCCTATCATTTATTCGATCCTCTGTATTCATTTTAGTGAATAATTTTTAGAATTCTGCGCGACATACAACAGAGAAGAGAGAACACAAAGGGAATAGCAAAGATTTACGGTATTTTTAAATACAAGTCTACCTATATCTGCTTAGACGTTACATTATTCAGATGCTAGAATAATAAAATGTAACACGGCGAGAGCGTTCTGTTGTAAACTTGAAGTCTCATAAAAAATTTACTTCCAATGTACCCGATAGAAAAAGGAGTTTTAAATACAACTTTCGACATCAAATTGCATTTTAACTAAAAAATTTAACTAAATCAACTTCGATTGTAATATGTATAGCTGAGATGACACACAGACTCATTTTTAAATTTATTACACGACAAAAAGACGAATCTGCAAGTATCTCAAATAAAACAATTCGTTTTAATAAACAATCCCATACGCTCTATACATTCGTAGGCAACAATTTCATCAAAGCAGTCGGCAATTACAACTTTCTAATTACAATTACCATTATCATGCGGATCCAGTCTGTATCGGATGTAGTAATTAGAGTGGCACGCTCGGAGCCTGTTCAGCAAAGCTATTTGACTTGAGAGTCTCCTTGACTCGGGGATGTGTCGAGCGAATTTCCCTCATTGAGATTAGAAGTGCGGTAAGCCGATGTTTATTGTATTTCGATGACGATACGGATTCATTGGGCGCGATATCTCCGGTAGTAAAGCTACACGGGAAATAGTCTATCGATATTGGCGACGGAACGGTTGGCAGGTCGCGAAACAGCCACGCGAATTGGACGCGCGCTGACTACTTTCTGCATCGTCGATTTCAACCGAACGATTTCTCAATAGGAGAAGAAAAGCCTTTGAAAGCTCTAGCGTGGCCCGTTTCTATCCTTTGACTGTCTAATACTTTCGATATTCCACGAATGAAGATTGTATCGGCAGCTGGTCACCCGTTCACTCGGACAAGTGCAATTTCTTCTTTTCTGCCGCGTGTTTGTCAAAATCTAGTTATGTGGTATTTCTTTATTTCCGGCAGGTTGATTAAAGTTTTCACGTTTTGTAGTAGTTAGGCGGAGTTTTAATTGATAGTCTCTTGCAATAGACAGAAAACAAAGTGGTAACCATGCTGGATTAACGTGAAAATATTTGTTAGCCTTGTGAAAGCTGGAAAATTAGTATCGGATCGTTCTGTGTTATTATTTGTGTATCGAAGCAGAGAGATGTTATTGATGATTAGAATTACCAGTGAATTACGGATCATCGTGTATTCATGCGAAATTCGATTATGCAAAGATACACAGAATGCAAACAGTTGATATATTAATAAAAATTTCTATTCCACTTTTTATTCCAGAAAACTTGTTAATATATCGTATGTATCTGACGATGATGTTGATAAAGTCGATTAGACTTGATAAACTTAATCTATTAATATAAATTTATGTAGAGACTTACGGAAACTTTCGATGTTGAACGAACAAACCTTAAAACTATCTGTCGTTTCATACAACAAGTAATAATGGAACGGAAGTATTTTGTCGTACAGCCTCGTCTCCGTGCACATTGAAAATATTTTCAGCGTAGAGAAAGTAAGATCACGCGACAGGTAGCGGTGTATGGGATATATATGTATATTTTGATATCTAGATGTTCATTATAGGACGCCTGGGAGCACAAGATGAATAAACATAAGTTTCACTATTATTTCATTTCTTAGGTTCTCGGTATTTTAGTTGAATTTCCGTAAAACAAAGCGTTTTGATGCATATGCATAATAATACATCAGCGACTACTTCAAGTATCAAAGAATACCTTAAATTTGATCCTTTGTTAGAAACAATAGAAAGAATTTATAAAACAATAATGTGCAAACAAGTAAATAAAAATACAAATAAGGTGTTGTTATTGCAAAGATGCGGGTGGAATAAATACGTACCTGTACAGTCTTCTAAGTATTATCATGGAAACGTTCAAAATAACGAAAAGCTTTCGATTGTTTTTTTCTTTTCTTTTGTTCTTCGTAAAATATAACACACCGATCCATAATATAGAGTTACGTATCGCGGCCTATCTTTTTTACTGGAAAATATAAAATCTTGTATGTTAAAGATATACTAAGATGGATCAAAAGTGTACCCTTCTAATTCTTTCTCTCTTTCTTTTTCTGTAAATTCGTACATCATTAAACATCCAAAAGTATTCCTTTGTGCGAAATTGTATCAATGAAAGGACGACAAGGACTTTTACTTAATACAAACGCGTTCTAAGAAAAAAGGAGATAAATCCTAGCATCGTGTACAAATTAATTAGCTTCGTTGGGATTTCATATAAAAATTGTTATCTCGCAGTGAGAATTAACAACCGACGATGATAAGCGATAATTACGGGTCTTTAGGCAGTCCGTTCTAATTTGTGACGTAGCTGGCTCGAAGCCTTCCATTTATTACACAGGATGAGAACGAAAGGTACGAGCTTCTCATTGCGTAAAATTAGCGAATCGCATCAGCCCTAGCCGGACGAATTGCGCGTTTCTTTTATCTCGCTTCCCTTTGATTACATTGCGACGGATTAGTTTAACATAATCCGGCTTCGCATAAAATTACTCGCCCGCCGTGTTTTTATTCCATGCAACTATATCTTTGTTGCTTTTAATGCTTCTTACTATGTACTGGTTAAAACAGGCAATAGCGTACCAAGTGTACACTTTATTATTCAGTTAAGACTTGTATTTTACTATCGAATCGAACGTTTTTGCATTTTTAATAGGATGTCGATGTAATATTCTACTAACGAGCGAAGTTATCCAGATATTACATTATTCAGATTATTAAAATAACTAAAAGTTTCTTAAATATAAGATAAAAAAAAAGCATTGAGATAATTTGTTACAAAACCTGTTAAAAGCGTGTCACAGACGTAAGAATTCCTGTTGTTACTGAAAGACGCGTTGAAAGATTTTTTTTTTTTTCATTGCATATAAAATTACTCGAGATGAGAAGAGAACGATTTTGTTCGCTGCAGAATGTCGAGGTATCCTACGTTAGCGAATTTTCACGCCTGAAAGACTCTAACTTTTCCAAGAAAATATTTAAGGTTTCGTCCGAGTTCAGTAACTCACAATACAATCTTGCTTTGTACTGTTCCACGTTCCTTGAAATAAAGACGGTATATATCTTCCTAGAGACACATTAAAACGCGAGCACAGTCGATGGTGCTGTTTAAAATGAAACAGCTTGTGTCTCTCTATTGCGTCGATCTTGAGAAAACCTGACTTTTGAAACCCGCTACTGTCGTAAAGCTTAATTACTCTTCCCAATGCTACTCATTAAATATTGCGGATAAAAGATCAATTTTTCGTTGCGAAAATTTCGAAAATTATAAGTTAATAACGTTTTCTCATACAGAATGAACCGTTTATAATTCACGCAAAACTTAATTTATAACAACACTGTGCAAACATACTTTCCATGTACATAGTCTTTTTCCCATGTAGCTTTCGCACGCAACGGCAGCTAAATTATGTAGAGGAAAACACAAAATGAAACTCGAACGTTCATAATTCGCACTAAGCTTATTTGCAACCATATATGCATTAATTATACATAGATTAAGATAAATTGAAAAATTATCGATACGTTCGAAAGATGCAAGCTCGCGCGTCACAGTAGACCAATGGAACGAATCATTTTTCTATCGTTTGTTGAAAGTTCAATCAGCAAATTATAAACCAGCTGGACTCGTTTTTGCCACCTTATCTCCTTTTATGGTTGCGAGCAAAATATCGGTTGATTCTTGAAAGCGTTTCACGGTGGTTTCAAGCACGTGGCGTTAAGTGGACGTAAATAAACGACAATCGAATTACTCTGGACTAATCTCTCGTAATACGAAGTATTTCCGCCCCCTGTATCGAAATTCTTGCTACAAGTTGCATCGAAGTTGAGAAACAAAGCGACTCCGCAACTAATTGCCGCGTCCATCGATTGCAAGCTTGTCTTAACGGGAAACAATTTATCGTTTCTTCTTTGCAATTTATTTGCCTATGTAATGCATTTTCTGATAGTTCGACGAGAAATGTTCGCCGCTGGTTTATGCGGCTAGTGTAAATATCGCGAGGTGAACGTCTTTCATCATCTATCTTTCTTTCTATGAAACTGGATGTTTTATGATGAGTAATAGTTTGAAACTTAGAAAGCGCGTGTAAAATATGTTTCTGCAAGATGAAAAACACTATTGAAAACATGTGCATACTCGGTGATGTACGATGATGTTTTGCGAGAGGACAATGCCCTTTTCGAGAGAGGTTGTATAGAGAACCTTAAAGCTTGTAAAGTTTTTAGAACGCTTCAGTTTAGGCCTGTCTCGCTGGTAATTAACATCATCCTAGACTCTCGTAATAATTTGATGTAAATATCCGCGAGTCAGCTTTTCCAAGGTAAACGTGGCTTTTGTGCGGCAACTTTTTCCTTTGTTGCATAATTAAAAGACCAGCGACGTGATTGGAATGTTCCATGTCCTGCTAGAAAGAAACGAATTTCCAAGGAAGTCTTGGCAAGAAATTTTCAGAGACACGAAACGTTTGGGATCAGTTACGGACAACATTGAATATTTCAGAAGATAGAATATTTCAAACCTCGAGTAGTCGGACTGAACGAATCGAATAAATATGCACAAAATGAACGCGTTCGCATTTAAAGATGCGCATATCTTCTTAATGCAGTGGCATGTTAATAACATTATTGTAATAATATTACAATATTATTATACATAAAATTTAACGATCTCTTACTCTCCTTTCGTAACCCAGAATTCGCTACAATTTTTTCTGTAACGTTTTACGTTTAAAATTTATTCATATATGTTTAAAAAGTTTATTCATATATATCGTAAAATTCGTTCGTAAATTATGTTTTAGTTCGCTACACGTGTATAAAATACAGGAAAATCAAGCAACCGTTAACTCAGATAAACGAGACATATTTTACGCGAATGGATGTTATTACAGCCGATATTTTAAATTAATATCATAGGTTTGTCATCATTCGGTGTTGTGGAAATGTGGAAATGTTTCTTCGTCAAAGTAGATAAAATAAATAAATCAGATACGGAAAATTTGTTTCGGGCCAATGCAGACTATAATAATCGATATTTTGAGATAATGCTACAAGTTCATCAAAACTTCGGACGACGCTGAAATTATGTTTCAAATAATCTTAATTTACGCGTGATTCAACATCGAACCACGATTCTCTAACTTTAAAACGTTTTCCTTATCAACACGTACGTGTAATTTGAACTTCACGTTTCAGTGCAAATTAGTTGCAGTTTTCTACATTTCGGATAAAAATGTAACATTGTTGCGCGTTACTCTTGGGATACGTTATCAAGCGTACATTTCACAAATATTCGGGGAAAGTTATCACGGCGCGTTGTTGCCCTCATAAACTTCAAGCGCAACGATGACGACGATGATAATAAATTGCTGTTGTTAGCTGCATCGCGAGGAAGATTTAAAAGGATGATGCACGTGAAGCAGCATTAGCGATACGGGCCTGGTCATTAGGAATGCGATTTATGTTCCACCAGATATGCGGCATCGTCCCGGACAAACCGATTATCAGAGCCAAAACGACGATTGCATCAATCAGTGAAACACGATTTATTGATAATAAATTGAATCTGTTAACCGGACAGATATCTAATCCGAACACGCCCATGCAAGTAATTCTGTCATATTCAACGTTTTCATCCAATTATGCAACATGCAGTATACTCTGAAGACAATGGATGACGTTAAAAGGAAAAAAAGGAAATATCGGCATATTATAGAAGATTAACTATATAACTAATAAAAAAATATACGTATTGCTATAATAATATCTCTGATCGGTCGATTTCGAAAGAACTCGTGTTCGAAATATTCCTGCAACGAGTCATCTTTGATTAATCGGTTGAATTTTACCGATGTTCTATTATTCACCAGTTAGTTGCGAAAAAATATTTCTGACTGAATATCTCTTGCGATTGGGTTCGTGTGCAACAATCTCTTTCCAATTGTAATTCTACCGTTTAAGTTGCAGGCGCATGAATACTTGATCACGGAGCAAAGACGTCAGAGCGAAACATAGCCACTTTGGTAGTACAAATAGAATCCTTTCATTGAATATTACTGTATTTAAATCGGGAAAGAAGAAATCGGTGGATAATTTAGTGGAGCAAAGCAACGACTAATTTTGGTGTCCTAGTTTCTCGCGCGGTTCAGTTTATCGAGGAGAAGAAAATTGTCGCTGATAGGTCAAGGGTGTAATTACGTAATTACGATATTTGTTTGCAATACAAGCACGTATCTAGGGACATATCGATTTCTTAATTCGTTTACCCATTATGATGATATTAAATATATCGCCTGATAATATGCACTTCCTCATTCAAATTGCTCATCGAATCGATATGTTAATTGCTTATCAAATCAGTCGATACGTTAAATATTTATCAGATATTTATTAATACGATTGTATGAAAGCTTCCTAAAGCACGTGCTGCGAAACATATCAAGCAATTTACGTGAAGCTTTAGTCGAGTTTAATTGCAGGCTTGTAGAAATAGAAGATAATTAAATGCTTGATAAATTAGACTTCAGAAGTACCTATGTTACCAAAGTTTGATCAATAGAACGTCGAACACTTCCAACAGTTGTAACTTATCTCGCACGAGTTTCTAAATCTACGTTGATTGAGAATACTTACAATTCAAGATCTTATTTCCACTCTCTAACTTTCCTACCTTTCCTAGAATTTTACGACGTGATAACACAATGCCAATAGTTTGGGAACTATCTTCTTCGATATAGTTATAAAAAGAAATGAGATTCAGCGAGAAGATAGAACAGAAAATAAAATTGGGTGAAATCATTGATCCTTTTCCGTGTTTGAAAATTCCCACTTTAAAATCACAGAAAAAATAAGCGCAATTTTATTAATTCTTCTACTTTAACGTCTAAGAATATCAAACAGTTACGAGAGTAAACAGCTCGTTCGATCCAGCTCAATGTATAATTTAGAGAAACAATGTCTTAATATCTTCAAACGTGCTGAATTTTAAACCCGTTTTAAACTTGTTCTCCCGTAAAAGACAGAAAATTTGATTCATCGTATACTTCCCCTGTTTTTCATCGATATAAATTCCAAGCGTCGATATTTTCTGCTGTATAACGTAACTTTCTATACATATGCACGCGTATATCTTCCTATAGTAATACTTAATAAACATAAGTAGTTGAATCACAGCCACAGCAGCTGGGATATGTTTTCATGTCAGTTTGACGAGATGGAACATGACAAGAACATATGAATATACACGTACATAACATATACGTCACGCTTTACACACGTGAATGACTATGACTTGTATTCTTTCCGTACGGTCTTCAGTTTGAAAGTAAATTGTTTGAGAAGAACCATCATTGCGAAAGATAATAAAGAATACTACGTGTGCGTTGAGAAATTGACGTGATACCAAAGTTTGGCTTTTCGATACCAAACGTTTAAAAAAAAAATTCTGAATTCTTTCAGTACGAGAGAAATAGAAATAAAGAAATAGAAACGAAGGCAACGATTAAACGCATTATTTAGGACACGTGGTCATTTCCAAGTTCATGTCGCGTAGAAAAAGAAAAGTTTCTCTTGGGCCGTTTTGCAGAGCTTCTACGAAAAAAAATCAAGATCTCCTTAATTTGCTACGCATTCTCGCGTTAAATTAATGAAGAAATTAATCGGAGAGAGAGAGAGCACGTGGTTCCGCGTTACTGTGCATTACGAGCTTAATTACGCAACGCACTCACCTTGCACAAGCAAATTGAAATAAATTAAACCCGCAGGAGTTTGTTTGACAAAGGACTTGTTTCCACATTCTGCTTTATTTTTAATTTGTCCAACTCAAATACGACTTCTTCTTCTGTGTACGTATAATTTTTGTTATAAAGTGAATAATACAATAATAATATTGCGAGGCGCGTGATTCTTTACAGTTTAAATGGTAAACGACAGATATATCAGAAAAATAAACAAAATTATTTCCGTGTTGCAGAAGAGCATAAATTTTGCACCGAATTAATTTAGTAATTTAATGTTATTTTTATATTTATCGTTAATTTGAACCGTGACATAAGTACAATGTGAAATTTATAATAATGGCAATATTCGGTTTAAAGTCGAGGCACGTCTGACAGAAACTGGACGATTCTACTGTGGCCGGTCTATACGATATTTCTACCGATGTGCAATATCGTTTTATTTCATTTATTTTCTCATATATACGTGTTATATTATGTATTATATATCATATAAGAAAATATGTATATATAATTTAATTTAATTTTGAAATTATTGCAGTTTCTGATATTCTCGTGATAGCAAAGAAAGAAGTTCGAATGTATGACAACGTACGAATACACGTGTTAGCGAAAACCTTGAATTACAGTTAGATCTGGTATAAAAGTTCCTACATACATATATAATTGTGATTTTTCAGCTACAATAAATAGAACGGAGTTACAGACGTCTATATGGTAATTCCTAAAATGAGATATTTTGTGAAACAATATATTTTTAGTGAAATTATATGACTAAATGTGAAACAATGCAGTGATCAACGAACCTATTAATTTTTATTATAAATTTAAATTATTATTATACGAATTACGTTACATTGCAAGTGAGACTTTCTAATGAACAATAAACCAAGAATTTAACTGTAGAAACTAAACTTAATATTAATCGTAAAGGGTTTGCCAAAAAATATCTTCTTATTCGTATTGGTTCCATTAATCTTTTAAAGTATCACGTACATAAGCGGGCCAAGAATTTCTTTGAAATTTTGAAAAATATATACGCCACGTTGCATGGTGGAAACGTATAAATATTTTGTCATTCGTTCATTGCGCTTATCCTTTAAAACAATTTTCTGCTGTCGATATCGTCCGCTTTTGTTCTTCATCTCCGTAGTGTAAAGTTAACGGAATGTAAACTTGTTCAAAACGAGACGAAATTGCATCACGTGACATGATCGACGGGAGTGTTCGCCCTGGAAGTGACAGCGAGTGCATCATGAAATGACAAGTATAGTCTGTTGTATATCTGAAGCAATTGCGTGTCGAGAGGATCAGCTAAAGCGATTTAGTACAACGTATTAAATTTACCAGAACTATTAACTTCAACATTTAGCGGATGTATATTTTTCTAAAGACGAGATACTTAGATTATGCCTGAATTTGTTTCATCAAGTTTTATTTCTCGTTAACGCTGCCACGCATTCAGGCGTAAGAGTGAACTCGTGTTCTGAAATAGCGGAATAACTAAATTAAACTAATAAAACAGTAAGATAACATGAACTAAACTGGCATCTATGAGAAATGGCTCTGGTACAATTAATGCTGTCTGAACCTTGAAAAACAAGGTTCGATAGACATATTTATTTTCACAGCTTCCTGGCAAATATATCCTTGAAACTGTTATTTCCGATGTTGATACAGATAAATCTCAAAGGCGAGTAGAAATGCTTCCGAATTCGAATGCAGACTTGAAATGCATCCAACATGTTACGTAAACTCTATGAAATGCTATTGTTTGTCTCCATTTCTGCGTCTCGTTCCTTAGCGGTCTACGAGGGAAGTCTAATGCCTTCCACTTCAAATGACGCTGATTGAAACTACCAACGTTTTCTGAAAATATCTCCACCTCTCTTACATTGTACCTTTGACCTGCTCTTCTTCGGAGAACGAACGAACGATACCCCCCTTAATGTTCAAGCATGAATAGAAGTTTAGCAATGACGTGAGATCTACTGCGAAACCTGAAATCCTCAGCCCCTACAGTCTATATCGATTCTCCAAATTTGCTATCTAATGTTTCGAACTAATACTTATTTTGTTAATTGGTAGGAGTGTTCGTGGTTTTGTACTTTTATTATATTTCTTCTTTTTATTAGTTTGTTTCTTTGAAGTAGCCAGTCTCGTTAGCTTCAATCGTTGCGGTTTAAACGAGTGTTTATTTCTTCATTAATTTTTTGTATTCAATTAATTTTGCAATAAAGCAAAATGTTTTGAACAGCGACGAATGTTTTTCTCAGCTTAAAAATAAATTGCAAGAACTGTGGTCCTAAATTAATAGTCGTTGTAATTAAAAGTGTCTCTGGAATAAAAATGTTATAGAAAACGACGGCTGCACAATAATTACGAATCCTGATGAACGTGAAATGGAAAACATTCATCATAAGACGGAATAAACTTAATTTCATTTTGTTCGGGACTTCGGTAATTGATTCATGTAAATGATATGAAATATTATCATAAGTATTACGAAATACTATCGCAGGTGGTATTAATGGCACATTTTCCCACCATTTGCTATGCATACAGATAGATTCGCGCGCAAATATGACTCTTTCAATCACGCAATTCAGCTCTTCGCGTTATGCGACTAATTAATCATTCGTCATTTGATTGATTATACAAACACGGAAATACGGATCACCGAATAATCCAAGGTACAGAAGTCAAAACAAATTTTCTTCCTACTAATATCTTCTGGGTGAATGTATTTGTGGTTAGAATCTTTTCTCCCATCTCTTAGAGATATCAGGTTTTACATTCGTGCAATCAGGCTCTTAATTTCATAAAACATTTTCGTATTAAAGAAACCCGATCGTAACTATTAAGATAATCGATTGTCTCGTATCGCTATTATCGATTACCGTATAGAACACCGTGTATCTGAATTCTATTCATTAGTTCTAGAAATTTTAGTTAGTGTCCGATTAGCTAAACTCCTGCCAATTGAATCCACTTACTGAACACGAACTCCTATTATTTGAATGAGAAATCATAGATAGCAGGGAGAATCGGTGAACTCCTATTATTATATGTATGAACTCCAGTTCCATCAACTGTTTGTTCCTCGACGAGTTCACACAAATGGAGTTCCACTGGTACCTATCTCTACACTATCTCTATCACCTCTATTTAAAAGTTAGTAGAAAATGAATAAGTAAATCGGTAGTGTTATACAGGATATTTACACATCAGGTCTCGTTTTATCTAAGACATTGCAAACCTGTCCAAATCTATAATGATGGTATTATTAGATTTTAGAGGCGAAGCACGTCTGGCACACACTGTACGACTCTACTGTGGCTGGTCTATATGAGATTTTTATCGATCTACAATATTATTTTTCCATTTATTTTCCCATACGTACATATATTGTATGTACTGTCTACTATACACATACCACAAGCAAGAATATCAAACTAAAACTTGTACTATGATATAAACCGCAATTTGGAAATATTTTTTCCAGTTTATATCTTCTCTACTCTTCTTAGTTGGTAAAAACAGAAAAAACAATATACAGTATTTATACACCATTTATATAGCTACTAATCCTGAGATGCCTCGAATTCAACGATTGATGCGTGGCGAGGAGCAAGCTACGTATCGAAAAGTCGTATCACGCGCGAAGATCGCGAGAGAGAATTCGAATTGTTCCAAAATAACGCGAGATGGAGCAGCGTGAAATGGGAAATGCCGCGATTGGCAGACGTTTGAGGATGAATCAGACGTTTGAGGATGAATCAAACGTTCACGGTGGTTATCCGACTCGCGCGTCCTTCAAAATCATACATCCAGAGCAGCGGATTTCCACTCGAATACGATGCCCACGGCTGAGATATTCGCATTTCAGGAAACCGTGAAACTTTCGACACTTCAGCCTGGTAATATTTGAAAAGATAGCTTTTACTTGACAAAACACGAGTACATATTTATCGTATATAGCGCGTGTTCTATGTGCGCGACACCCCGGGGCTGTTACGAATCTCCTGTTCAATGTTACACAGTGGGTGGCTCCTTTACTGGCTCAGCATTTTCCAGTTGGAAGACGCAAAGCGATTTCCAGTGTAGCTCCCGCCGGCGAAAGGCTCCTGTTGCCACCGTTGCGATTCTCTTCCATCCAAGCGATTGGCTCTGTTTAGTCGGAGATGTTCGGTTTAATGATGTATAATTCCGCATGCTTCGTACTCGCGCATCGACGCTTACCGCAACATATCTCCAATTGACTTTCTTCGCGCGGGATGTCGAGTTAGAGAATTCCCCAGAATATGTCCTTCAATGTCATTTTAACAAGATTGCATTAGTAACTTCCGCTGCGCTTTCTGCGAAATGGTAGAACGATAGGGTTAATGTGCGTTTTTAACATCGAATGCGTCAATCAAAAGTCGCATTGGCTGGTAACATAGAAGACATGGACGACACAGAGAAAGTAACTTTATTTCGTGTGAAATTCAAACGAATCGTTTCCAGATAGCTTCGTATTTGAGTTAATTAAATTATTCAAACGAAATAACAAATAGTCTCACAAAGATAATGTATATTACTCGAATAATTATTTTGTAAATATGTCGTTTGGATAGTACTCTTCAGAATTTTTAAATACATATATGTAATATACAATATATATGTAAATAATACAACATCGTACACGATATAAGAGAGAGATTAAATTTTTCTAAATTCAGTTGTTGTAAGAAAGGAAGCAAATATTATCGAAGCGGACGTTAAATGTTCCAGGTCGTTCAATTGACCTTTCTCGATTTCGTTCTACTTTACTGCATTCCCGATTCGTTTATCGTACACTAAACACACTCTAACCGTATATCACGTGTTGTATGTGTGCATCGAATATCTTTTCTATCACAGTTCTTTTCTGTTCATGACGTTCCTATACAAATTGACGTTTTATCAATACTGGCATCTTACAGGAATTGTTTAGAAACTGCGTGCATAAACTCGCACGGAATATCAAGTGCAAACCGTGCACTATTCGTTTTTCTTAAAAATGACAAGAACATGTCGAACTGCTTTTAAATATTTTCAAGCAACATTTCTTATCAAACACGCGTTAGCCTCTTGATTTAGATCGATATTGTTTCATGCTAAACAGTCTTCGCTTGACCTTTTCATATAACGCACACCACATTGAGACTTGAAGAGAAACGAGTCGCATTATGGAAATTGACCAATTCATATGCAAGACATTCTTGTTATTATTTGAAGATGGAAATTTTCCTTTCCTCCTGATATAGGTACAGTTTCTTTCTCATTTTAATATTATGCTCTGATTGCACTAACTAATAAACTAATAAACATGAGCTTCGTCATATATCGTCGAGAATTCTATTCGTCAATTCGCTAATTATTCTTCTTAATACGTTAAATGAGATGAAATTACATAGATAGACTACAATATCCCTTTATTTTATCTTTCACCTGCCATTTTTTAAAATTAATTTATTTTATAATAAATTTGTCAAACTGACACGACGTTAACAGACCAGGACCAATATACATTCAAGTATCAAATTGTTCGTGTCTTTCAAAAATACTAAAGCAATGTGCAAGATATTTTACTTCCTTAGATTCTTCTTAACACGTCAAATTTATACAGAGGACGAACAAGGGTCAAATGTTTGAATTATTGAATACATAAGATAATAGTAGGTTGGATAGTAAATTTGTACAGGATTCTGAATGTACACGAAAAAAAAAGAATCAAAAACAGGAAATAAAATTTCCTTATAAAAAGCTTATTAATCAAAGATGATTTTGGTCAATGATAATTGATTACTGTCTAGTATCTGGAGAATTTAATAATATATTAAGGCACGATAATTTTACTCGCTCGGTAGATAAAAGTTCAACAACAAAGATAAAAAAGTTAGAATATACTTTGCGAAATATATCGTACAGCTAAAATTGAAGCGAGTAGATACAGCCATGAATGTAATTTCGTGAATTATTTACGTGTATAGGTGTACCATCTCGAAGAGAAGCTTTCAAGTAGCGGTTCACTTTTTTCTTCGGATCCGGGGTAATGCTTGCAAAACAGAAGCCACTTTAAGACAGGAGGGTGATAATCGAGAATGGTAAGTTGATGTTTTATACCGTATAGTAAAGCGAGGGTAGTAGGTACGAGGGATGAGGTACCGGGACCGTGCTACGAGGAAGGAAATCTTTTTTTCCACCAACTTCCTCTATGTTCGGAAATAAGAACAGTTCTTTATAAGCATAGATAGCTTGATCGAAAAACGTAAATTTAAATCGTCAGATAAAGTAAATCGTCCAGAATCATAATGTAAAAAAGGGGGCAGAAATGAATATAGAAATTCAAAACATACGAGTGTTCTGGGACGTATAGATTAATAAGTTTTTGACACAAGGATAGATGATATCGACTGCTTTTATACATCAGTGCAATATGAAACAGGAGATTAATAATAATAAAAAAATGAATGTAGTCACGGAGCAACTTTTGACGAAATAAAATGTTCATTTTAGAGCGTGAATTAAATTAAGAGTAGTGCCTTTTTAGCTAATACTTATTATATACTAATACAATTTGATGATATATTAACGCATGATATAAACAAATCATACTGTTACGTATGGCGAAACCAAACATAAGGGAGAATTGACGAGGAATAATCATCAAAGAGAAATTCATTCGAATAAATCTGATTTTTAAACGTAACTGAATTCTTTGTCCTCGTGACGATACGTACACCCTTATTTGAATTTGCCGTTTCCAACAATTGCGGTTTCATGTTCAAGCTCGTATTATTTCATAAACAACTTGATACATATAATTTACCTGTAACACAAATATTCCACTATTTTATCAAATGAAACATTTACTTGACTGTCAACTATATTAAATATCATTCGAACATTTTACTGCAATAAATATGGAATAAAATTTTATTTTCACTTGAAATTATACAAGCTTGAAAATTTTATTAAAATCAAGTGACAGAAAATTTGTTTAATATTTACTACTAACTCAGATACACCAACGCGTATAATTTGTATTATTATACGTAATAATACATACGTCTAATATACATGTATAATAGTACTTATCGAAAATTTATTGAAACAAAAAGAAGAACCATTTTCATTCGCTTTGAAAATGAGCGAAATATTCAGTTAAAAAATTTCGTTATAAAAACGGGAATTTTAATAAAATTTAATTAAATTCTTTACACTTTTAATTTTTCTTTTGATGTTATTTTAAATTTCGGTCTGAGGGATGTGGGCAAATCATATATTTGATGGAAGTTACCCATAGATAGTTTCTTTATTCATCCGCTTGGATGATCCAACGAAAATTAAACCGAAACCAAATAACTAATACCTCTTACGTTTTATTAAATACACAGCATACAACGTATTTAATGAGATGTATATAGGAACAGGTGTACACATATATACTGTTTTTCGTTATCAATTTACTAACATACTTAATTATTGATTATTAAAAGTGATAAGATTTAATTCCCATTCCTATGCATAGGAATATTCCGATTATTAGCAATATATTCGCAAATAATGATTGCGAAATGAGATTGTCAAACTTGCAGCGTGTGAATAATTTACAATATTTCTAGTCTATTGAAATAAAATCTTTTCTTTTTCACATGTTTCTGATTCTCATATTTCCGTAGAAAATGAAAGATATCGACAAATTACCGAGCTTTCGGAATTTGGTTCACAGCTACAAATTCAGCAGCAACGATCGAATGGTAGCGGCAAATCCACGAAACGCTTGAAAGTCAATGTTCAAATTGTAATTTGTATAACACTATCCGCCTATCGAGATCAGATCGGTGACGAAATTACCACTCCATTGCAGTGTGACGTGCAAACGCTACGTATAGATGCGAAAACGCTACATGCAAACGATCTCCCTGCGTTGATTTGCATAACTGGTTTAAAAAACAGCGAACAGTAAAAGAAAAATAGAAAGAAGAAACAGTACAAAACGCTCGTCTTCAGATGAGAGCACGCGTAAAATTGGATTTCTCGTACAACTCGATTTGACCCTTCCAGCAATTTCGTGATATAAGAGGGAATCTTGAAAGAATTTTTTGTCGGACCGGCGTCGATTTCTTTCTTTTTTTTTTTTCTTTTTTTTCTGTTCCAAAAAACCTGCAAGAGCTTGGGGAACACTCGAGGTCATGCATCTATGAAAAATTTATCGCGCGTAAATTATGCAAAATCGCTGTACGTTAAAATTCTCGATACAGACCAACTTTACGATACGAACGTGACTTTTTCGTTGTTTGCGACGTGTAAATACCTTGTCATCTTCGAATCTTCGAGATGTAATTATGAGAAATATTTCACCTATTTCGAAGGAGTTTGTACAATTTCAATGTGATAGGAATAATACTGTTCAATTGTAAGTTTGAGAACTTTCGCTTCTTGTTACAAATTAATGTCCTCTACGAATTCATCGGGATGCAAACATCAAGCAAGCGAGGATTGTTGACTGTCTGTCTACATTCGTTATACTGCGAGTTTGTGTATACGCGCGTGGAAACCAGGAAATCGTCCAAAAAAATCTTCGTTAATGACCTCTCGTCCCTTTGCACAGGACTGTTGGAAAATATTTTACGAGGTGAAATTAGAATTCAAATGTAGCTTTGGATTAGTTCTGCACGGTGAAACTAAAATTCAAACGTGAAATGGCTTGTTTTTCCTTTGCCTCGGTTTACTTTTATACACAAAATCCTTCGCCTTTGCTCTACGTATGTAGATACTCCAAAGTTTCATTTGTTACGTTTTCGAGCATTGGAATTTTTTTTAATTTTGCTACGTAAAAATCCCGGATTTTAAGGTCACAACGCTTAAATTTGCAACTTATTGTATTGAACGACTGGATACGTAATTAAGAAAATTATTTATGTGTCGATATTCACTACGACGAAGCAGTATTCCACGACCTTTGAACTAACATTATATTAGTTAATAAATACTTGATAAATTTCAGAATATTGTCTATTCCTCGCTGCTATGTGGGACAGCATTCTGTGAATATGCTGCGACAAGCATGCATCACATTGCATAATAACGTTATAATAATAACAACGATAATAACAACAAGCTGTCTCAGTAATTATGATACAGTCTACAAAAGAGTGATTCTAATTGTAAGTGAAAAGACAAGTCGAAAATAAAACGCAGCAATTTGTACACATGACACTTGGCTTTTGAGAAAATCAAGTTTGTATACTCAGTAACGAACGATAAATTATAAGTCATAGACTCTCCTTTTGCAATTTTATAATTTTACGTCAACAAGGGTGATCGAATAATTTGTAATTTGTAGAGTTAATATGTTATTTTTTATGACGTTATTATGATATTTACGCGGTGTAAGTCACTGTGGATTAAAACGAATACCGCAAGGTAGAATTTTAATATTCAAAAAAAAGAGGAATCGCGAACACAAGAAAAAATGGGAAAGGAAAATACAACGAAGCCACTGAAATCCCATGCAAATACATATAATGCTCATTTCACGTAAACTGACCGCCGGGTAAAATTAATTTACGTTACAATGCCGTATCCCGACTTGGAAAGTGTTCAGATTCTCAAATAATTGCGGCTCATAGAGTGCTTGTGGAAGATGATTCTTTTCACTATCGTTACGTACTTAAGTATATAGCTGAATAAGCTAATTAAAATTTGACAAAGGCTGTATCGATATCATCAACGTTCTCGTTTTCTTGAATGAATTTTACATATGTTGTTAGTTCGTTTAATTAAATACAAAATCGGTTCTTCCGATATTCTTTTCGCACGGTTCCCCTAACTTTCTGTCTGTTTTACGTAAGTACTATAATTTGGAAACAATATTTGGAAACGAAATAAAATGCGTCTGAAAGATTATAAAACTGATAATTAGTTTACGAAGTCTCGTACGTAACGTGTACTCGTTTCGCAGAATATAAAGATCGATAGTCTATTCTATGAAGATCCTTAAGATGGTTATTTTAATAAATTTCTAAACAATGAAGTAAATGTTAATGATCTCGTATATAATATATAATGAAAGCTTTATTTTATAAATCCATAAACAACGAAGAAACTGTTAAAATTGTTATAAGTGTTAATATAATATATATAGAAGACCAAAAGCAGAAAAACAATTAGTTATTCGTTAAGCTGATGTTTATTAAATTAATGTTTCGTTTGATGAATAAATTCTCTATTAAGCCAAATGTAGAAAAACTAGAATTGTCGTTTGTGCTTTTTATCTGTTCATCTGTGATACAACTATTTCTATTTTCCAATCATGTGAATCTATATGAAAACTATACAAATTCTATTCGAATTCTCTGTATCTGCTATACTGTTGTAAAATTTCGATATAGTGAATCGTATCGAAATTGATAGAAGTACGTCGTCTGTGTGTACGAATTTCGAACATTCTTCATTGAAGGATCTCGCTGGATGAATGACATTGTAGTACATCATTGAACATTCCCTGTCGGTTGGTCAAATGTGTACGCTGTCGTAAAGTAGGTTGCGGCTGCATACGTATAAACATCTCCAGCGCAAAATTAAATTCCAAATAACCAGGAAGCTAAGTTTCATTTGTGTAAATGAACCCTTCACGGTGTCTTCGCATCTGTAAATTGATCTTACAAGCAATTTCTGCATAATATTTATAAATATCCTGTATATCGCGCGTCCATATACAGATCGATAGTAATACAAATATTCTTTCGTATAGCTTTTCACTGTTGTCTGTATGCGTGTTTAGATACGTATTCTTGACCCAAGAAATAAGATTCAAAGAGCTATATATTCATTTCTGTCGGTCTTTAAGCAAACAATGGGCCGAAATAAAATATTCGAGTTTTTAAAGCTACCAAGTTTCATCCGTGTTATATAGACTTCGCACGGTCCGCTATTCTTAACAAAAGAGCAACTAGCACGAACCGACTACACCTTTCGGTCAATTATGCACGCTCAACGCTCGAAAGCGCGTGTATATCTTGAAATCATGCTTGCATTATCTACATAACTCCTTTCAATACAGCCATCAATGTACAAGCACTACGACGTCAGTTTACAATGCAATCGAGCTGAATACGATTCCAAGCCGACCGAATACTACACGTACAGTATACACAAAGAGTTAGGAAAATTTGGAAAATAACACGCTTTGTTATCCTAACGAGGAACGTCATGTAATCGTGTTTCGATTTGAGATTCGATTCGATCTTCTCACGCGAGTTATTCGTTTCGATCGTAAGATTGTATTATTGACGCGAACAAAAACGATGATCAAACACGTTTACGATACAAATATGTATTAATCAGAAATTGTATCTCAAAAGGTGCTAGTTTTCCCACTTCTCATAAATAAAAGTGGTAAAATAATGAGAACATGTTTCCTGTTCCTTGACATATTTTTTTTTTAATTTAATAAATCCTTGAGAGGGTTAATCACGACGGAAATCTTTTTCTTCTTCGCGTTTCGGACCATAACATCCACGCCTCTCAAATAATGAATGCATGCATGCAGAATACAAAGCTGCTATAGTATAGTTTCACCCATGACCCGATTTTCGACAATTTTGTATCGATTTATTTGACCCTGCTGCGACAAGACTGCAATTTCGGCGGTTAGAAGAATTTAATACTTGCCCCTCGGGAAATCTATAACGAACATATAACTAAAATTCTAATAAAAGTCCTTCTATCTATATTAATTTCCAAAATCTAATATTTGTCTGATATAGATATCACGTAGACGTTAAAGTTACCAAAATTTCAGTTGATTATAGTTTAGGGAAGTATACGTGATGTGAAGTTTGAAGCGGCGTCTCTAATATTCCCAAACAACTCAAACCGATAGTTTGAATAATACAAATCACGGCCCAATCGATTGTTTCCCACAGAACGTAATTATTATTTAATTAACAGGCTTCCACGTGTCTCAACGCGTTGATCATTCGTTAATCATGCAAGTACACTGAAACTTCTATCGTTAGCTACTTGATAATGAAAATTTAAAGTCACGTTAAGCGAGGATTATAGTTAATGAACAAGCACAAACAAACGTTGTTAGGATTTCTACTTAACATTCTCATCAATCACCTTGATAATAAACGAGATACCACTTTGGTAATATCAAGATGGCAAGGATACGAGACTTGTTGAAGTTCAGGGACGACAGTGTCGCTTTTTTCTGGTTCTACAAAATCTAAGCTTCTAACGATACCGGGTGTATTCAATTTGGAGTTTAGAATTTTTTACACGCATCATCATCCGTCGCTCAGTTAATAAGTCCGTCAGTTGTACATTGTCTACTTTGTATTAACATATCAGGCCAAGCTACTAAACTTTGATGTTACAATTTGCTCACGCCGTTCAATTTTAAAGAATATTGAAAGTGCCGAGTGCAGGCATAGAATATCTATTACAGTTCAAATTTATCCACAAGTTTGCTGGAATTAAAGATTTTATCACGGTATTACCTATCCTCGGATCCTTCCAATTATTGATCATTATCCTACGAAATCTCGAGTTTTGCCTTTATCGATACAACGCAGAAAGTAACTTGTAGCAAAATGTCCCCAACATAATTTGTATAGCCGCCTATTCAGCAATCGAAACTGTATTTTCTCGTTCCCAGGGGGAGAGCAAAAATCCTTAAATTAATTCAAACCGTTCGAAAACGCTGACTACGCGGCATAAAATTCTGGGATACGTTTTCTCATTTGCGATTGCAGTCACAGGTGCCGGGTGGTTACGCATTGTCTAACCCAAATAACGCATTAGTGGAAATTACGCAAGCGGCATTGCAATCAACAAGCGTTTACTTTAACAGCCACCGGCTGCTAGACGAACCGTTTAATGAGCTGCTTGAAATTACTAGAAAAATAGGGCACGATCACTCCTATCCAACAATTAATAGAAGTCGCATTTCGCTCTTGGTAATTACTGGCAACTGCTACAGGGGTGATAGTTTGATGTGATTAGGGATCATAATAAACTTTTAAAACGTACATTAACCTCGACTAATTTTTTGGTAAATTCGGATCGTTTAGGACTGGGGTAGACCAACACTGGTTAGAAGCAATGAGGTAGAGTATAATTAGAGAACTGTGGAAATTTGTAAATTGATGAATTTACGAATCGATAGTAATCATGAGCGAAGAATGGCGTGAAGGATGTGAAATATATAAAAAGTAATATATAATTATAACACGTTATACTTTTACATAATTTCAGAAATTCATGTAATTTCATTATTTTTACCGAACAAACGCTGCAATATGAAAATCACCAATTTTTCACTGCACGCACGTCCCCGTATTCTACGCAGGTTATACGGAGTCATCTCCTAGACATTGTAACGCTCTTACGTTCCCCAAGGGGAGGAAAACGAAAAGCAGAAAGAAAACAAGATAACAGATTTTATACATCTTTTATCTTTTAAAGCGAAACGAGCTAAAGTATCTAAAAATATTATAACCAGGATATTTCTTAAGGATATCAGTATTTTATAACGTCAAGAGTCCTACAAGGTCAATTTTAATCCGCCGAAAGAATGTCACACGCAACGCGATTTACTATTCGATCACGCACGTAAGTTCTTGTTGGCAACGATACAAGAATCCTGAAGATAAACACGAGCGAAGACAATAAATTCCCTTATCCATATTTTCTGCTAGCGAACTGTACCAATTATTCGCTACATTTATCCATGAAACTCAAAGTTACCGTTTCCAATGAAATATTTCGCGAATGGCAACTACAGGATCATCGCTAAGATCGCTTTAAGTTAATCGAATCTTTTGTGACCAGCGCAGTCGCCTCGACAGCATCGAAAGGACAAAATTTAACGAAGATGGTTGACGAGAATGATCGTTAAAGGATACTATCGCTACAAGCAAAGCATTCTTAGTGATGCCGTTTTAATTCCCGCGAGACGATGCTGGCCGCGTTAAAAGCCGAGATTACATCCGCTGCGCCTCGTTGTCGTCAGTAAAGTCTTCGTGAATCATTATAACCAGTCGTTCTGAATCGCGAAAAGCTATTGTTTACGCTTTCTGTTTGCTTACACGCGCCTGTCGAGTTTCCACGCAAATTATCCTTAACTCTTACGTAATCTCGCTCGAGACTTCGCAGAACATGGCCGTTGTTGGTTCATTTTCACGAGTGTGTCACGAGCTTCGTTCCGCAGGCTCTTTGTAACGATTTCTATTATTCCACTGTTAGCAGAAAGGTCCGCAGTAAAGTTCAAGGAATACTTTCGGTTTGGGGTTATACTTCAGATACGAAGAGCGAACTGTAATTGTCAGAGGATCAAAAGTTTTTTGTGGTCGACAAAGTTTTTGTTTGCCAAGCATCGTGGTCCTCGAGCGACTTAAAGCACGTTTGAGGAATGATACAGGTAAATGATAAAAGGACGAATTTTTTGTCCTTTTCAGAGAAAGAGAACAGGGAACGATATCGGTCTTTCTAAAGAAATAGCCCTTTGTATCTTTTTCAACCAATTTCTAATAGATCCGTTGCAAAGGTATCGTTCGATTCTACTTTTGAGACGTAATAAAGTTGAAAGATATCCCGATGATAAAGGCATAGAAAGACGAAGAATTCTATTACTTCATAGATACCCAACAAGTACCAAATACCGAAAGGAAAAATCTGCTACCACTGAGAGAACACCGATCGATTAATACTCGCATGATCATCGACTAGCGTGTTCTATGGCTTTTCTGCGATTTCGACAAGCGCGCGAGAGCAGGAAAAACCTGGCAATCCATTGTTTTTTCCAAGAGATAACATACCGCGATGACAGCTGAGGCTGCTAGTGCGCCTGGTTTCGCGAACAACTAGATACGAGAGGTTCGGCGTCGTTATCTGCGTTTCGAGGCCGTGAGCAACCGGCTCAGCAACGTACAGAAATACCAGACAATTCGGTGCTGCGGTACGACCTCGGTACCGAGTACATTTCTCTGCTATTTCCTTGGTATCTCAGATGGCTATAGCAACGTCACTTCTCAACGTTGCATGTAAATGCGGCTTCGTGTAGCATATCCAATTACGTCGACGATTACTGTTCCCTTAACGACTACGCGAATAACGAAATCGAACATTTTTCTCTTTCCTCTAGTTTCTTTGCTCTTTCTTCTACCGAGAACACGTGGCTAAGTAAAAATTGATTCTCTGATACGGCAGTATTTCTGTGAACGATGAATGACGTCAATGATGATGCTATCGAAAATTTCGAATGAAGACTGCAGGATCGATAGCCGTAATTTTTAAGTAGAATTAATAGAGTCTCGGAAGAAGGGCAGAAAGTTACGTTGTTTGAAGTTCTTTCAGGATCTATGCTTGAGATTATACTCTGAAACACATTTTATGAAAGGTGGATATTTCGCACACAAGTTGCTGGATACTCGTTAACGCGTCATTCCTTCATATAAAATATCTAGGATAAATTAAATAATATAAATTTCTAATATGAAAATATTAATGTAAGGGCGTCGTAGGTAGGTTAAAATGGCAGAAATATATTTTGTAAACTAGTAGACAGCGCAGAGGGAACTATCGTATAACGCGTGCTGAATTTGGAAAATTGACCTGTGATCTTAAATTAAAAATGAACCAACTCTCGAATTGTGATACGTCAATTTCCATTAAGAAGCAGCGAGTCGCTTCAGACCTATAAATCCTAACTGGTATTAGAAGTTCTCTGAGTCGTAAATAAGAGGGTGGAAAAGCAGCCAGGAGAAGGAGCAGACAAATTCTTAACCTGAGAAATAAGGAGAAGTCACGTTCAGATCGTAAACCTCATTCACGCGAGGTATCTTAATAGAGAGTATATCGCGTATGAGAAAGTATGTACGGTTTCGAGAAAAAAATATATTCAGTTATGAAATTATAGAAACGTGAGCAATTAAACGTCGTATTAAAGAACAAGTTACGACCGTACTAAGTACGTGCTACGTATCAAATTGCGAATTCCACTAAGGACATTAGAAACTATTATTTTTATAGCTACGATAAGAATAATAACACACGGTGCATTTAAATTTCCCATAAACGCATAGAAATCCGCGGTTTAACCATAATCGCAACGTCATCGCAACATGAGAAATATTGTTCAATTTGACGAGCCTAGTTGACTCAATATAAAAGGTTTTTCTATCACTCATGTCGATTTTCGTGTTATCCGTATCATGGAAGGAAGAACTGGGTAACGGGTCGGACTATGTGCCAATACTCCGCTCCGTAGCATACAACGGCGGCTTTTACCCGGCATACGGAGGCCGTGTGCAATTTGCAGTACAAGTTATATTTCTGTTTATCCTCTTCCGCTTTCTATTCAATGAGAAACGAGTACATCCGGCTACAGCGTAAGATAGGATACAAAAGATTTCATTTCCCCTCGCAATAATTATCTTTATTGTCAAATTAATTAGATCTCTGTATGGTACCTAAAAATTAGTTTCCGAGGAACGATGAAAACGAATGATTGCAAATTGAGCGAAATATTTTACTGTGAAACATTGGTTGCAATCTTATTCTTTGCAAGTCGTATTTGTACGATTTCTTTGTTCCACTTGTTTCCTACTATCACGGAATTGTTTCTTACACTTATTGACTGTTTATAAAATTATAGATATTGCGACATATTTTGCTGTATTTATATACTTATATATTTTGTACTAAGTAGATGTGCTAGACTATGCCATAGCACAACGTGGTCGGATTAATTAGATATATGATTGTTGGATATTAAATATTCAATATTTAATTATTATAATTAATATTTAATTGCGTCAATCGGAGAAATTGCGATAGTTGTGATTGAATTTGAATAAAAATCCTCTTTCTCCTAACAAATAACGATCATATTAAAACTGTGATTCTACTTGCATCAGTGCATTCGTTATTTATTCATAATAATGTCATCAAATTATGTTCTGCAGGAATATATTTCTAGTTAATATGTTCATATGTATTGCACATTTTAGAAGCGGTTTAGAGGCGATTTAGAAATTCGATATTAACGCCCGAACAGTACATTCAATACGTACGTATCTTGAACATCGAAGTGGTTTTCATGTTAAAAGTACAGAATTTGCGTATCTGATGTCGATAGTGTGACAGAGATAATCTTACAAATACGATGCAGACGCGAAAGGTTAAACAGAAGATTCGATTTACCATTTAAATGACGTTCATTTGCTATCTCTGCATGCTATATTTACCAATATGCTAATCTATTGCACAGTTACGAGTGTCAAATGCTAATTTGGAGACAGATCGCATACGAAGCAAGAATTTTATCTGTCGACCTTAACGCTGAGATATTTCGCAATAAAAGGAAATAGTATTTAATGGAAGGTGAATGTAACATAAAGGTAATTCATATTCACGAAATAATTGTTAAAGCGTTCCTTTCATTTCAACTGTTGGCCGCGTGATACGCGTATTAATCTAATATGATCGTATTAAAATTCAATTAAGCACGTGTGTTTTCGAGTTTTGCTTAAACTTTATTTTTAGATTGCGAAAAATGCATTTTAGCGTGATATACTCGCTCGATACCAAATAATTATATAAAAAGTTCTTCGATGGAACGCATAACATCAAAAGTACTCACAGTAGTCGAGTTATGCGATTCATGCTGTATGTGGTTCAATTCGCGACAATCCGAATGGCAATTTAGTCCTGATATCACGTTCGCATCGTGCGCCGTATCTCTCTTTTTTTTTTTTTTGTTCTTTTTTTCCAACACTTTCGTGATGCTCGACGTGGGATGGAACGCGCACCTGGCGCCCGGAACCTCGGACCTGGCGATTTTTGCTACATATAAAAAAATATATAGCCGGAAAGAATATAGACGAAATATGATCAGCATTTTATTTGTTTACGAAAAAAGCTACATTTAAGAAAAACCAAATTCGAGATCTAAAAATTAATAATTGCTGCGACTGAATTATTTGACTCTGAATGACGTGTCAATAATATATAATAGTAGAGTATACATTTCGTAAGATTTTCATTAATCTTAAGCTTTGAAAGTATGCAGTAGTATGCACCGTCGAATTACGTGATTTACATCTTCGCTTTCGCAATTATATTTGCATTTAATTAATTTAGGTGATCGATATAAAATATACTATGTGAAAAGATACTGAAACACTAGTATGTATTTCTACCTCTTCACTGCCTAATTTTCAATATTTTAATCAAGTAATTAATAACTATTCGTGGTTGCGACCTGCGTGAAATTCCAATCTACAATTTCGGCTTACAGTCGTATGTGAATACAATTAGCATATGAAGTAATATACGAAATCAGTTTAATTCAATATTCGACTGAATGGTAAAATGTTACATGCAATCGGGATAAACCACCCAGTGCCACGGAGGGGATTTACATTTTAATCTAATTCTCACAGGCATGCCGACGATAATCGCATTAGCCGTATTATAACCAATTTCATAGATCAACTTTCTCTTCCAATTAGCGCAACGTGAGGAGAAAATTGATAATGATCGGTGTCACACGTTTCATTTGATGATGTTATTTACAGCTTTATCGTAGGACGTAGACTTTTTACGACTCCCATGATATTTGTACAAACAAAAATAAAAATCTCGTATAAATATTAACAACGAAACTCTGACCACGATATTTACGAAAATTATTTCTCTCTCTTTCTTCAACATCGAAGGAAAATGAGATTATACAAACTGCTGATATTACAATTAACTATTTATTAAATACGTGGATGCACACGGGATAGTATCGGATAATTAAAATGATATATGTATGTCTCTTCTTTTTATCAGTTGGGCCATTGAGTGGAAAATTTTATTTTTTGTATTTATTTTCTTTTCCTTTATAACACGTCTGTTGGCAAACGTGTGATACTAGATATTATACTCGATGATTTACTTCCTATGCAGTATTCAAATTATTTGTTCCGGTGCCGATACAACAATAGCTTCTGCACATGGCGGAACATAACTTTCGCTAACGACTACCAGCTCGGTATGGTAAAATGCTCGTAAACAATACCTTTTCTTTACTCATGTTTCACACGCAATCTCTCTCCATAAGGTTTCCAAGCATTTGCGTGTTTGCTTTCTGTTATCTTTCCCTCCCTTTCACGGTACGAATACAATAACATGTACACATCTATAATTGTCAAATGTTTTGTTACAGAAAATAGGAAAATATTGTTAAATGGGTGAAAATTTATGAAATAAGAAGAAATATAAAGAAATATAATAGGATTGGTGAAATTTTGTCAAGAATTTTTCATTCTTTACGATGATGTATTTTTCATCCGTTTAGGTTCCATTGTTCGATATATGTCAATAAAACGAAGTCTTGCAATGTGCAATATATCTTGAGATATGCCAATAAAAGAGAATCCGGCTAAAGCTATATATAAGACAGCTATATACGTGTATATATATATATATATATATAGACTGAAATAAACTAAAATGTAAAACGCAAAGAGAAGAAAAATTTAAAACGATATATTCTCGATTCAGAACAATCTGAAGACAATGTATTTTCATGAAATTAACATTTTATTAAATAGTATATTTTATATACTTCTTTGTCACGTAGTATAGTTTCACGAATCCTTTGTTTGTAAAAATGTTCATTTATTTCAGCAATCGATTCTTTCAAGCAGCCTATTCGAGTCTCCGTGTGTTCAGCTGTTTACAAGTAAAATAGATTTGTATGAAAAACTTACTAAATAAAATAAACGATAGTAGGAGCGAACAGTGAATGCTACTGAAATTGAACGATACATACTTTATGATAAAGGGAAGAATTCTCGACTTACCGTACGATGATAAAACTAAATAAATAGTGAGAGAGGTAGATATATTTACATACTTTGAATACATATAACGAATACATAAAGAAATCTATAATGAAACATATCTGAAGACTTCACGAAGTCAGTCCTAAATTTTTCATTTAAAAAATTGTTAAAGTCGATGAATGTAATTAATTGAAATATTCCATTAACTTCATAATATATGTATATAATATAGGTGTGTCATTATTTATGGCGTATGGAAATTTAAAGTGCACACCATATTTTCATGCAGAATTATGTTATATTAGCGCTGTGATTAATTTGACAGTGATATTTCAAGGTTGCACACTCGCGCCACGACAAAGCAGAATGTCGAAGGTCTTACTATAGACTGTAGATACAGATAGCAGCTAACAATGCTTGGCTGCATCAAATGTCATACGACCAGACTACTATTCAGTTGGAGCACACAAATTTTGCATAGCTTGGAATCGGATATTTTATGTACTTCCATCAGGATCATGCAGTTACATAACAAATATACCGTATACGCTACACTGGAAAGCCGATTTCCAGTTAATAAGACAATTTCTTCTCAAAGTCTTACCGATATGTTGCTAGAAGGTAATCGCCCTTTTCTTGTCGACTGACTTCGGATAACACAATCGAAATATTTTCTTGTATTCTCGAAGAATCAGATCTCGAAGGAAATAACCGCTTGCGTCTCCGTTAGGCTAATAATTCGGTAAATAGAACCAACATCAATTTCCGTAACATTTTTATCACAGTAAATCCTTCTACTTCAAGCGAATGGTAACTTAACATTTACTTATCGCTTAAGGAATTAAGTTTTAGTACTTTGCTTCTTGTGGCTTTCTCGTTAACGTCCTTCCTAAAATGCGCGAGAAGTCGTCTAATTAGAATAACCATTCAAACTTGCAAGCGTGTCTCCGTTCTCATGGAGTTTATCTTCCAAGAAAATTTCCGACAAATTGTCGACGCTTCCCCCGGGATAAGCTGGTTCAAGTTCCGAATTTGGTTTACTGTTTCAGACTAACGACAGCATTATCGTTGGTTTATAAATCATAAGTGACAGATATGGGTTATCGGCGAAAAAAGATGCTTTCCTCGCTTAAGACGATAGAATCGGACAATCGTATTCCACTTAATTCATTTCGGTTCCGGCAAGACGAATTTCATTTAATAATTTGTTAGAACGTGTCGATTTCATTTTTCCTCGCGCTTAATTACACGACGCAGAGCAGCTCGTGTCGATCTTTCAACGTGCAACCCATCAGCTTCTTACACGACTTTCGGTATTAATTTGTAATTCGAATAAAAATTCGAATGGCTCTTATCGAACTGAATAACTGAATAATTTTCTTCTTATTGTCCATAGTTACAGAATTAAAAGTCGCTGACAAGAATCGTTGCGCATTAAAAGACTACCGCGCCTGTACCATTTAATCGCAGCAAAAATGAAGTCGATATCCTCGTTAGTTTCTGAACAAACATCTTGTAACATTTTATTTGGGCCACCCTGTATACGTTTACCTTCTCCCATTCTTAAGAAGAACTCGAAGAAGATTCTTAAGCAAAGGGAATATCTCAGCTGATCCTTAAGGGAAGTACGTCTTTCACGAACAGCCTCCTATGTATCGACATTCAATTGAGCGTGAAGTTAATTTGTAGATAACGACTTAAGTAGGTTAATTACGTACGGGTCTGTAAAGCGAGATATTTTAGATCTAATCAGGTTCATTGAATTCTGTTGGCTGGCTCTCAATGTTCCGAGTCTCTTGTCCTGTCCGGCTAATATAACCCATTGTGAGGATGTTGGGTCCTTTGGGGTGCAATAACTAACGCCCGTGTTTGGTTTAACAATGTTCTAATGAAAGTTGGCGTTCCAGACCTTAGATAGCATAATTTTGCAACGTGCGCCGAGAGAATTTACCGGAGCTGGCATGTTTGACGGATTTAACTTTTCCCGTAACCGATATTTTCACCGTAATGTTTCAATCGTCCAAGATCTATGGCATCGTAGATTTATGGACGGTGGTCACGGAAGGGTTCAAGCTTGGTTTACAATCTTGTTACCGTCTCTGCAGAGCATACTGTCAACGTTCTCAGCCACGTTTAATCGAGGAGTTATCCAGCAAACAAGCGAAGCTCAACAAAAACACGTGATAACGTTGCTTCGCTCGTACTAAGATATAATAATGTAGTACCTTGATTGGTTCATAAGAAAGATCGTAGCTTTACCGAGGGCTTAATTATTTTTTTAACGAAGGATCGATAAAAAAAGATAAAGTAGAAGATATCTCCCAGTAATTCTTTATTTCTTCCTTTAAAGTATATCAATCAGATGGTCGTCGTTCGTTACAACTACTCGAAATTTAAGAAGAAAACAGAATTGCATATGATAATTATTTTTCACCGTAAATGAAGCACCTTCTAACACAGCAATCGAATAAAATTCCCTACTCGCGCGACGAAATGTTCCTACATAAGCAAATCACCAGTTTGTATTTTCCTTTAAATATTGAAATACAAAGTTTCGTTATTTTACTCTCCAACGCACGTACTCATTTCTCAGAAAGATGTACTCATCTACGAAATTAAATTTCTTCAGACAAATCGTTCGTTCCGTTCTTCCAATTCTAAGACAGTCAATACTATCATACAGTAGGTCGTTGAATTCGTCTAAATGATACTATCGTGGTATTTCTAGCGAACCTTCGCAACCTGCATATAATTGAACAACTCGCTGAAAGTCGTTCGTTAGGCTTATCTTACAAGTACGAAGTTAGAAGCAAGTTTTCTAGTCACAATTCAAAGAGTTTCAAAGAATGGCGTATTTACAGCAACAGGTTAAACTTGCAACTACAAATAGAAAGTAATCACGCGTTTATGACTCCGTTTCCTGTCAACTCCATTATTTCTCATTGCCATTAATTTATTCTGCAAGTGTAACAAGTACGCAGCAAAGTGCGCTGCTGCTATTACTTTTAATGTTATGACTGCCACTATTACGCAACGTATTGAATGAAAATACCGAATACCTGGCGTACAAATCGGTAGAATAATTCTAAATTGTATCGCAGATAAGATTGTAGTTTCATTATCTTCGCATTAGTCGCCTTTGTTTCGACCGACGGAACGACTTCAAGTACTCGTATTAACGACAAGTATACTAATAGAATGTGTATGTACTTTCCATTATATCAGGTTCATGTTCGAACGGCGGCTTAATCGCAGCTACTTTACTCATTGTTAGCATTTTCAAGCGATATACGCTTCTTATACTTTCCACGTTCATCGCGTCTCAATAGTCGACGATATCGTAAACTCGGTCTTTCGAAAGAACGCTGACTTATAAGGCTAATTATAAAAAGGAAGCGAGGATGCCCTTCGATATAAAAAACGGAGCGTGTATTCACTAACGAATAAAAGTGCTTACGGCAGTGGCACATGCTTGCATCCTCCATTTATCACGATCGGCTATTTTGTTTATAGCTCGAGTATCGAAATTTACGAGATGGACAAACTGACTTCGATTATCGATAATAGCCGGGGCTGATGATGCACGATAATGAGATAGGATAGAGAAGATTATAACTCTGTCGTTTTCCTTTTGTTCCTGAAATGTACCTAGAATTATTCGAATATTTAATTTATTTCTCTATCTATATTTATATTTATATTACTTATATTTCCGTAGAAAAGAACTGTTTTCTCTTTTTTTGTATAATTTAATGGACAAGTCAAATCTTCCTTTCCAGGATATTATTAAAAAGGATACTGAGGAATTTTTTTCACGTTTGCATCATATTTACGAACGTATCTTACTTTCAAATAGTCGTGCATTAAGTATAAAGCCGGATTAGCCGAGTAACTGTATTTGTAAAATTATCGTTTAATAGTCGCAAATTGTCACTGTTCTCTCAAATACGCCAACCGTGAAACCGAAATTAATAAAATTCCAACTCGCGTTAGGTGTCCATGAAATATCGTGGAATTTTTAGCGAGCAGCTCGTCAGATTTATTACGCGAATGCAGCTATTACTGGCAACCGGTTCGGTTATACGGTAACAGGCCTCGACGTGTACAAATGCGTATTTACCAATTTCAGAATCCAGTTCATTCGCTCCCTCTTGCACTCTGTGATTTACACCGCTCTTCACGGTTGCCACGTTTCGTCAGGAACTTGGTCGTGCGTTTTGTTTTAACACATCACATTGCATCACTTTTTCCGTGAGAGCAATTTAATTAGAAAGCTGAAGGACGAAAATAGAGAGAGAAACGAGAAGAATGCGCCAGGAGAAACTCGTGGAAATTAATCGAATCTCAAGAATAAAGACAGATTATCGATATCGACAAGCGCGATTGGGTCTCTCCACAGATAGAATTTTGGTGGCTGTTGAAATACCAATAATCGCTAACTGCTGGATCTATTAAGTTGATCGGCATTCTCGGAGCCGATGTTCCTTCTAACGTGGAAAGTCGTCCGTTTCGAGAAACTAATAACGAGCAAGGTTATATCCGGTTCGGGGATCGAGCGTCAAATGGACCGAATCGATTAACGAACAATGGAAAATTCATTTGAAATTAATCTTCTGTAACTTGAGCGCGAAGACAGTCGACTTGTGACGAAAATTGTCGGTATTCGGCGGAAATTGCAGCCTATAAAAGTCGCGCGAAAAGTAAATTCCCGCCGATCCTTCGGGGAATCAGTCGTAAGGAGCGCACTTACTCTTACTCGCGTTTCCATTTGCATTTTCATATCTAATAAATGCTACGAAGGCTACGATTCGGTAACCTTTCCTTTGTCACCGACATTGTGGGGATATTTAGAAAGGCAAAGAAAATTAGTATTTCAAATGGATATGAAGCATTGTACATTACTGTAATATACGCGCACAGACAATCATTTATTAATACAACTTGCTTCGTAAAAGATTATTCGCGTTGTGTTTATAAATAAGGACAACTGCTCAATCTATAAATTTTAATAATATCCAATGTTCACACAAAAGTTATTACAAACATTTTGATGGCAAGATACTTATACTTCTTAGGTTTTATCATTACTTTTAGACTGAGAAGACTCTTTAGATAAATTAAATTCTTTCATTAATGTTTAAATTCGACTGATCGATTCAAATCTTTATCAATAGTATACTATACGTTATCTTACACGAAGAATTCACTGAATAATTTTGTTATAGTTAACATCAAAACAAGAGTTCATATCTTGTAAATCTTTTATTGAATAAATCAATCGAGTAGCCGGATATCGATATTTCATATTCTGGAGAAATATGAATAGCTTAATCATGAATATAGATTTTAGTATTTTTAACTTACGTGTACGATGTATTTTAGCTGTTCATTCTTTAAGCCAGTACGATCGATTTGTAATTAATCGATTTGATCGTACTAACTGCTTCGCGTATGTAATCCCAGAGTATACGACAAAAGTAGAAAATCGGATTAAATTTACATGGCCTAAGGATCAGATAATGTTTTAAGTTCAGATTTAACTCTAGCTTTTAAGTGATTCGAGGTCAGTATTACATACACACGTAGATGCTTCATGTGACCATTTCTAATCGATAACGAACCATTCAGAGAATAACAATAACCTTAATTCTACTGAAAACCGATTTTCGCTTAAAGCATATTTTTTCAGCGCAAACTTTTAAAGCTACTTGAAGCTTTGAAGCTACGACATGAAATACAGGGCATTAGATTTTGAACGTGCTTATTTTTATATTGCTCTACTTTTGTCCTTACCCTTTTCAGTACACGCAAAGTAAATTCGAAAACCTGTCAGTCGAACCTAATTACGAAAATATTATAAATAAATATGTTTCCACACTTGCGCAAGTTTTAACGTATTTCACGTTATAAAACAATTGTTTCCCGAGATTAATTTTGTAGAAAAAATTCTTCGAGTACGTTAATCAAAATCCTTCAGAATTGAATAGATCGAGATCCGAAAATCTTTTCCCATGTAGTAGAAGATCGTGTAAGAAGATATGTTCTTTTCCTGTGCAATTGAAGGTTCTATTCAATTGAATCATAAATAAGTTCCAATGCAACTGGAACGTAATTGAATCGATAGGCGGAAGAAGAACAGGTGTACTGAAAATTGATCAAAAGAAAATCGTGTTCGATGAATAGAAAAGGGCATCATTTATATGTTTATAAAATCTCTACGAATGAAAGAACATTAATTTTTAATTGCTAACGTAAAATATGTATAATACATCATGATTCCGAGATACCAAGGAAAATACAGCGCAGCGTTTTACGCACACAACCATCTTTTCTCGTCATCTGCATGTTAATAGTCATTTGCATAAAGTTACTTCGCGTTTTTGATAGTTAGGGAATAAAAAAAAATCCGATATCCACAATGTGACTGTAAAAAAATTGTTCACACAAGTCTGTCTAGCAACCTGCCAAGACGAAGTGTCGAGATTTTCAATTTAAGTTACCTTTAATTTAAGTTTTCAAAGCCATTGAATCAGGATTTCATATTACCGTAACTTCGAAGTAGAAAACTTCATTTTTGGAAATAAAGGTGAATTTCTTAATTAAAAGTTCTTTCTCTTTTATTTTCAGTCGTTAGATATAAAGAAGAAATAAATGAGGATTAGATTAAGGCAGTATATAATCTTCGGAATACGGACGCTCGGCGCTGATGGCTGGCCTGACCCACATTAGGAATTTAGACATTCGTATTGAGCATAAAGTACGCGATGCATAAAGCAAAATAATAAGAAAAATCAAATGTGAAAAGCAAATTCATTGTTAACGTATTTAACATGCTATTATAAACATATTTTCTGTTTTATTCGATGCTTTCGATACAGACAACTGTGAAATGTTGCACAGGATGTGTACTGCCAATGCCCTTTTTGCAATTATCGCATGTAATATCACACCTCCTCTCTTTAATTTCAGTTTTACGTCTCATCGACTTCCAGGTCATTAACGCAGTTTAACGTGTTCTTACTTTGTGCCAGTTAAACTTTCTACTTATACCTATTATATTATCCTTTTGAATGAAGACATAACATCGGTCTCTGAGGTTTTTGTGCTGCCGCTTTCGCTATTTTTCTGTCTCTTTCCTGTTTCTACAGGCGATGATCGCTTCTGTCATAGAATTCATTACTCATTAGAAAAGAGTTTGATCGTTGTCGTTCTCAAGCGTCGAGTCTTCAATGGCCCAATCGTCGCTATCGCGACAGTTAAGTAAATTAGTTCGCTAGCTTCTGGAAAGCTACGTAAAAGCGAAATGTACCTCGGTTTAATCACCTACCTCTCCTACTTTTCCATGGTTCCGTATGGTTGTATTCGCTGATTAAAATTAAAGTGCTATAGCACCGCGAGTGAAGGTACTTACATAAAATAACACCTGAAAAAGGAAATAAAAGGACGAAGAAGATTTTTATCTCTGTCATAAAATGAGCAAGTTCACGGAGCGATAGCGTTCTATAATTCAAAATCGCAGCTGGTAGAATTACGATTGCATCGGGAAACGGATGTTTAATTATGTAATTCTTCCATACTCGCCAATAATTTCATCTTTCTGCCACTTTAGTTGGCAATCTCATCTTTAGAGGAGCGTATAGGAACGCGGTAGATTATTTATTCGGGAAATATAGGGCCGTAATGCAGTACCTACGTCTCTGAAGGAATAAACCAACGAATTGTATGTTTCAGTAATGTACAAACGTCGGTGTCTTGCTCTTCGTTTATTAAAGATCCCTGTTGCACTCTCCTGAATGTTTCAGCGCGATTGCGAATTCGGTGTAAAGCCGATACTTCCTTTTTCTGGTTACCTTATCTGTATTTATCTTGATCACCGTTCGTGCTTCCGAGCAATTTTTGAGTTGAAATTAAACAGACGAAGTAGCAACTTAATTAACATTAGTTCAAAGAAGAATACTTTTTTTTTGGGGGTACTTTCCATACGATAAAAATGTACATTTATATGCAAATGTATATTTTGAAAGTATAAAATGTACATTTTACAGTCGCCGCATGTTGTTGACAACACAAATTGCTTGTCATTTGTTCAAGAATTTTTATGTACGGCCCAGATGTACGTAATCTTGTTTCAATTGGCAGTAACGACAAACTGTTCGATAGCGTTGAACACGAATTTGGCGAGGAAAATATTTTTCAGCGGAGCGACCGACAGTTTTGAAGGTGCAACGTCGAGGAAACGTGACAGGTGAACAGAAAGTGGGTAATTAAAGTCACCCTAGTTTCGAGCCGCCGCCGAATACAATGTCTCCGATGAACTTGTTTTAGCGACACATCGATCCTATAAAAGCGACAATGAAAGGTTCGCGAGAAATCTATGTTTAAGCAACCCTCTACGTTTAGAAAGTCTTATGCAAAAATAACTTACATACTCGAAATGTCAAGGTTTCCCTTTAAGATATTTTTGACGCATTCGAGCTTTAATTACACCATCGAGAGATGCACGTCCGGGTCACCTATTTCATCAAATGGTAAACTCAACTGAGACTTTTAGTAAAAATTAGATACTGTGCGAAATAGAATATACAAAAGATTGATAGTGAACGTTGTATGGGAAGTATATTAAAGAAAGAGAAAAATATTGAATGTTTTCATAATAAAAAGATAATGGAACGATCGAGAACATCCTATAAAAGGTCAGTTATTAATTTAACTGCGCATTTGATTATCGATTATTGAAAATTATTAAAATTCAGCGAACACGAGTTAATCGATGTAGTCAGTGTAATACGACGATTAAAAAGTGAAAGCAGTATAGA
Organism: Bombus confusus; assembly: GCA_014737475.1. Taxonomy (NCBI): domain Eukaryota; kingdom Metazoa; phylum Arthropoda; class Insecta; order Hymenoptera; family Apidae; genus Bombus; species Bombus confusus. Next base: position 6,154,167 of record JACXIV010000097.1, read on the forward strand.
TCGAATGGTTTTTGAATATTAGTTTCGACTAAACGAATTTGCGATAATCTAGAGTATTTTACAATCTCGTGGATCTGAAATACTTGGAATAAAATCTTTCCTTTGTAAATACATCTACGTATATAACGCACAAGGAGTAGCTGCAACGCAGCTTGAACCAAGCCGCGTGATGTCTGAAAATCGACAAAACTTATTTAGCCGAGAGTAACCCCAGCTATATCCGTGAAATGCTGCCGGAAGAATAGCAATATTTCAGAAGTAGATTCGTTTGCAAGATACCTCAAAGGATAGACTCGAGAACGTATTTTGTTTCCAGCTGATATGCCGACTGGTTCCCGAGACACCCTGGCTGCAGAGCTTAACGTTCGGAATGCACGAGATGCAGCTGAATGGCTGACAAAATATTCGGCAACGTCGTGACCTATATTTTTGCCTCGAAAATACGCACGTCAGTTGCGCGTGGTAATAATTAAAAAACGCTTGTATACAACGTTCGTCGCCGTGTAGTATGCTGTGCGGAAGTTTAGGTCAAGTTGATAAATACGCGGGAATGAAAGATCCGATGATAACAGCGAGAAGGGAGAGCAAAGTGGTGAAAATTACTTTTCGCTTTAGATAGCAATACGTACGTATCTCGGCAATGGGATGTCGTATCAACACGAAACAAAGAACATTTTGTGGCAGACAATTCTCCGCTTCGCCTTGTTATTCGCTGTTTTCGCGACAATGTGCTGCTCCCATCTCGTTCGTGAACGAAAAATTGTTTGCGAGTCTTCGTTATTTTCTTTTTTTTTTTTTTTTTTTTTTTAGTGCGTTTTTTATTTGAATATCCAACGATATTCCTAGTTAATCAATAGTTGCGAGGAAGAGAAGACAGCAGCGTTTGAAATATTCCGTAGGAATTTTGGGAAGAGAAGATTCGAAATTCGAAATTTGTTCGATTAATAAAGCCGCGTATTTACATAAAGGGTGTTCATTATTACGGTACTTTTTGAACCGTTTTGAATAATTGGATAAGACAGGCTATCAATAAATTACAGTGATAGAACCGACGAAGAATCTGCAAGGAACTATTTTGCATAAAACAACATAAATATCAGGACATGGAGTTGTATCGCGAATAACGTCAGACTACTCGGAATATGCATTCCAGTTGAAGATTACAATCTCGCAACTCGGATTGAGATCAATGGAATTTTCTTAATGAATGTGACAATAACGTAGCATAACACGAAACTACGGGATTAATTATACTTGGCTGAGAAGCAAAGGGAAATCTACAAGGAAGGTAGCAAAATAAAAACGGTGCATAATTTGACAGTAATTTAAGCAAACTCATTCTTAAGCTAAATGAAGCAATTTCTAGCTGTGTTATACTTGTGCTACTAACACACACAATTTATTACTGAAATATTAATTAACTAGGATTAAATATTCTGATTTTCACTACGTTCAAATTTTCGATGATTAACAACTTCTTACGGCAGAATATTAATTTCGACACGAATTATGCAGAAAAGTTTTAATTGAAGAATATTTCCTGAAATGAAATCCTTTCAATGCAGAATTTAAAATTAAATTATAGAGCGTACAGTAACAAACAAATATTATAAACCGTGACGCATATTCGTAATAGTTGCGTAATAACATTCTTGGTTACCGATCGTACGAAAATACGAAAAATAAAAATTTGTAACGATACACAGAGTTCCTTCTTATTATTACGCTGGGACGTATTTCCTCGCAACATTCGATTTTACATTAATCATACAGTTAGTATTCACGTAAGATGCGGTGATATAAATCACGTGAATTGATACGATCCTCGTCTTAGTAGGAGGATCATGTGCAAGTTAATAAGTATGCAAAGATCATTTCACACAGAAATGAGAACAGTATTTCACACTGAACTCTTCAATTATTATAGAGGATACAATACTTTTCGCTCGGGAAAGCAAAGTGTAAATCTCCAAGATAAATGATCTTCCTTCGAGAAAACAAGGAAGACATTTAATAAATTTTCAATTACCTTGACCACACGATACAAAGTTTCTTAAAACTATAAATTGAAGGAAATTTAAAATAAACTTCCACATGGAACAAAAACAGATAAAGTAATCGTTATATATAAAAAAAGAACAATTGTTATTAATCCTCTAAGTAATAATTATTATAATGAATAAAGATTTAAAAATTCTTATTAGAATTTCATCAATTCCTCAAATGTTAAATTGAACGTAGGATTCAGTTACGGACAAATGTGCGAACAAATGTATAAAGTATAAGAAATTTTGTATAAACCTACGAAGGATTCATGGACTGTGAATTGAGAACGCTCTAATTTCGTGTAGGTACACGGAACATTCTTCATAGAAGAGGACAATATGCAAACGAAGACGGGATCGTATCAGAATTTACCTTAATCAGAGAGTATTTACTGAAAATCGAATTCTCGAACGTGCACACGTACACAAACTCGACTCATGAAAACGACTGACCCCTGGTACGACGGCTGGAAAATTGTTTCCGGAGAAGATTATTGCATCCTTGCTTTAATCGAACACCGTAACGTCGACGGAAGTTTAAAATGCTTCACTTTCGTGTTTCCATGCCATAGGAATAAATTAAATCCGTAGAGAGATTATTAACAAGAGTAGTCGCGATAACATCTTAGACAGCTTATCTGAATTTTCAAATAAGCAACTTTGACAGCCTATAAAGCACCAATCAATAGCTTGAAAGTAGTTTTAATATAATAAATTACTTTTCAAATTCGAGCTTTACGCTAAGAGTAAACTGTGAATTAATTTAATATCCGCCACGTTTATAGTACACGTTTTATACCGACAAAGTATATTAGGTTATCGGATCATTTTGTGATTTTTCTCCCTCTTTTCGAAAGGAAAGAAATCGATGGTTAACGATAATCTATTATTAACTGGCGATATCCTTTTTAGCGAAGGAAGAAATATAAGAACATGGGGAATAAGAATAAATTGTAGCAAATGAGTTAAGAATTCCTTTATGGTATTATCAAAAATTTGTAATTTATATTAAATTACATTTATCGCTTCTACACAGATCGACACTCGGTTGAAAGACTACATAAAATATTTTCAGCCGTTACCATAACATAAACTAGTATCTCTAATAATTTAAATATTCCTTCGGAGTAAAATTATATTAAAAAGATTCTGCATATTCAGGATATTTTAATAATTTTAACAGAGTTTCTCTGCCACATCTTGACTTCATTATTTTTCAACGTTTGATTGGAAAGGAGCATTGCATATTGCGGTTGTGATCCCTGGTGAATCTCCGAACAATTGGTAGAATAAAGAATGCTTAGACGACAAGACGGCTTCTCGTCATTAAGAAGAAACTATCCTCGAATTCTTCAATTCCTTTAACGGAGAAAAAACTCCTACGATATTTTTTTTCATTCCTTAGATTCGAATAACGATCGTCCATATTTTAAGTGTAAGTACGATTTACAACAGTTACAAGAATATATCTGTGAAATAAATGTATAGTACTGCTATACCATTTATCAGCGATTACATAGGACGGATATTTGCAGTTTATCACTGTTTTTCAAATCATATACTTGCAAAATATCTCTCTCATTTTCAAATTTCGATAACTCCATTCGTTTGAAACTTTTTAATTAAATGACATTGTTATATATTTCAGAAATCATGATCAGATAATTCAGTTGTCTAGATTAAAGATTATAAGGTATTTTGCAGTTTCTAATAGCCAACGGATAATAAAGAATAACAAGTAACAAAGAATAAAGATCACATTATTTTAATGATACTTTCATTTACATACGACACCATTTTCCAGCATATCAGGCATATTCGACAAAAAACATTTCTTTGAAGCAAAGACCGGGTAAATAGCTGCGCATCTTTAGACAACTTCATACTTCAACGTAACTTTCTTTCCGAAACGCCGGAAACTCTCAAACACGTAGTGTCCAGACGAATCAAGTTCACCTCCGCTGTCTTTAAACTTCACTGAACTTCGCGATTGCGAAAACATTAGGAAATGGAAAGGTCTTGGATGTTTTCCAAGCATGAATGATCGAAAACAAAAAGTAGCGAGTATTCGTTGGAAATTGGAGCTGGCACTCGTGGCTACTTCACCGCGTAACACCTCGGGCGAATTTAATGCTTCTAAGACCATTAGCTCGTTAGCGATCTCCTGTTTCAAATGGTCCTAGTCTCGGTTCCGGTCTACGGGGAGTATTCACGAGCGAGCCACGGAATGAGATATTGGATACATGTTTGCACGTTCACCGCATACCGAGGCAACCGAATGCGATGATCGCCTGAAACTGACAACATCAGCCAATGGCACGTTCTCCCGTGAAAATATTGGTTAAATTTCGCCAACTATGCGTTACTATCGGCTTTTCTCTTCCGGATAAACACGGCCAAGTATCACGGGATAAAGGACGATGGGGCGAGGGGAGAAGTGGACGTTGTTTTATGCGCGGGGCCAGTTCGCGTCGGATCAAAAAGTTTCGCGTTGTAACTGCGGAACGCGGCAGAAAAAAGCATCGCGGCTGGGAACATGAAATATTGTCTTACAGCGGCGAAACAACCGCCGTTGGATCTCATCCAGCTAATTTTTTACTCTCGAAACTAACGTCGTTGCGGAGGCTCCGCGTAAAGAGGGAATGGCCCAACTTTGTCCGTGAACTAAATATTACGTTGGTGTGTATGAAATGACGTTTTCTTAAATGATACTTTAACAACACGCGCGCATATGTTGGTTCAAAGTGTTTGTATGTTTCACGGGAATAATTTTTATTCGATTCTAGATATTTCTCGTAACGATTAATTAATTTGTCGCAGACTTGTAAGTATCATATTTATTTGAAGCGAACGACGAATATCGATAGAAATAGCTTATTTTCATTTAAACTTCCGTTTTACTATCGCGTTTGGTGGATTATTTTTTGGAACATGTCCACAATATTATATCGATGGTCTTTCTGCAGCCTTCCACCGGTCTTATTTCCTAATGAAAAATCACCAGCCTTGACTTCCACGAACCAACGCTGAACTATCGTAACATTTACATAACGTTTTCTATATGCTAAGTTGGCGCCTGTAATAACTTTTACGGTATTTTTTTTTTTTTTTTTGGAAAATTTAAGTTCGTACAAAGAATACTCGCGCAACGGCTCATACAACAAATAATTTGACTATTTACGATAGGTCATTTTCATTACAATTTCTATTACAATTAATATATATATTTTACGTATCTTTTGTTTTATAATGTGGTTAAATTCAAAGTCCAAAACTGCATTTAACACGGACGAGTTTGATATTTGTATGCAAGGATTTGAAATTATTTGTTGCGATGGACATTTTTCATGTTTCTAGCGAAAGGTGAATGTAAAACTCGTGAATTAATCGAAATTCGAAAACAAAATTTTCGTATCGTATACAAACAGTGCCAAATTAAAGCGTTTCAATTGAATGTATGTATTTGCATATTTTTGGAATATCAGTAGAAATATTTTATATTTTTCACTAATGATTACAGCCCTTTTAAAAGATGTACGCATAATCCTGCATTTGTAAGCAAGCGAAGTAACAGCTGGCCACTGTTATTAAAAAATGCTCGGAAAGAAATCAGTTAATCTGGCAAATTCATGACGCGTCACGTAACTTGCAAATCGATATCTCAGCAATTAGTGAAACTGTGGGAAATGTGGAAAATGTGGAACTGATTTGCATTGAAGCAAATATCTGCGATGTATAATCTTTCATTCCGACAGTTATTTCTAAAGTTATATATTTTTTATCATTTTCGAGATTCAACAATATTAAAATTTCGTACGATAGAATAAGAAAAGTTAAAAATCAGAAGCATCGAGCATTAATCAAACGAGTTTAATCCAAGCTCTCTTTATCATTAATTCAGTATAGGGGATTTGTACAAGCTCCGTGCTTTCCGATCGTTAAAATTTCACTTGCCATTCATTTGCCACGATCTACGTGATTCGCTTTTTACAAAAGAGAAAGCTAGAAATTCGATAAAAGGGAATCTCACTAGACACGTACCGATGTCCGGCATCTTTTTAGATTATCCTCAAGCCAATTTTCGTAATGACAAAAACAAATTCCTACGTACGCTTTTCCCCGAGAATTCCGCTCGCCCTTCATCTGTAATTCGATCGACAACGTGAATTTGAAATTTAACGACAATGGCCGTCCCCGTTCCAAATGTGCAATTTCCAACTCTCGATATAGCATATTTGTTTGACCCATCGTTTGAAAGAAAACGTTTTTATAGGGCGGTTAGACCTTTTCCATTTTTATGCAGATTATGTATGCCAAGCAACTGCGTTCACGATGTATTTAAAGGAATGTCCGCTGACGTAAAGGATCGTTCCACGATTCTGGAAGGAATCAATTTACAATTTAATTTGACTTTCTGCGTTTGTCGTTTACATAACAACGTCTGGTGAATTCCTCCGTATGGTTCGGGCTTTGAGATTATAATCTCAGTGGCTTGCAAAAAAAGCACAACGAAAAAGATTTTTCTAATAGGTAGAGGGGACACGTTAAAGAATTTCTGTCATTCCAGTTTTATCTGTGTAGTTTTACCAGCAAACGGCGTCTTATTCTTCAATCGGATTCTTATTCAATTCGGTTGAAAAGAACTGCAACATTTCCAGTCACCCAAGTATCCCACGTCGATGTTAATGATTTTCTTCTCGAACAACGGTATTAATAACGAAATCAACGCACCTGCCATACCGTAACCATACATAATTTTCTTCTAAATTCTTCGCAAGCTATATGATCTATAATTTTCTTCAAAATATCGCTTACTCGCCAATTGCCACTGGTGTAATCATAAATCTAAAAATTCCCCAAGAAGGATCGTTAAAGCGTTTTAGGATTTATTCGATTACGCAACACGAATTTCCTTTTTCGTGCTTTCTCTTATTTTTCCAAAGCCATAGGTAGCTACCGCCTAAAGGTTTGCGCACTCGTACGTCTTACAGCGAGCTGGTGTTCATGTTCATCCAGTGCAGTTCTATGAGCCGTGTTTTATACACCGTAAACCATTCTCTGCTACTGTGTCAGGTTGGCGATTATTTATTACTGGCCGGGAATCTCTCGCTTTCCAGCTGGGAGTATCTCTATCACCATTTGATCGATCGAAACGAGGTATTCCGAAATTACGCAACCGGATCAGGGCTGGCGCGAGCCTCTATTTGACTTTCGTTTGTCATTTTTGCAGGGACGACCGCATTAATTTTTCTTCGGGCCTGATTTTGTTGTTCTTTGCAGAGCTTCCCGGCTTTACTCTGTAACTATTGCTTCTACCGAAAATATTAATCCTATTACCTACGTTCTTTCAGTCATTTTCAGCCCAGTTATATATATAATTATGCGAAATTTAAAGGAATTGTCTAGTTTCTTTTTATTCTGCGTCTCTGGGTTGTACGTACAGGTATTTTCCGCTACTGTGCGTTTATTCATTAAAATAATACAGAGTAGGTATTTATTGATGTTTTCGCATAAATATATTCTGATGAAACATTTTTCACGATGTACATTCTAGTCTTTTATCTGTTAATTATTCTATATTATTCTAGCGTGTAATTACGATCGCGCAAATGAAATATTTTTAGGTAGATGAGAAAATCATTCGCGACACAAACTTTCTGGAGGAACTGATACCAGAGTAAAGTGAAAACTTCTTCGAGAAATGTTTATCTTTTCTTTCACACCTCCATCGTTTGTATCGTCACAGTTCTTTGACTGGACGACCGCAAAGGAAATAGGACTGTGTTAGGATATATTAGTCGCAAAAGGAAAAGAGCTTTTTCTTTTTTAAATTACTCGGTCGAGAAATAGAACTCTTATAACTTCGAAGTGTTGAATTTCTAAATTGTCTGTAATTTTCCAGAATTTGATCTTGCTTTGTCTATTAATTGATAAATTAATAGATTGCTTCAGTAATAAAACTCTTATACACGATACTTCTAAATTTTTGTAATCTTATATTCCAACAGAGAATAAAAGATTTAACTTTATTTACGTCGTCACACGATATTAGGTTTACTGGCGGTTATTCAAATTATATAGCATGCAAGGTAATCTCGACATTATAATCTCAGGAGGGCTAGTAATGTATGTATATCAGTGCAGTTATCCAACGACATATGACGACGCCTCCGTCGACAAATTAATGGCGATAAGGAACATTAGATTGCACGCGAATTCAACTTCCCATTAATTTTTCACCATATATATTTTACCAAGGATATACACGCAGAATGATCGTTAGACAAAACGATGAATATATTACGGAATTGCAAATCAGAAAGGTGTGCCTTCTAGAAGAAATTTGAGATTCGCTACATAAATTATTACGAATATCACGATTTTTGAATCAGATTTTAACACACCTCATACACTCGTTTGCACGATTACCCGGACCCCGTATATTCTGTTCAAATACAACAAATCAGACTTTCGTACATTTTAAACCGGCGATCGATCGTCTCTTTTAAGAGCCGCTTCTTTCGTTTCCTATTCGCTTCTTGGACTTTGCCACTGAAAGAACGACGCAAAGATGAAACGTTAAGAAGAAACAAAGCTTCGATAGCGCTGCAGTAGAAGCTCTCGACAACCACTTGACTCGAAGCCATAAAGTCAAAGGGAAACTTTGCCATAAATTCGACCGCGTTTTGCATTCTTTCGAGGCAGCTTCCTCTTCAACGCTAACATATATACGAACAGGCCAGATTTCGACTCGCCAGGAACCCGATTTTTCAACCGGCGGAAGGCTTCAACTTCTGCTCCGGCTATGAATTGCACGCAAGGGTTAAACCACTTCCGCCGGTTCCCAGCTGCAGGATACATTGCCCTCGCCTTTTCTCTCGGCGAATATGCGAGTGACGCGATATTGCATACCGATGTGCACCGTGGTATCACCGGTCGTAACGTCGCGTCGCGTCATCGCGGAAAATTAAGCGACGTTGAGGAAAGCGTTTCATTCTGAGAAGCAGCCGTCTCTAGCTAGCGTAAATATCGTTGAGCGCGATATATTTTTTCTCGCGTCTCACCGGGATATCGCGCGTCGTAGATAAACCCACGAAACCGCATTCCCGCATCGCGCTTGTACATTTTTTACCGCGTTGCCGTTTCGATTACCAGCTGCCCTTCTTTTTCTTCTTGCGACGCAGCGAGACCGAGAAAGTGTGGAGATTGGGAAGTGGCACGCTAGAGGTGCTCCGAGTTATCGTAAAAAGCGTGCTCAAACGTGTTTCTCGATTTTATATGCTCATAATCGGAATAGTTTGTTTTCGTCGAGGTACAGTAAAAGTTACGTGTGGCTCTGTGTAAGAAATGCATCGTTGTGTCATTGTTGTACCGATTGTTGGGTTACTTTTATATTTTAGCGTGCATCGTGTATTGTCAACTATCTTTTCGAAGGGCAGCGATCATCAACAGCGAAAGCTTTAAACGCGAATACTATAGTTTATATATATCATGTATAAGCTTGCTCATTTTTAGCGTGATGTCTAACTTGATAATTATGTAGGGAAAAATATCAAAATTAGCTGTTTCACAGACGATTTATTCAATCTAGCAGAGACAATTATTGTTTATTTCTCTCAGAGAACTAACATGTCTACGTATAATGTGGTCACTGAACGTTGAAATTATCTATTCGTAAACGAATTCCACGCACTCAGAAATTCACAATAGCGTTTATAATATATCTGATAATGACAGAAAAGCTAACGATGCGCATCCGAAACGGAGACGTCTGTTATCCTTTAAGAGAATAAAATGGAATATTAATTTGTTTCTTATGCTAGTTATTCGCGAATTTTTTATCGCGTTCGCTGGAACTAGAGGACGTGACAATAAAAAAGTAATTGTCAAAATTCGTAAAGAGTTTATCCCAAAATCGTGAATTTTACGCGCACTATTCTACCGTAAAATACTTTTTATCTCCATAAATCTCCAAATTTCTCTGCAATTATCTCCATAAATATTCAAAGGGAAAATACTTTCAAAGGCTGCTATGGAATTTTCCTGTCTTCTTTATTTTATAATTATTTCCCTTTTCAATATATTTCGCATCGTCCAACAGAAATCGCCAGCCAGTCGGACCATTTCTTTCCACATTTTCATGTCCTCGAGTGAAATTAATTGAACCGTTCTGTCAAAGCTCTGTTTTCCCCAGACCTTTCAGTGGTTAAATCGTGAGTGGTTGAATTCAAATCGCGACTTCGCATCGCAAATCTGCGCTATTTACATTAACGCGAGCGCCGTTTTGTGTACGAGAACGGGTCCGAACGCCAGTGCAACTCTCTAGAAAAGGAAATGGTCTGAATTGCTTGTTAAATAAATGCGAAAACGATTGTTTCCGATGAAAAACGAAGAAATAAAGTGGAACGAGAGACGGATAACGTGTACGCTTTCAGCAAAATGATTTCATGTCTGGATTAATGGCAATTGGCGATTAATATCAAGTGGCAAATAAAGCAACGCATTTCAAATCAAACACAGTGATGACTTTTACGATTCGAAAGTGGAATAACAAGGAACGTTGAAGAAATTGCAAGCTTCCTCCCTTCGCTTTTAACGTGAAAAGGGAAATAGTCGTACGTATTGCTCGCGTCAAAACGGTACGGTTAATACGAAGATGATGCAAGTTGGTTTCGTTCTAGGCCACAAATTATACCGTGCAGATGTCTCTAGCTTTATTACAAGCAGAAACTTATGCCCGTGCACAGGCTTAAAATCCTGCCTGCAGCTGCTGAAATATCCCTTGCAGTTGTTTCTTGGATGTTATACATTAGTGCTGTATACTTCTTAATTTCGGTATGTCTCGTGGAAAAGTATGTGTACGTGTATAGTATGCAAAAGTATATGTACATGCATAATGTGTAGTAGTAAATTTTTAATTAAATTGAAAGTAACACTTATGTACGGAAATATGTTCGGGGACCTAGATTAAAAAAGGTAAAGTAAAACTTGTGGTAGAAAGGAGCCACAAGATTAAAATATTTATCAACGTACGGGAACGCGATGATCATGTCTCGTCACAGTGCTAATGAAATTTCCAAAAGTTTTGCGATAAAGGTAAATATAAAATGCACACGTAACACGATCGTACAAACTTTTTATATCAAGTTTTCAAATACTTGCGTAAGTAACTATATACGTTAATACATTTCTTAAAATACACGGACGACTTTGTACAACTAGACATTACAGTAATACAAAATTATTCGCAACGTTTTATTCTCCTCAACGACTGCCGTGTGCATACATTTCCTACAGGATACATAGCTACATATATTTTTTCATTTTATTTTTAACCTGCTAACCATGCCGCAGCATCTCTCCGGCGGCAACTACATTTTCTCGTTCTGTGTTCTACAGTCCTTTTCACTCGATTCAATGGCAAGCTACGCTAATATTCCCAGAACATATTCGGTCACGTTTACCCAAATCTTTCGATGATCTTCCTTTCTATTCTAATCTCAAGCATTTGATCCTCGTTTCTAACGCTCAAAATTCTGTCGCTTGTTATGAACGTACTACGTTTCCATGTTAATGGCAAGAATATAAAATGGAATAAAAAGTATGTATAAAAGATATACATATACGGAAGTCAGCATTACAGGAAAAATGTTAGTACAATGGAATAACAATACTGTTAAAAACTGGATTAATTTAATCATTTGAGAAAGCTGCATTTAATAACTCATACGTCTAATAATTTTATAAATACATTTCGATCATTATGCCTTTTTAATCACATTAACGTATCAATTTACACTCGCTCAATCAGTTCCAATCACTACATTCATGAGAACGGAATGTAATTAATTTTAATCATACGCTCATTGGATACGAATTTAAATTAATAATTAATAACGAAGTGATGTACTATGTAACGCAACTTAATTCTTTGCGCGTATCAACATCCGGAATAAAACGTGTTTTCCAATGCTGAAAAATATTAAACGCACGATTTGGTGAACCAAATGTCGCGTCGTAATGCAACTAGAAATGTGTGACAAACAAGACCATTGTGTTAGATTTATGCTACTTACGTCCTAACTCAGGTACCAGAAAATAACTCAAGGGAAAAGCGGAGAAGAATGTAAATATCATTTATCTCTCCCGTTACGCGAGACTGTGAGACGCAGACTTAAATTTTCTCCAAACTTTTAAGTACATTCTTCTCTCTATGGTAACCTATTTAGTTGCAGTATTGGCATAACAAAGTTTTAAGTTTATTATTTGTTGACAGCGTTAAATCAGCTCTTATAGAATGCCGGAGAAACGTATTTTGCAACGTATAACAGACAATAGATACTTCCTGCAATTTTCTGTATTTCATCATATGTATAATTTATAAATCGACACGTTTCAGATCAGGAAAAAGAATAATTTTTGAACGATGTTTAAATCAAGTCTTCATTTTACTTTCAATTTTATTTGAATTGTATTATTTAATTTTAACTTAATTTTAGCCTAGTTTCAATAATTATTCCTAGAACACTAAATTAACTGCTACAATGATTTATTACTATACTGTTCTCGACTGTGAAAAAATCTACTGCCGGTCTGATCTTTGAGATCGTTTACCATGAGTCACGAAATTCTCTAAAAATTGATTATTTGCAAATTATTCGTTTTTCGCAAATACATTTGCCCACGAATGAAAGTGATACGAAAGTTCTTAAGGTACAAGGCGCTGTTATACGCACATTAAAAATTCTATCTGAATCTTAGTCCAACGAGTGTTTAATTTTTTATTCATTGTTCAATGAATGCTTAGAAGAGCAATATATATTTTTTCAACGTAAGATATCGCAACTTATATTAGACTCGTGGAGATCAATAGGTAATATAAGCAAAGTAGAGTATGATCATATCTGTGATCGTCATAGGCAAGGAAATCTGCTTGGCGTGCAGGTACATGTCTCACGTATCCAGGTCAAGTGGTTATCATATTACAAACGAACAATATCTGAATAAATGCGAAATTACAATGCTCTATATCGATAAAGTACCGTAGTACTCTCCATTTATCTGAATTCCATTTATCGGAACGAAATTTTACCTGCTGCCCGATTAACTGAATTATAGCCGATTCAACTCATTTATCTGAACGCTAATTCCTATTATTTAAATGAAAAATCGTATGAAATGGATAGAACCAGTGAACCCGTATTATACGAACTATTTGTCTCTGCCATAGGTTTAAATAGTCTCTGTCATAGAAATGGAACTCCGCTGAAGTTAAAATTCCAATGAAGCTGGAACTTTTGACATAGTAAAAGATTAGCGTCATTATTCTCATCTAGTACGGCATCGACCAATCACTTCGCAGTGCGATTGAATCATGCAACGGAAGAACAAAACGAGTCCTTCAGACGAAATACTCGAACCGACATCTTTTTTTGAACTTCCATACAGCGAGCCCTTCGTTCTTATCTTTCTCTACGTTTCGCTTTATTTTCCTAGGTATCCTCGTTCCTCGCTTTGCAATAATTCAGATCCCCCATAACGTCGCGTACAGGCTATTTACATTCGCTAATTCATTTCCAGTATACATATATACATACAGGGTAAAAAAGCGAAGCGACAGGTCAGCCTGTTAACTCGATTCTTCGCTTCACGTTGTACAAACCAGTAATTCTATGTAGAATATCTGCATATTGACTTACAGATCAGCTTTGACAGTTTATAAACCCAAATGTGTTTCAATAAAATTTATTCGTCGGTTAGCTTCTCTCGTTGAGTATGAATATGAATGAAGATGTATGACTAATTCGAAGATGATTTTCGCGTTTACACGGTGTACATAGATAGATGAAAGATCGCAAGTTTAACGGTACGCGATATTGGAGGAATGGTACAATGCTGTACGCGTATCTGATCAGCGAATAAAAATATACGCCTTTTATCAATTGGATGTCTATTGAATTTTCGATATTCGCGAGAAAGAAAGGGATGATCGTTACTTTTCTAAGCAGCGAAATCCACTTGTTGATCATCTTTATGGTAAGATCGCTAACTGATATTTACGAGCTTCTCTCTTTAGACGCGAAAGGAAGTCTAATCATATCGATTATTATTAGCGACTGTCGTTTTCCTATAATTTATATATATATATAACTCTGCTTTCTGTAAAAAGTGAATAATTCCGTAACTTTTACCTTCAAATACCTAATCAATTACCGCAGTGATTTTATTCGTTAAAATTTGAAAAAGAAATGTCCCTCCAAGTCCAGGAGACGCTTACAGATATAAAGCAATATCCTTCCTCGTCACGATATTCCCAGTAATCTCACTTCACCCTCGATACAACTACCTACAAGGAGCGATAAAGACGTTTAAGTACAGCCTTTCAGAGGCTTCCTCTAAAATGCATTGTTCTTTTCTTCGGACCGTAATCTTGCTCCGTCGATCAAAAACGAATCGCCTTCGCGACGATAAAGCTCCGGAATCGTGCCGTACGATGCACCGCCCGGAGAAAAAAGTAAATTGAAAAGGGACAATTTCTCTGGATGCGAAGATTCGCCACGCCTCACCATCATCGCGGAAATCATTTATCTTTTATCGAAGCGAAAATATTGTCTTACAGGGGGCCGCGTGATGCACGGAAATGTGCGAGTTGCTGAACGGAAGTCATCGTCAATGGACCGGGGCTAAAGCGCCATGGCGAATCAAACGGCCGATTACTATGGGGACGTTTATCAATGGAACCACACGGTGTCGACGGTCGACCGAGATACGCAGTCGGAATACTACCTACCGAATTGGACGGATCTCGTTTTGACGGGGCTGTTCACCATCTTGATCATCGTCACTATAGTAAGCAATAGTTAAGCGCCTGATCTGATCCTAAGGCGGCTTTGTTTGGCACTATTAGCGACACGCGATTTCGATGCTTCCTACGAATGTCAGCTGCCTGTACGAAACGCGAGAAAATCGTTGAAATTCTATTCTCGTTTCTTTTGTCCAACTATACCATTGCTCGTGAGTATTCGGACATTTTGGTCGATTCTTGGTAACAGTGTGCGAACTCGATCAAAATCTAGGAATTAAGGATGAATTGGCAGTTAGACGCAACAGTTGCTACGCTTTTGTGGAATCGTCGGACTGTGATGCTAAATTATCTGTTAAAGAATATAGCAAATAATATTATATGTTGTTTTTACTAATCCTGGGGAATTTATTCTTGTTATTGAAGAACAAAATTATTGCAGTTCCGTTTATCCGTGATTTTGTGATTATAATATGCAGCTCGTCAAAAGTAGACAAGCGTCCGGATACTTCTGAGCGGTAGTGTACCGAATTTTGCGGATTTTTGAAGCGTTTCAGAAATTCTTTTTATGCGCGGATAGAATATTAAAACACGTGTCGAGATTCCAAGAGGAATTTGATTTAGCTGGAATTTATCCTCTACGCCTTCTTTTTGTAGCTATCTTGAATTCCGCAAAGGAATGTTGTTTCAGATACTCGAATGTATCGATTGATTCAAGAAGTATTAGTTATCCGTATATAAGTATCTGAGATCACAGGAAATTTTTTATACGTTTCGAACGAATCTTTCGTGACATTGACAGCTAATGGCGCATGTTTCAGTGTTTAATTCGAGCGTGACTTCAAACTATACAACGAACATTATCGTAAATAAGTATTTTAAGTATTTAATTAATTTGAGCAATCAGTGAAAAATGTTTTAAACTAAAACTCAAATTGTCCGTGTCCGTTTGTATTTGTCCATTTTATAAATTACACGCATTTTATAGTGATTTTGAAATTTCATATTTAATGCAGAATATATAACTATAGTGATGTGTTAGGTATTCACAAACTACACATATAACCATGGTTGCTACTTTTTCCGCTTCCCTTTTTTTTTTTTTTTTTTTTTTAAAGTGTAGTGTCCATCAATCACTATTTCATCGATTTCATAAAATAAAATGTATACTTTTTGTTGTATGGCAGGTGGGCAACACTCTAGTAATTGCCGCTGTGATAACAACTAGGCGTCTACGGTCTGTTACTAATTGTTTCGTGTCCAGCCTGGCGGCTGCGGATTTGCTGGTTGGCTTGGCCGTGATGCCACCGGCGGTATTGTTACAGGTATATAAAAGTATTTAAAAATAAAAATAAGAGTATTACGAATCGTACACGGGTATACAGAGAAAAGGAAAAAATAAAAAATTAATATAGCAGAAGTGGGAAAATAGAAATGAAAAACAGCTAAGTCAGCGTAGGTATACAAAGGTATTAAACAGTAAGTGCGAAGGATTTGAGAAACAAATACAGGTAGAAAGATAAAAATGATAAAAGTGCTTCGAAATAAACTAACAAGAAAGGGAAAAAATAAATATAAGCATAGAGAAGTAAGAAATGTGGCGAGAACGCGATAGAAAGAAACAGTAATGAAACTAAGTAGTACAGATCAACGATAATTGATCGATTGTGAGAACGTACGAAACTTCGCGTGCTTTTCTACTGAAAAGCCAAAGCTGTTCGTGCAGGAGTTCTGTGTGTATCGCTGTTACGTAAATCAACAGCGCGAGATTTCGTGGGATTCTGCGATTGAGAACATTGGAACGATTTATCATGCTATAAAAGTCGAGGAGGTCACGGTTATAAATGATCACTGTGTTAATGGTGTTCACGCGTACCAGCGTTTTAAAAAACCTAGATTACATCGTAAAACGTTCCACAACAGGCAACGGACGGTCTCATTCGTTGCGCGTTTACATCATGGAAATTTATAAATTACGTACAAGGCTAATCAGCAAGTCAATTTAATACTATAGATATTCTAATTTATTAATGAAAATTCCAAACAAGATTATAATTTGGACAAAATGTACGTTACGGCACTGTACTCTATTAAAAGATAAATTACTTAACGGTAGAATATTAAAAGTAATATTAAAAGTAATATAATAGAATTTAATCGAATTATGCCGATATTAGTAAAATCATTTCAACAATTATGAAGCTCCCCCCCCCCACTTTACATAAAAAGACTGTTATTAACACATTTACCTGTAACCATATAAAAACGAATCACAGATTTCTCGTTATTTTCTTAACGTATTGGCCATTCAACTCCAAACTGTCACGTGGCGCCTATCAACATTGATCCTTCGTTCTTCTTGAAGAGCGAAAAGTAATTTTGCATATAGATTGGAGCAGAGC
This sequence comes from Bombus confusus, assembly GCA_014737475.1. Lineage (NCBI taxonomy): Eukaryota > Metazoa > Arthropoda > Insecta > Hymenoptera > Apidae > Bombus > Bombus confusus. The sequence goes on from JACXIV010000097.1 coordinate 6,171,416, forward strand.
TGGTCCGTAATGAACGCTCTTCGATACGGCACGAGCGCTATCCAATCAGCCGAATGCTGCGGAGACGATTCTTAATGTCCACGATTCTCACTAGGAATGATCACTTTTTCTTGCTTAGCATGATTATATGTCCTAGTGCCAGGATAAGTACAGATGATAGGAAACCTTTACAAATTACTTCCTATAATCATTTTTTTCAATGGTACTTCTTGATCTCGTTCAAAAAGATTTATTAAAAACCTAAATATACTTACAAATTAAAGCATATTTATTACTTTAAAAAATTAAACCAATTAAAATGGAATACATTCAAGAAACTACCAAAGTGCGCTTTTTAAAAAACTTTGATATTAGAAAATACAAGGTCGTTATGATATAACAGTGGACTGTGGATTCTTATGCAAATTCATATTTTCGTGGACGATGAATTTATATTACACTTTTTATTCGCGTAAGTATCAAACACTTTATATGTGTATGTGGAAAGATTTATTATATTTCACTTATATGTTCGACATCCAATACTTTCAGTGACGACAAAGACTGTATTTGCAATATTTATATACTAATTAAATTAGGTTCGTTCAAGTGTATTGAAGTTTGTATCGTTTGGCAGTCTTCTCGTATTAATAAGAACGTTGCTACTGTGAAAGTGAAATAAGAAAACGCACCGTTGGAAACTATACCTCAAATGGCTGGTGACTATATCTGTACAAATCTATATCTGCCTTTGTATTTCGGTGAAACGAGAATCAGAATGAGTATCGCAAGAATTCTGCGGTTAATTCTCGCGGCGAATTCATTCCAAAGAGACCGTGAAGTAACGTAATTTCCGGTGTCAATTAAGTCTTCGCCAGCTAGTAGATAGTTACTTGGGCAACTCGCGTAACAAAATAACACGATCAAGAGTTGCATTGCTTGGGTAAAAGTTGCGCTTCCACTGCGCATCATCGCCGGCAAAAAGGAATACCAATGAGAATAACGAACGTCGTGGTCGATCGCCAGAGCACTCTTCTAGACTACGAATAATTTATTTGCAGCCTCTTTTCACCAAACGGATTAAAACATTCCGTGCAATTAACCGAATCTTAATTAAAGTGGAGTCTGCTAAGATTCATAAGCAGGTATACAGTTGTGCATTGAACGTCTGTAGATAGTAATTGAGAAATATCATCGACAGCTGGAATTATCGTTGAAGATTTATTGAAGGCTATATCACTTAAAGACTGTATCACTTAGTTTCGTATTACGAATGATTCGGTTGATGGAAATTGACTCAAACGAAAGCTGTATCTTATAAATAATAAGAAATTAAGTAGTTCTTTTTAATAGATCGATAATTTGCTGCTTTTTTTCTTCTACGGCAACCTTTTTTACGCGAACGGTTTCGTATCCCGCGTCTTTTGTGAAGATCGAAATAAAAGCGTCTCAATCTCCAACGACTGGCTTTGCTTCTACAAAGTCAATTCGTATATGAGAGAACCCGGTGTTTCTTTTATGCCTGTAGCTATATGCCTCGGTGGGATTTTTTAAAGGTACATAAAATCTGAAATCTCTTCTCATAAACAGCGTATGTAACTCTCACAAGAAATTTCGTTCATCGTATCTCAATCCATAGAATAATTTTATCGATGACATCATTACGGTCACAAAGTATAAACGACGGAAATTCTTAACGAATAATCGAAAGTCTAAAGAGAAAAGCTTCCGTGCATCTTCTCAAACAACTGCCAAATCTTTAAAGCTGGCGGAAAAACAGGAATCATACGTTCCCAAACGAAATTATACAGTCGTTACGCAAACGGGGACAAGCTTTCTTACCGAAACTTCCGAAATTGCGGTGAAAGAGTTTTTATTCCGTTGCCCACTCTTGCTAAATGAATCCGAAAGTCCACCATCTCGAGACGTCACGAGATCTCCTACATTCTACATAATGGGATAAAGCATTAAAAGACGTACAATGGCATGAGCACGCCCAAAGCTGAACCACGTATAACACACCCACACGTCCTTTGACTGAAGAAAGGAAACACGTACAATGATGTTCCACATTTCCTTTTACGTGTCTTTGTTGCGTTACGCGCTACAGAAGGAAGGTAAGATGAAAAGTATTACGACGTGAATAATGATGCGACGTACAAAACATTAATCTCAAAGTGTTGCGCATTAAAGTGTATGATACTGTGTTTCAATGAAATAAATATGAAAGAGTGCAGTGATTGCGAAATGAGATTGTGTCGTTACAATGATGGTACGTTATTATCAAACATCTTATAACGATGCAACGACCAAAAAATACTTTCATTTAAATAAGAAGATTCCCTTTCGTGTGTCATGGTAATAATTTCAATATTATAATTAACACAGGTGGTATTTTTGCATAGATTTACATGAATTATTTTAATTTATGCGCCGGTATAATTGTTCCTTTTACTATACATAGAAAGTTCACGTACGTGATATCCTTCTGTGCGTTAGATTCTTTCATCGCCCACATTTTTCGAAATAATTTCTGCAAAAAGAGGAGACGCAGTCGAATCACACTATCTACGCCAGGTTTGTGACATGGAATTATACGCGCACACAACGTCACTACTGAAAAAATTATTTTTTTGAATGTGAAAAACTGTCAACCCTGTAGAAGATTCCACGAGATTAAATCTCGTCGCAGTAAGCATTAAGCTGGTCGTCGCGAGACGCCTTTTGGAACGAGGTTTGTGATTGCATGTTTTACCGACAATTACACATCTAAAATGTGGAGGAATAAGAAATAATGAAGCATATGGAGCGTCTGAATTTACCACTAACTATTATTTAAATTATTATCGACTAATTGCAAGTCACGTGTCACGTGCGTGTCAGCACTGAAACGGTAGAAAACGAATTTGATACATTTGAAGCTGTATATTCTTGAATTCTTAAATAAAATATCTAATTTGTTCGAAGATCATACGAAAACATCTGGCGTTAAAAATAGGCTAACTAACTTAGAATAAGGAAGAAGTCAAACTTTTATGACCAAAAAAATAACTTCTTAAGTAAACTCAATTTCTGGTTGATAAAAGTTCCTCGATACAACGGCAAGCAGCATTATATCGAGCAAGTCAGAAGTGAAATAAATTTCACGCGATAACTAGTGTTTAACAGCTTATCATTAATCTCTGTCGGTAACACTGATGCACCGGACCACTTTTAGTTATCTATTGACAAATTGCACCGATAAATTCTATACAAGTTAGTAGGAATTCTTCGACAGTGAAATATCAATCGCGGTTGTGAACTAGAAGCTTCGTGTCATTCTGAAAACGCGCCCTAACCCTTCTCGTTGTTCCTTTAATTCCTTTAATTAATATTACATCACCTGGTCATTAATTACTCCCATTTAATTAACTATTATTACTTAGTAAGTGAACTTGAGAACAGTGTATTGTAACAGTTCATTGTAAGTTTAAGAGAGGTAGAAGAAGGTTTACAGTAGTCATTTAGAGTTCCACGCTGTAATGAAAAACAGAAATTGTTTTGGAAGCATCCTCTAACAACTTTGACGAGTCGAAACCAAGTTTCCTAGACCAAAGTGTAATAGCAACCAGCTCGACCAAATAAGAACGATCTTTAAACAGCTGGGTTTGACTTTACCTATCCGACCCTGACCCGTTAAGTTCAATTGTATCGGTTGAAACCTACGTACTTTCTGCTCCATCCATTTACAGATTAAAATGGAACGCCGCGCACGCGATAAGGGCAAACGAATGAAAACAAACTTCAAATATCCGCGCGTCCTGAGACACTCCAGCGAATAATTTGCAAAGCTAACGAAAGTTTGCGCGCGCCTCTTTCACGGATCAGCCTCGCTGTGTTTGTCGGATGGTCCACTTTAACCCTTCTGTTCGTAGCGTCGACTTTAGTCGTCATCCGAAAACTGCCTTTGGACATTATCGATGCCTACTGATCAACTGAAGTACGTCGCAAATAGGTTCGAACATTGGCCGACTAGATTCAGGCTGCCTATAAATATTTCAAGAAAAAGAAGTAGTACTTGCAAGTAGATTATTTGACTACTGGTCGAATTGGCGTAAAACTTTTTCCGAGCATCTAGCCAAAAATTCCGCGTTTTCTTAATCATCTTTGATCGTCACTTTCCTTGATCGTCATTCACGTCCATAGTCGTAATTTTCTACAAAACGTTGTAAATCAAATATTCTATTTCTAAATAATTATAAGCGCAGGCGATAAAATAATATTTATGGGATATACAGTGTTTTTCTGGCTCTCATAACGTTGCTACTTGTAAGAGTATCGATCCGTTCTGATATCGAAGTACGTGTAGACAGAAGTTGGAAAACTTGTGTTACAACTTTAAAACTATAACCAGACTACAAATCTTTTGGTCGAATTGTACCACATGTCCGAATACTTTGGATGGTAATATATACTTTTTGTAAAGCATTTATTGTCAGCGAAACACCGTGTATTTGACCATGCTGTGCAATAGTTATATGGCGAAAGTTGCACCAGTGAATGGATTTAGATTAGTTCTACAACGATGCGGGTCAGCATCTGTTGCCCGTACAACGTACGACCGTTTCGTAAAGAAAGTTTTATTATGTCGTTATTAAGTATTTATTATGTCATTAATTTAACAGGTTACTGTAGATATAATTCAGAATAAAATGAGCGACGATTGATATAGAAAATATTAAATATATAGAATATATAGAAAATATTAAAACGAATATTAAACAACGAGATCATGCATATTTCTCAAGATTTCAAAATCGTCACGCAGGAACGATCTGATATTCGCACAGTTTATGAAAATATCGCAAAGGTTCCCAATTCAACACGACCCTGCCGAAATATGTAAATAAGTATAATATTATAGAAGCGTTATTGATTTCAGATCCTTATTTTCTCAAGTATCTGTTGATCTGCTTTAATCGCTCGAATATTTAAATTTCAGTACTTGATTAATTTTACAATCTCGGTATGTTTTTGACACCAGCTATATTGCTATCACTCGCGAAGCAATCAACGCCACAATGAGATTGAAGTCTTGTAGACTTGTGTGCGCTCAGGTGAATGAGCTTGACGGGCAGCTCGCGGCTGTTTAACCCTTTTAAGTGCTACGAACACGTATATCTAGCCGGTGAACGCCATCATATTAAACTAAAAGCGTAAACGTCTGGTGAAATGACATCACCGCGAGCCTTTGATGCGTTCAAAACAAATGGATTTGTTTCGAAAGAAAAGAACATACTTCATCCGCTTTAACTAATTTCACGTATAAAAGAACTCTGTTAATTTGAAGATAAACAGTTTAAATATACAGATCTTCTCTACCGATGCTACCCATTACAATCATGGAGTGCAGTAATAAAGGCATTGCCTTTATTGTGTTAGAAGCGTGAAGAATTTTCGAGTTAATAAAACATTTGCCTATCAGACCAGCAGATACAATCGAGTATTCTCTGTAAGTGTCAGATCTAGGAACGGAACGTTGAAAAAAAAACTAATCGATGAAAGAATTAATTTACCATTGAAACGAATAAAAATAAAATAATTGACGAATTACGCATTAAAATGAAAATAAATTGAAATACCATGATCGTAAATTAATTCAATCTTCACCACCAACACTTTCTACACAACATTTGCAAATGTTATCTCGTCATCGAGGCAATCAACACGCAACAATATCTATACATATGTACGACAGAGAATGTAATAGTATAATAAGATATTTAAATGAGATAGAAATACCTTAAATTTCGTGTTACGCGATAAAATCTCATAAAATCCTGCCAACTTTTCCCCAGTTTACGATATCGTTTATAGCTTAGCGTGTATAGTGCCGGAGGCGTCAATTACAAGACCATGCGCATTTAAGCATTCATTAACGAGCAATCTTGAACGAGGTGTCTAATGAAATAAATTTGACGAAGCTCACAGGTGGTACCTGGCAATTGGGCGAGGTTCTCTGCGATTCCTGGGTCTCCCTCGATATTCTTCTCTGTACTGCCAGCATCCTATCGTTATGCGCCATATCCATAGACAGGTGAGTGGTTGGCCGCATTCCCGAATCATGGCACGTAAATGGAACGAGATTACCGCAAGAAATTTTACTGCGCGCGAATAGAGTGGCCAACGCCAGCTACGTAGGCTGATGGTCGAATACCGGAAGTGCAAGTTTCCCGTTTAGTACACGGGAATCCGATCTCCTTTCCTCGTGGAAACGAAATCGTTTAAAGTTTACAGGAGATTTTCTGGAACTGAGAGGAACCGATTCGGTACAAATTAACCGGCCGATCACGTCCCAACTTTTTCGTATCCGCGCGATTTATATCGATCGGTGCTTAACCCGTACAGACATAGCTCCGCCGTGTCGCTGCAAATTGCAAGTTCCCGGTGGAACCAACGTGTACCTCGATACTTGTGACGCTGCGATGTGGAAACAAGTAACGAGATTAATGAAATTTATTAAACTTTCGTCGATTACGATTTTATCGTGTACAATTACGATTTATAGTTTGAACTATCTTTTGCGAGCCGTTGCATTTTCCAAATTAAATCGCGCTCATCAAACTTAGACTCATTGAAACAGATAACAGGCTCTCTCTCTTTCTGTTTCTCTCTATCTTTGCAATTTACAACTAAAACTGTGAGAAGCGTGGTGTGAGGTGGGACTGCCTTTATTTCAATTAAGAACTTGCATCTGAATTCGTCGCTTAGTTGTTCCCACGTATTTCCTAAATGAATTTCATTTTCATCGAAGGTACCTAGCCGTAACTCAACCGCTGATATACAGCCGACGACGACGGAGCAAGAGATTGGCTGGATTGATGATTGTCGCGGTATGGGTGCTAGCTGGCGCTATCACTAGTCCACCCCTGCTGGGATGCTTTCCACGTGCGACGAATCGTGACACTAAAAAATGCTCGTACAACATGGACTCTTCATACGTTATATTTTCCGCAATGGGTTCGTTTTTCCTACCGATGTTGGTAATGCTTTACGTATACGGCAGAATATCCTGCGTGATTGCCAGCCGACACAGAAATCTCGAAGCTACCGAGAGCGAAAACATTCGACCACGTCGCAACGTTTTGGTAAGCATTCTCTGACACATTATTTTCTTATATTTTCCGAACTCTTTGAAAGATGGAAGTTGTTTGATAGCGTAGAAAATTAAAAATTACAGACTTTGCTATTTTTTTATTGCATTTATCAGAGCAATTGGACGTTAGAAAATGGAGAACCTTCATTATGAAATATTTATATAAAACTTTGTGGTTGTAGAAGTACTTTCGATTAGATTCTGCGGATACGGAAACAATTGCAAGCAAACAAAAATGTAGGTAGGAAGAATTAAGGTGAAGTGAAGAGAAGCATATTCTCCAATTAAGAGGACACATTTTTATGCGCTAAGCATCCGTAAAGCATCATTACACTTTCTTTGGAAATGAACTCCTACGCTTCTAGCTATATTAATTTATGCAACTTTTCATCCCCAACGAGAAAATACCTATTTGCGCAACGTGTTTTCCTGAAGACGTAGGAGATATAACTCTTGAGCTGAGCAACTTGAAGGAAGAAATGAGAAGGAGTTTAGAGTGCACTGAAAAATTATACGAACACCTGCTATAGCATAAATATGCTAGAAATCTGTCGATACGCCAAACCAATTTATCAGATTTCAATCGGTAATAATACTGAATCAATTATAATTAATACAGTTTTAGAAGAAACGAATCGCTCGGTACAACGCAAAATATAAATGTATAACCGATCTTACGATTTTGCAAAGTCTAAAAAGAAAACAAAGTAATAAAACGTAGCTATATAATATACTTAATTAACATGTTGCTGTATAAACGGTGAACAAGACAACAAAATATTTTTCGGACGATGAATCAAATATCTCGAATGAAATGTTAAATTTCGAAAATTCTAGAATTCGTTGCAATTAGAAACTGCAGGAATGAGTCAGACGCAGTTCAGTTTCCTCGGAAAGATTGACGAGCGTGTATAAATGAGAAATCGATTCGCAATTTCAATCTATTGATACTAATGCTTACAAACCTGTTACGATGACACCGTTCGACAGATTTCCAGTAGGTAATGCGAAACTTATGAATATGGAAGCGCAGACTTGCTCGATATTGCTTTCGATAGTGACACCAAAATCTTGTACCCTATCTCTGCGATATTTTTACGATAAGCTTAAAAAATTGATAAGCTTTTTGAAATTTAATATTTCTCTGAAACAATAGAAATTTATCCCTATAGAGTTTCACAAACACTGACTAATTTTTATAAAAACTGAGATACTATAATATCGCATCTATTATACTACGATATTACATAACAAACTATACACACATATATATACCAAATAGTAGTAGAATATCAAACCAAATCTAATTCTACAATCGAAAGTACACGCGTACACTGCCCCATCTCTCCTTGTTATTTTATTTTGTTGTATCCAATTTGTCGCTAGGAAGAATTTCAATTTGCGCCAATTTCCTGCAGATCGAGCGTGCAAAGAGCATCAGAGTACGAAGAACAGAATGCGTAACCACTAGCGTGACATGCGACAAGGCATCCGACGAAACGGAACCTCCTAGCACGAGCAAAAGGTCTGGGATTGTCCGCAGCCATCAGCAAAGTTGCATCAACAGAGTTGCGCGAGAGACAAAAACCGCTGCCACTTTAGCAGTGGTCGTAGGTGGATTCGTCGCCTGCTGGTTACCATTCTTCATTCTCTACTTGGCCACCCCTTTCGTGCCTGTGGAACCACCAGATATTCTGATGCCTGCGCTAACTTGGCTAGGTAATTATCATAAAGCGGTCGAAGTTGTACTCGATAGAGGAGCGTGGTCACTTTATGCACTTTATGCACTTTATGAAAACGGCATGTTTGTTGGAATTTTACAATTAACTGGTCCTCGTTTAAGGGCTATATACGATGTACATGCCCGTTTATAAATTCTTGTCCAAAAAGTAAATAACAATGCTTCCCTATCACCGACATTCACCTGATTTTATTCTTTGTAATCAATTTCTACTTTCTACTTTCAACGTTCAACGTTCAAACTTTTAATAAAAACGCTTGAGAAAACAAGGATAGTCAGCGTAATTTTGAGAGCAATTTCAGATATATGCGAGTTTACTAAACCTGTGAAAGTAGAGGTAATTTCTTCTCGACGTGGAAAATCTTTATCGATGTTCTATAATTGACATAATCTAAATTAGTTAGAAGCGCTAGCTGAGCTGGTTAAATTATCCCTCGTTATCTACTGCTTCCAATATTTTTCGGATAAGACTGGAATTCTATAAAAGTGAAAAATGATTCTACTTTCAAGGTGATAAAGTGGTCGACCCACTTTCGAATCTCTTCCGTAGTACGGAATTTTTTCCCAACAGACTATGTTTTATTGATCAAAATAAGTGGAAACCCAAAAGTTCGAAGTAAGTGGAATAGGCTGGTGACAGCAATAACTACTCTCCAATGAGATTCCAATTCCACTGTATTGGATACGCATCTCGGCATTACTATACGCCAAACTTTACGATCATCTTTTCTCCTTTAGTATACAAAACATTTTAATTTAATAGCGATTACGAAGGTGACGATAAAAGGTTTGATATTAGAGAAATTAAATGTCGAGGAATTTGTAACGAAGAACATTTCATCCGTTTAATAATAAGGGGTATATGTATACATTTTACATTTCGTAATATATTAAATTACAATTGCTTTATTTTTATTTCTCACTGAGATATCATCAATTTTAATATATATAATATATATATATATATATATATATATATATATATATATATATATATATATATAAGTAACAAAACTGTATCGTTGAATATTTTAAAAAGCCTAAATGAATAGTCATATTAAATTGTTTAATAACTTTCTGACTTATTTCAGGTTGGATTAATTCGGCTATAAATCCATTCATCTATGCCTTCTACTCGGCCGACTTCAGGCTTGCATTCTGGAGATTGACTTGCCGAAAATGCTTCAAAACTAGAACTAATTTGGATCGCAGCAATCGGAAATTACCAGCCCCGGCTAATTGGAAGAAGGACAACGTCGAGGACGTGAAAATCGAGGAATGAACGTGAAACGAATATCCTTCGATCGTGATCTTAAAGAGGATCACTGTGATTTATTTAATAGCGCTATTTACATCGATCACATTCACCTAATTTATACAAAACGTGCAATCTCGCGAACGTCGCTGAATTTGTTCACAATTTAACAACAGAAAAATGATATGTATAATATGCGAATATTTTTATTATTCGGAAGATATCACACACGTTCACCATCCATTACAGGTTATTACATTACAGCGACATATATTTACAGTTATCAATACAAACACTTTTATATATATAATAGGAATTCTAGTAAAATATAATGTAAACCAAGGAAAAAACTGTATTTAATTTGAATTTTTTCTCCACAGTACAACACAGGAAAAGAAAAAATTGCTATTTCAATACCGAAATGCCGACTCATCCGAATAATACACTTATTCGCACATCTCAAACATCGGAATCGGACAATCGTGCATACCACACGCACAATAACTACACAATTCATATACTCGACAAATAGAGCGAACAAAAAAGAAGTAAGGATATTTATTTAGCAAAATAATGGCGACACGTCTGTTGCACTCGGTTGTATCGATATCAACATGCATACATGAACATCAATTCGTGCAGATCCCACGTAGAAACCCCCCAAAGATAAATAATAATCGATCGTAGGATATAATAGTCTTCCTTTTGTCATTACAGTATCCTGTCTGTATTTATCGACGCATAGATATCTGTTGATGTAGAAAGTATGCAAGTATATGGATTTTACAATGTCCCGTTGGTGTATTTCATTTAAAATGCCTACGCCCTTCCATTTACCTCTTTGTGCTCAGGTGTTAATTACGCAATACCCACCCCGCACACTGGTATCACAGCAAATTAACACAATGAGAAATTAATTAGCTACCTCGGTACAAAAGCTGTTTGTTCTCAACCTAGCACAGTGGTGCGTTCTACTGCGCACGGCACAAAAGGAGACATTACGAGAGTGTAAAAATTGTAACACGCGATGAAAATAGGTGGCAATTATTATTCTAGTAAATTTCGATTATTAAGACGAAAGAAAATTATTTTAATTGGCATCTCATAGAAAATTGACTTTCGTAAGTGCTAGATATGGTCAAATTGTATAAGCAAACATAATATGATTTTTTTTAACCCTTCTGATGTGATTTTTTAGTTTTGAAACTATATTTTAATCTTATTTTTATCGTTATAGAGAGAAAAAAATGACATGTTTATAAAATTCGATTATTGCATAAGTAATAGAATTTCAGAACATCTAACAGTTAATGTTAAAATTATATGTATACTTATATAAAGCTTCGAACGCGACTCAAAGTTTGAAACTCTACCGAGAAAAGGTACCTAATCAAAACTAGGTGATTTTAGAATGCGCACAATCTCTTTATTTCTATCTTATTACTGAATCGTATTTAGAAGGACTTAAGTACTATCTGTGAAAGAAACTTTCAAGGGTCATCCTTCAATGAAGAGAATATTACTCCTGAGAATAATCCACACAAAAGTCGAAAAGCTGTTCCGAGGAAACATAAGATTTCAATATAATCAGAGAATGAAATCTACTTCCTGAAACGATAAATCTGTAAGTCAATGTGTACAATAAGAAATTATTCAACTATGCAAATTTATATAATTTTTATAAAGACATTTTCGAAGCAATAGTTCCGAAATTTCGTTACTGTGCTTTTAAGTTTCATGCGCATCAAGATTTCCATTTAACATTCATGTTTATCCAATAAACAAATTGAATTCTAATGCAATTAAAAACGCGTAAGTGCATGATAAAGTCTGTGCTGAGGTTCTACATTTTCTACTTAGCCACTGGATAATATTTACGTAGAATTGCAACTCCATTGCCGTAATATGGTAAGAATTTTCTGTATTATCGACTAATACTAGCAATTTCTATACTAACGACTGGAAAATTGTTGAATTTTCCAATTTTATTCTGTACTGTATAACAATGAAATTTGTTGTTGTCTATAAATTATAAAACATAGAAGAATGATTGATATGTATCTTGGAGACGAAATTTATGAATCGATAGATACCCTCTGTTACTAAAGACATTTTATAATCCTAACTACATACGAGGTACAAAAGCACAGACAATGTGTACAAACATTGTCTAAGTACATCTCGTGTGTGGTACGAGATAAACCTGACATGCAATGCTTTCTCATATATACACATGCTGTGGATGATCAGATGACTATCTTATCGTTATCGTGTTATATACGACGTTACCGATTCAATATAATTGGAAACATATTTGAAACTATTGATACATAACCATCTGTATGTAATTTTAGGTCAATGTCAGTATACGCATTGACTAAGTATCTTGTCGGTGGTATGCATTATGTAGCATTCTTTTTAGCTACATCAGGTAATAAAGGAACGAGAACATACTTGTACAGTTCCAGTAAACAAATTTTGGGCACTCTGTAAACGCAACGCTACATACAGAAAAGTGATCATATTGTAAACGCAACGCTAACGAGAAGTAATTACATTAATCGCGATAGGGAAATATCGCAACACTAGTTCTTAATTTAAATTCAATAAAAATAATTATCGTTATTTTTATAAAAAGCTACTTTTAATATTCGCGATAGCAACAAATCACAAAGTTTATTAAAAATCAACGTCTTTAATTAAACATTGAATAGAAGGAGGCACAACAAATTCTAATAATATTCTTTAGATTATAATAGAAAATTTGAAGAAAAACGATCACGGTAAGTCTCATAAATTCGTAACGCTAATCCAAACCGAAATCAGCTCTTTTTCGCAACTCTAATTTAAACAGAAATTAATCCCGAGCGCGGTATTTCGATTACTGTCCAATTCTAATCCAAACCGAAATTGATCACTCGCATTACTAATAAAACAACCACGATTTGCCCAATGGGGTGGTGAGCCGGAATGTTTATAGGACAAGATACAAACTACTATTACTACTACTACTACTACTACTACTAAGACTAAAAGCGAGCATAGTGACAATGTAGTAACAAAAATGACTTCTCATGCTCTGAATCATTTGAATGACCCAGAGGATGTGGAGCCATTATTAGTTGCCCTCTTGAACGACAATTTGTCGGGCCTCTTCGGCTTACAGCCTCTTCTTTCTTCGGGCGCTATGCCTGCTGAAACCTAAATCTAACTCGGGAGTCCCTAACCACGAAAAAAGAAAGGAAAAAAGTTCGCGTAATTTAACCACCCTTGTACATATATGTGCAACAATCCTAGTAATTTCAACATTAATAAAACATAAGAACAAAATCTAGAACGATATACGTCTGTCTCGAAACCTACTTCACGACCACGGCCGCGATTATGAATTTGAAAAATCAATAGGCAAAGCCAAAGACGAGTGGCATTCACTTTATATTTTATGCCTTCGCATTCTTATGTACTTACTGACTTCATGTACTTTCTTCCTGAAATTAACTGACGATGACTAGAACCATTACGTAAAACACAATAAACTATGTACATATCTCGATTTGAAGTATACGTGAGTTTATAATTGTGAAAGAGTATTTTGTGTATGCTAAAGAAATCATGTTATTTGAAATTACGTTGTACACGATACGCTAACCATCGTCAGTTGCTTGTGCCCATTGCCAGTACCTCGCCCAAACAGCGTATGAGCGAGATCCAAGAAATGATCACGGAAAGTGTTAAAGCTGAAAATCCTGAGCTAAAAAATAATTAATGTATTTATCTTTCATCTAACGGACTAATGATCTTTCAACTGGCGCTTAAAAATTTTATTTTAAATTGTTAAAACTTTATGCTTTACTTTACTAATTCGAAACAAATAAGCAATTAAAATTCTTTCATTGAAACAAAGAAATTACAAATGAACAAGAAATTTATTTGTAAGAATAAGTAGCTAAATAAATTAAACATAAATGAAAATAACTACAGGCGACTCCTTCATCAAAGCACTTCTTCGAATACATGAAAGCAATGTTTAAAATTTGTTGCTTTGATTCCGAAATCTACCTACCGCGAAATGTCTTCTTGCATTTAATATTTAGTATTTAATATTTTTGTATAATGAACATCGAATTTTAATATGTAAAATTATACTCAAGCTTAAAATAATACTAACGAATACTATCGGAGGATATTCGACTTCTCTGCAATTTACACAATTTTAATATTTACTTTTATAACAAACTTTTGAAAATATCGATATTAAATAAATTCTGATTTTACTCGGATTATATTAATACTATCGATATAAAATTTTGATCGTCAAAAATCGCGATACATGTACGCAAGAAGACCCTATCCTGAACTAATACATAAAGCAAATGAGATGTTACTACTCACGAGTATGTGTAATAAATACTCGTGGTCACACACTCGCTAAAAATTCTACGTAATACAACCAGTCATCCGTGTCGATTCGGACCTTTCGTCCTACGACATGATTGGATGAATGGAGGAATAAAATTGTATTCGACTCACGATTAACTGCAGGTTATGACACTATCAACGTTGCTGTGGCTCAGAAGAAGTTATCATGAATGCATTGAACCCCATAGTGAAAGTGGAGGTTGTGGAAAACCTTTAATAAAGTACGATGAAACACAAAGCATGAAAGATGAAAAGTATATGTATATAATAATGTATATAATATATAATATATAATATATATATATATTATATAAATATATATAATATATAATGTATATAATATATGTATATGTATGAAAGTATTATGTGTATATGGAATTTTCTATTTCGTCTACAATAATAATTTGCGATTTTGAAATTATATTCAATTACTCACTTCGCTTCCCAAATCGTGAGGAACAAAAATCCTGTCCTTCGTCGTTGCCCATAGTACCTCGGTCTGTGCTTCTAACTGTACCAATTTCCGTGATTAAATTGAATTCCTTTATCTCTCTATGATCTAAAATTATCGTTCTAAATCATAAAGATATTTGGTAATGCAAAAATAAGTCTAAAAGCTACTTAGTTTAATCTTTACCTAATGATTTCGATGATGCTTCTTCTTGCTGCAGTTCCCGCGTAAAACTGGCACTTTCATGGCGGCATATATCGATTACAAGAAATTATATATCGAAAATAATCGATATAGCGATATGTAACGTAGTACAATGTATGGTCGTGCGCCTCTTTCTGTCCTCGCCTTTGTCCTGGCGCTGTAATCTTTATTAACGCTGAATCGACAACGTCGCATTTCACAGGAAAATGGTCTTTTATTTGTTGATGTTCCAAACATGGGATATGAAAAAGTATTGCGTCTCAGGTCTATCGTATACTTATATCTCGTCTGTATTCTATATCAAAGTACAACAACTCGTACATATTTACATATTGATGTAAATCAATATAAAGAAAAGATGAAATATTAAAAATATATCAAAAATATATAATTCTACGTTTTAATATAAAATATAAAAAAGTAAAAAAAATAGTAAAAATATATGGAGTACCTATGCAATCGAAAAATTAAATATAATGTTACTAAAATTCACACAACATCTTTGAATTCGTCGTATAATTTTCAAATTCATCGCGTTCGACCTGAAAGTACGAAGCACTACTACACATAAACAATCGTGAGACGATACAGTGTTTGAAAACATCAGTCTCCCCACTACTAAATTCATCGAGACAAATGCGAACTCTAGTGCTCAATGTTTGAAAATTAACCTTCGCCAGTCTTTGCTTGTATGTCATTGTGTGAAGTTGTTCGTTCGTCGTAGTTTGTAATATCCGCGGATTATTGGTTTCAAATGGTATGTATATTTATATTAATCATTCACTATCTAATATAATTTTCGTAGCTTGTGATTATGTGTTATCATTGTACTCTAAATTATGAATTTACATAATATAATAAAAAATGTATACTTACGAGCCAGATTGTTTTCGCGCCAGTTCTCGATATATACTTACACTTCGATTGTTGTTCAAATCACGAACGTAATTCATTACTTTTGATACAAAGTTCCAATTTTCGTGGTAGCATACATAATAATAAATAATTTGTAAATAGTAGCAATTACATATGCATTTATACATTTAATTATTCTACTTTTATGTACATATATTGACTTAAAGCATTCACAATCGCTTCTACTTAGGAAGTTATAAATAAATTTGATAATATTAAGCTATGAGATAGAAAAGTAATTTGATTTATTAATTACGTATTATGTACATTGGAGAGATTGAAACATATTTATCTGAAATCACTTCTATTTGGGATTTATATGTAAATTCTCATTGGCTTATTGTCAGTCAGTAGAATAGCAAAGATGGCGCCATAGTGTCCAAATGGCAATTTCAAGAAAAATCTTCCAAATAAATGAATTGTATCAACAGTATATTTGTATCTTACATAGACAAGGTCTCCATGTTTCGCTCGTTAGTATAGCATAATAGAAATTATAATTCACATTCTCCTTTAAAGTAATTAGGTTTATTGGGTTTCCTTTATTCTCATCTGAATTTTTAGTTATATTTTTAAGCATTTTCTATCCTTGATGTAATTTTCACTTTTAATTTTGGAAATACTTTTACGGTTTAGTTAAAGCATATGTATATTATATTATAGAATTTTTTCATTTTTACGTGTTCATATTGGATATTCATCTTTTTGTTTACTTTTTCCTTTTATTTATTTTCATTCAAACGTATTCTTTGCTGTCAATATGTTTTTTTGCAAAATTATTTTATTTTAATGTATTATATTGTAAAAATTCAGTAATTTAGTTAAATATTACGGATTATTATAGACATTTTAATACTTTATTTTTATTAATACCTAATATACAATTTCATTATAGGTCTTTTAAACCAATATGCAGTAACTGTGAGTGACTTTACCTGATGAGTGGAATGAAGTTATCCCACAAGTGGATAATAGAAGATCACATGGCAACTGTACAATTTCGAATTACCTACGATCGGTGAGTCGCATGTTCATTTTTTCTTTTTTTTCTAATCTTTAATTGTAAGCAGCAACAATGCATTAAAATAAATATGTATATGAATATTTATAAGACCAAGTTTGTATATAAAAAGAATGCATAACAAAGAAATGCGAATGAATTACCTTCATGTAGTTTTATTAGAATAGAAAATTCCCATATGACTTTCGAATGTTATGATTTTATTAGGGTTAGAGTATATCATATTTTTAATAATATATATTATTTTTAAAATGATAAACAATAAGTCAGGAAGAAAACATTTCTAGTGAAAATTAGGACACAAAAATGCTAAACATTATATTAGAATAAGATAAAAATAAGAATATTAGTAACAGTAAATGAAATTAATAATATACATAGAACAAGATATACTATCTAGGTAGTTTTTACATGGTTCCTATCATATGTCAGTCTATATTTGGATTTTTGAAAAATTTAATAGTATATGTATTTAATTCTGTCATAACAGCGAAATAAAATAACAAACTGCAAGTTTTCATTTTTGTCATATCTGTATTTGTACAATATCCGTTTATACATCTTTCTTATTAAGGGAATAGGCCAACTGGGGTTACGGATGGGGTACACAAATCCACAAAGTTCCTCGAGAGGAGGAATGGGCGAAAAATTCGAAAGATTTTCGCGACGCGCTTTACTCGCGCCCATACATACTACAAAAAATCAGTCATCGTGTTACGCACAATAATAAATCAGCAGCGACGTAACAACCTTTCATTGAAACACGCTTTACATAAGATTTGACGCGACTTTCGCAAAGTATTTTTCTTTTCGCATCATCCTCGATTCATTATCGATCCCAATCAGAATTATTAAAGTTCCCTCTTCGTTTCTTCGTTACGTCAGTGTTTTTTTTTCTTTTTCCCTCGTACTTTTGTTCCTAGAACAGTGATTTCCAACCGCGTACATATTATTGGTTATCGGACAAATATTTAAATTTTCAATACGTTTTTACATTTTCATTTTTAATAGCATTTTAATAGAATCATACAATATATTTCTCTTACAATGAAATCATAATTTTTATAGGAATTATATATCGAAATACTTTTTCCATTATTGTATCTCAAGCCAGAGGAATCTATAATATTCAACGAGGAATCATTGTGTATTGCGATTTATTGTGCACCGATCTCTGATATACTGTGGGACTATAATTTGTTCACTCTGCAACACCGATAGAATTACTGATATTTAACTTGTTAGATTGAAGGAACCATTATAAACTTCTCTGTATCTCTCTATCTCGATAAACTCTGGAATTTCATAGTTTTATTTGCAACATTGATAAAATTACGTACGCTTAAACTGCAAGTAACGAAAGGAATCGCGAAAATTCCATCGTTCTGCTGTATCGTTTGTCTTCAATAAAATGATAATGTTATTATACTTTCATCTGTAACATTCAATAGAATTATTGACTCGACTATACACATACTTTTTTTTTTATGGATTACACTCGTGTGACTTCGCGAGCCGAAGCTTTCGTATGTTCTCTCCACTAACGAATGGGAATCGACGATCTAGTTGAAACACACTGTCCTGGAAGGTATTCGCGCGCATAATTTCTACAGAAATCAGCGAAAAATAAACGCTGGTTAATAAAATTGATAACGTTTGAAACAAGTTTGCACAGAATGGATCATCGCGAGCCCTTTGGTATCGTTAGAACAGAAAAGTCGGTTTCCACAGTTGAAACTGTAGAAAATTAAATTTTGTGCCAGCATTTTACCAAGTGAACGAGCAGAAAGAGACGGAGTTCTCGTACTTTCTCGTTCTTTCATCTTTCGATCGTGTCTTCCCGTATCGTATCGCAACTTCGATACGATTTCGTCGCCCAGGTGTGTACGAGCGATGATTAATTAAAATTTGAGGAATCGATTAACCTTTTGAGAGTACTATCGTCGAAGAAGCGTCTTTCTGTCTGCGTAGGAACAAAATTTCGAATTTCGTCGAACCTGCAAACGATTTCTTTCAACGAGAAAAAAAAAACTAGCAGAAGATAAACGTAGCTTCGTTGATGAAACTGCCTGGATCGAACATAATCTGTCGCGCAACATCGAAGACGCTTCTGTGCGGACTTCTATTACGGTTTTACTTACTTACACAACGTACTATCGCCACAGAATAAATCGAACATAGTCGATCGTGTAATCGCTAAGATTTATCGTTACTCGATTAACCCGTAAGTCTACCGCACATCGTGATTCTAATCCACATGTGCGACAATCAACACTTAACACGTAAGGACATCACATGAAATTTTCTGTATAGAACGATACACCATCTAAGTTATGCTTAAAACTACCTCTTAAAGATGCCTCACCCAGCGTGTCTACTACGAGTTTCGTAATCCGCATTACTATCCGAATAGAACGCTTTCCGTAATACGAGTTTCATAGAAAGATGAGCACGTAAGAAGGTTGGTGATAAGCGGGAACGAAGTACCATTGAAACTTCCTCTTCCGCGCAGAATTTCACGAAGTCTCCATCACATTTCGCACGTGACAATTTTCCCTTACGACGTTGCTCACATTATACCGGAAGTATGTTAAGTTATATAAGAGAAAGTTAAAGGGATATAAAAGAAAAATGTAATATCGGAAATTACGCAGTAGACTGGCTGAGATATGTTTTACAAATAGACGCTCGAAATTTAGGGCGATTTTAATCCTTGCATAGCTTAGGATACATCCGACGGATAACTTAAAGACTGATCTTAACATTATTTAAATTTTAACTCTTATCGTTTCGATATAAACGCAGGACAGTTTTAATTGTTTTAACTATACCATCAGTGTTTAATTATTCACACGTAATTCGTCCACAGTGGAACGATAACGATCAATCTTTAAGAAATTATGTCAATGACAGCAGACGTTATAGAACTATGCAAGAATCGAACAAACTTTCGATCAACGTTGGAGTTTTATTATTTTAGCCGCGTAGGCATGTACGTCATCTAGTGTATCAACAACTGACGTTTATGGGTCTTGGATGATTATTGTCACCCTTTGGCATTTATGTATTTTTTCTTTTTTTTTTTTTCGTTCCATAAACACCAGTTATCGATTTCACTCGACATTTAAAGCATTAGTCGTATTACACTTGTTTCGTGATATTATATACTTTACAAGCGACTGACCAATCGTCATTAGCCGCACAATCAATCATCCGTTGCTAACGACGAACAGCGTCGGTGCGTGCACAAACGTGTACATGTGAGTACGCTTGCACGCCAGCACGATCGATATCATCGATCCCGCGATAAAGTATCCGTTTACGAGGATCAAGCGCTTGTCGAAAATATTTACTTCACGTTCGCTTGCCTGTTTCTTTTACGATTTAGGCCGTAATTGAGCAGTATCTGTACAACTTGTATGAAACTGTGCGGTCGCTAAACAAGGGTAACGAATCAGATTTTTTTTTTTTTTTAGACGATTTCATTCAACTGCGTGATTATACTCGAATCGATCGTTACACTTGGAAGGAATAAACGGAAGCGAAAATTGCGAACTTTTCATAACGCTACAGTCAATTCGAAACTATCTGTCTATCTAATAGTTTCTAACATTCGAATTATAGAAAAGAATCTGAGAATTCTATCTTCGGGATAATTTTATTTCGTGTGGGCACACGCCTCTTCGTTTCTTTTTTTTTTTTACTCGCTAAAATTTCGATAGCTTTGAGTTAAGAGTCTAGAATCTTTCTTACGTTAGAGACAATGCTTCTCTTTCGGCTATATGTAAAGTTACGTGGGAAGGGATTCGTCAATAGAAATGCACGTGTACAGTGACAGGTTTAAAGATACTCTAACGTTCAACGGAATCTACGTTATGTTCAGCTGTGTACATGTACGTATGTAGAGTCTGGCGGAAAGCAAGTTGGAATTTATTAGCTTAATTGTCGTTATTCGTATCGATCACAGTGATATATCATGTGGAATTTGATTTTAACCTGCGCGTAACGTGCATGGCCGACGTTTGATCCACGCAAGCATATGATGCGAATCGATGAGATTGTCTTTAGACACTTAGACGTTAGAACAAGTACGTACAACACCGATATGTACGGGAAGAGGTTGTTGCTTGGATGTAATCCCTAATTTTTACTGTACTTCGTTTCTCGGAACGTTCGATCGTGGCTCGACGACGACAGACCTCGAATCGAAAGCCACTTATTCGCAGTGTTTCCTAAATGCTCATTCCACGAGTCCTTCTCTATTCTCCTCTATGCAAACGCGATCGATTATCCCGTTGATGTACATCGTACGGTATCGCAGGTACATACATACAATTATATCGATGACATTATGTCTATACACCTCTACGATTATCTTACACGTGACTGTGCCTTGATAATTTATAATTACGTATGGGGATATCTGCTAAAAGAATCGTAGCATACATAATTTGGATCAATGATCTCGATTGTCAATTTCGATACGGCATATGTATCCTCGTGTAGCATTCTTATCCTCGTATGTGTATGTATATATGTATATGTATATGTATATGTATATATATATATATATAGATTTCTTTTATATTCAAATATCTATATTACGTGTATAGTTATATATGTATGTATATATATATAGTATTTTTTTTATATAGGCTATTATAATAGTCACAAAGTTGGGCAGACTTGATTCATACTCGATATCGGAAGGCTGCTCTTATTTCGTAGAAAAAAGTGACGGCGGGAAAGAAGTGTACTCTGTTTTAGTATCGTTCTTTTCTCATCGTTAGAAGCTTAAATAATTTCACGATGAAAATACACAGGTGTATTTAATGTCTTTTGAAGAAACGAAACGAGGCCGTACGACCTGTATCCATAAATCCTACGAGAGTTGAAAAGCTTTTGGAAGATTAGAAGGTATCATTCCGTTTCAATCGAAATCCATCTAGAGCTTCGTGAAATATCACCGACGACAAATGCAGTCTTGCTAGCAAAAGAATTCAGCGACAGCGTTGATAGAAACCGCGATGCTAACGATCACAATGGTAATCGGTAATTAATAAACAGTTCGCATCGACGATTTAGTAGAAAACGGGTCTACGGCGTGCTTAGCCATTTAGAAAGGAAAAACCTTTCGTCTACAGTTTTAGATGATTGCATTCGTTCAACAGGATTGTCCGTGCGATTAACATCGGACGAGGATATGTTCGAGGAACGCTCGTCAACGTGGCGGCAATTACGCATCGATTCTTCGACTCGAGAGATCTCGTCGAAAGTATCCTCGTGCCTAATGTACCCTTAAAGAAACGTTAGGATATGTTTGTAGGCCGATCAGATTTTGCGTTTGTCGAACAATCTGCTCGTGTGTTGCTCTTTTACCTCTAAACATTCGTTTCTTTTCGTTCGTTTCGTGTTCGTATGTGTCTGTGTGTGTGTCTGTCTGTTTTTTTCTTTTTTTTTTTTTTTTTTTTAAGACTTGTATTACACCAATGAATCGATTTTGTGCTACACGTTTTGGGATTATTCTATAGGCCATGAAGAATCGTTGCCTCCTTTTTGCCTTCGAAAGGACGAGACTCGAGTTTCCAAGACGACGTTCAGTCGCTAAGAAACGTTACAGGTCGAGTTCTAGAGTTGAATCGTTATCAACGATTCGTATAGGTAGTGAAGATCTTTGCTTTAGATAAGGGTTTCGAAGGGATTCAGAAGTGATCGATAGAAATGAGGTACAAGTCACGTTAGATCAGAGATAGCCTGCTGGTGTTCTCAAGACACAACTTTATGTTAACGCGGAATAATCACTTCGCTTTCTCATCTCTTTCGGAACGATTGCCCGTTTATCGCTGGGAGAAGGTCATCATCCAAGATAATAGTAACTCGTAATATTGGGGCATTAACAGATTTTAACCTTTATCGCGTTCGAAATCGTTCGAATGGTCCATACTCTTGCCGTTTATTGGTCTGTGAAATATTATTCGAATGGTGATAATCTAACGTCAAGTAAGCGTGCACTTTACAGATTGCTGTTGTTACATAAACTCAAATTGTAGAGGACGTTTCAGCTGCGCGTATAAATTTACTAGCGAGTCAAAAAAACGCGTGTAACCAAATTACTAATCGAAATGAAACGAATCCCGTAAGTCGATCGGCCATCGTAATTCAATGTCCCTTTTATAATGTTCATTACGATAAAGGTTATATCCGTTCGTAATTAGGATTTGGTCAGCGAAATCATCGATTTCTATGTACCATCAATACACATTTAGGTTTGATAGAATTAAGTCGTAAAAGTATCGTATCGCGCACGCGACATTGTAATACATTTATCACGCACGTATCTCTTCACAAATATGTATCGAATGATTTATATTTGACGATATAATAGCGTAATTCCTGTTTCTAACTCGGGCGGGATAAGCGCAATATTTCGGACCAATCATCGTCCGTACTATGTGTCGCGTTTCGATTTTTTCGCTTTTTCTGTTATTCTATTACTTCCAACGTCGCCACAATTTATTCGAAGATCCGACAGATCCTCGACGAAACGCTGTATGCTGTTTTAGAATATTCTCCTCGATATTGTATCAAGCAACTGTCCTAGCGAAAGAACGAAACGTACGTTGAATGATTAACGTCTCGAGGGCCATTACAGATATTATCGATCGATACCAGAATCAAATGGATATTTGCGACGAATCCAACATGCGATCGATATTTATCCTATCGACATACCCGATACGGAAAATTTTCATGGAATATTTAATACATCTACTACGACAGCAACACGGACAAAATCGAAATCACGTAAGATTGTTGTAGTGACCCTCGCGATCGTACTCTTTTTCCTTTTTTTCTTTGTTCCGGAATTGTCTTCGTATATGAAATTCGCGAGTGTTAAAGGAATCTCTGTTGTCAGTCTACGAGCTACAAAAATTGCATGACTTCTAAACACCGAGTTTGTATCTTTTTTTTTTCTTTTTTTCTTTTTTCTTCAATTGCCATTCATGTTGCCCGTAAAGTTGTTCTGGTAACCACTTACCGATTGCTCTTTGTATTCGGCTCGACCAGCGAGCCTCGGAACGATTGTCTATCGTTAAATAATTGAAACGTCGAAGAAGTAGTCTCGATCTTTAATTTGCGATACTTTGCGATCAAGAAAATTCTGACTCGTACGGATGTAACTGCGTCGTATCGTTTATTTTCATAGATAGCTACGAAATCGTTGATTCAAACGAATACCGTTTTACTGGTTTAGTCGGACGTGTGTAATATTCGTATCGAGACGCTTCTTCCACGAACAAAAATACTTAACGACACATTCGCCGGTGAACATGTATATTTACTTCATCGAATGCAAATCGGTTCGTGCGTTAGCCACGAGACTCGATCGAATCCCAAAGCTGGATCAACCAGAGCACGCGTTTCCGTGACAGATGTCGATCGTCTCTCGTTTGTCTCCGTCGTTCCTTAATTTATGGGAAAAATGGACCCTCGTCGTCTCTTTAAGACGTGGCATTTTCTCCTCGCCCTTCCTCATATTCCACGCTTTAATAATTCATGAAAAAAATAGAATCTTTCTTATGTTGCTTTTTTTCTCTCCTTGTAGTTTCATCTTCGTTTCATAAGTTGCTCTCTGTGGAATAAATTTACACAGGTACACCCTTATTGCTAGAACCTTCGTGGATGTTCGCGAACAAATTTCAGAGAACGTGAAATATTACTGCCGTGAGAACTCGATACTCCAGGATATCGATTTGCTCTTCAATTTTTTCCCTCGCCTTGCTTGCATCCAGTCGTTGTAACAACGACACGCAGAGAATTCTTTAGAGTCGACTACCCACGAAAGGTGATTAAAAGGAAATAGTTGGAAACCGTGATTCTATTGTGAGCTCCGGTATTAATCATCTCCATGATAAATCATCGATCGAAGCGATCAGAGTTTGATTGTCTTTTAGCTTGGTATCACGATCGCGTGACAACACAAATGGGAATATAGGATTTACGCTAGTTGGCTAGTTTACGGTACGTCGGAATCCCAATTTTCCAATTGCAAATTAATAATGGAGATGCAGCAGCAATGGCGGCACGATCGTTAAATTCTAATTATCTATGATATTATCAATCATGTTACTAGAATGATTCGAATATCGAATTAATTTTTGTAAAAAAAAAAAAAAAGAAAAGAAAAAACGAACCTTATATCTGTGCTTCAAGTATACTTTCCAAGTACCGAAAATAGAACATCACCTCTGATACATAGTAATCGAATCTCGTAAAACGCCGCTTTAGTCTCGGAATGAACTTGGATATATTACAAATTGAAATTGATCCCATCGCTAATTGTCCGACTTAGGCTATCATTATTGCTCATTGTCTCGTCCATGGACCTTTCATTAGCGAGCGTAACTCCATTGCTACGTGCCTGCGTGTTCACTTAGTCTCTTTGTTCCTTGCCTGATGAACTGTAATCTAGTTTGACCATTAACAACTTGTCCGTGATCGGGCCGTGACACGCTCGACAAGCTCGAGATTCCGAAGTACCAATTCATCGAAACAATCTGTACGAAGGTTAGGAAAAAATGCGTTAGAAAATCCGGTTAAGAAGTAATTCAAATCTAGTAACTAAAGATAAGGTAAACGAGGAAAATAGAAGGAAGAAAGACCGTTGGCAGGAACAACGTCTGGTTCCATCAGGAGATAATTTTCACGACGGACTCGTTCTCGTCTTTGAGCAGAAGGCTCAGTCTGAGGTCGAGTTCTCCGGCCTCGAGGGCCCATTTTTCTCTCAGCCATCATGGAGAGTCCGCAGTATGGGTGCCAAGAGTGTGAATCGGGAACAAGGGATACCAATCGACGGTCAGCCGTGTCAATGGAAGAAGATCGAGGCTAACTTCGGCCCCACCTAAGCCTTGATTACTTTCGAACGCCTGCTTCTTCTCCCATAGCATAACCAGCAGATTCCTCCCGAGGGCGTCGCAGCTGCCGTATTTGATAGTTTGACGATATTGCGGGTTCCTCGAGTGCCGTATTACGCGTGTTTTACGTTTCTGCAGCCACCTATCGCCATCTCGAAGATAGGTTTTCACGTAGGTGTCTGTATCGTCACAAAAAATTGTAATTAATTATCGAAGCACCATTTTATGCACAGCGTAATATCGGGCGATTTATTTTCTGAGATTTAAGCTTTCGCGATATCGTGAAATTCGTGGACTCCTCGAGGCTTCTACGTGCGTAGTCGTGTGTTCGAGGAAAATGCGTTAGCCGATATATCAGTGTGTCGATCAGCGCTTGATAAAGACGCCTGCGATCTTAGCGAAACATCGAGACGCATCTTTCTCGAGAACACGAGCTCACGCCGAAAAGCCTGGGTCCTAGATTGGTTTTCTACTGGCAAGAATTCTTGTATGTTAATTTACAATGAACGAAATACGCGTTGATAAAAAGCGTTCGCAGTTAAATGAGAAGTCGTACACGTTAGTTGAAAATATTTAGCGAGAAAGACAAGAAATTACCTGGCTCTTCTTTCTCGCCGGGGCAAATGTCTCTGGCGCATATAACCTCGACTTCGAGCGTTCCCTTGCTTAGGCAGAAACCCAGTTTCACCTCGCCACTTTGGCCTCCTAAAATCCATGAAAAATTCACACAATTTATCCAGGGTTTCTTACAAGGGAACCTTCTTCGATAAATTCATTGTTTCTCCTTTCCATGATAAATTTTGTATTGAAAGAGTAATGCGATTAGTACACGAAGAGAAGAGAAGCGAATGATTATTTCGCAAATCAAGCTGAAATTCTTGAGATGTGTATTTGGTAGATCGTTAAATTATTTACCAGCTATAATCTTGAATCCCTTTGGTGGCACCTGTCCGCGACCCAGCTTTGTGTCAACGCCATTTTCGTTTCTCATCGACTGACTAAATGCGAAAGAGAACAGAGAAGCAAGGCGAGATTAATATTCCGCGAAATCTAAAAAAAAAGCTACACGAGTGTACGATAGGGTAGGTCTAAAAAATATCAGACTAAAGTACTAGAGTACTAGAAAGCTAAAAACTAGAGAAATAACAGACTAACGCTAAAAAGTGAAGTCCACTTTACAATTTCATCGTTTTTATCGTTTGTGCTAGATGTTAGAGAGAAAGGGGTGGGATAGAATGTGCATCTGCAAAGTAAATAGTATTAGATTACATAACTATGTAGCATGGTGTAATAGAGTATTTATGTTGCATTTTTCGTGCCATTTATGACGATCGTCAATTTTGAAAATCATATACTATTAAATTCATGTTGCTCGTTTAACGACTGCTTTATGGCGTTTTTTAATGCTCGAAGAACCTTTTATGGGGATACCACAATTATGTAGCTTTAAAATCGATGAAGCAAATGACGACCTTTTCCATTTTCTTTCCATTACACAAATAAGCAGAATAACTCATTGAGCAGTTAATTAAAATACATTCTGCAGTGAAAGATAATATATTATCATCTGAATAATTAAAATCATTTTAAAGAATAGCTTGGTTTAAAACTGGGATACTGTATTAGTTTACTTGAGAAATTACGATTTTCAGTCTGTTGTCATACAAATAATAATAGAAAAATGAGAATAATTGGCACGATGTGTAATTATCATAAAATCACGTTACCGACATTAATTATGATTTATAATGTAGCAAGAACTTTTACCCTGTTGTAAGAATTTATAAGTCTGTAACAAGAATTTGATTTGAAACCTTTAGAGAATTAAACAAAGATTATCCCAGTTGATATCGTATTATGAAAACAATAGTTTCAGTTCGTTCGATATTTGTGAAACGAGAGAAAATTATAATTGTTCGAAAATTGTAATCGAATTATTATAAGAAAATACCGGATAAATTTTCTTTCAACCTGGCTGAGATTTTATTCTTTATAGAAAGAAACAGATTTATCAGACACTGAGTTCCAGGAAGTGTTTAAAAGTATAAAAAATATATTTAGATGATACAGAAAAATTTACTGCCATTAGATCTCGATTATCATAGAAATTCCAACTATCTTCTGCTCCACTAAAGAAACAGATTCAGTTAAACGAAGGTCACAGTTTTTAGTTATATATTTCTTATAGTCAGCGCTACTTACCTCCATTTTTCTTCCTCTTCTGATTCACTGTTGCGATCGTAAAACCTCTCCGGAATATTCATGACGCTGTCTTTGCGCTCACCCCGCCCTGCGAGTTAGAGAAAAATATTTCTTTTCTGTGACCTGTGTATTTCGCGATTGCCCGCCCAGCAACCTGCATGTCGCGTGATTTACTTTTCCGGGTGTAACACGTTGATCTTCTTTCTTTTGTCCTTTTTTGTTCCCTTGGTATTTTTCAAAGCAGAGAAAGAGTCATTTCTATCGCTTGCCTCTCTTTTCTCATGGCCGTGCGCGATGCCACGCAGATTGCCGGACAGTCGTTGCTCGAAATCCATTTTATGCATACTGGATCTGGCTGTCTACTCAGGGGGTTCATACTTTTCCAACAAAGCCTTACGTTTCACAATCAACGAAGCACCCAAATTATATGGAGTATCCTCGAAATTGTAAAGCATATTTCTAACTGTGCGCGCTTATATCTTGTTTGTGACATGTAGAGTAAAGAATGAGATTGAAATGTCGAGTAATTACAGAGTGCTTATCGAGTATTTATAGAGTTGCTTCAACTTTTAAACGGATACGCAACTCTTACAGCAGATGATACTTTTCGAGATAATAGAATGTTGTCGGACGAAAGTTGAAGTTTTCATTAATTACACAGAACAGCTGGGGACAGATGGCTATTAATATTCCCATACGACTTTCTAATTTACTACGTATAAAGATAGTACGGTTGAAAGTTATCTGTAATCCTTAAAAAGTAACGTTATTACCTCGTACACATGAATGAGAGGAAAATTTGGAAAAAATTCGAAGATTACGAGTCGTGCCACTATAGTTGTAAATGAGTGGTGTGCAGGGTAGATGACGTAAGGATTCTAAATTTGCCCACGCCAGCATCTACGTGCATCGATAGATAATAATCGATAAGAATAATGCATCTAATGGTATTACTTTTTATCTGTGAAAAATAAGATAGATCTGTTTTAAATTACTAGTGTACTATTAAAGAAAGATATAAGAAGGAAGCGTTGAGAGATAAATTCAAGATTAGGGTGACAAACCACAATGAAGCCTACTTACGGTTTTCTTAGCTACGTGTTGCAAAACTCTAGCTAAGAATGGAACAGGTACGTCAATTGTAGCTATTTCTTCAACATCTACGGAATTATCGTTATTACAAAGTTGGCATCGCTATCACGAGTTACCAGCTACTTTGTCTATCGGGTCTACTAATTCTACGCGAGGATATATTCAGCTACGATACTTTAGGATGATGATAAGAGACACGTACGACACTTATGCAGTCAGTCTTCCGATCCAGTAACATTAATCGTATAATATCGTCTTCTGTGCAATAACAATCTTTCGATTACGTTCATGGTCGAATAAACTTTGAGAACTAAATTAAAGCAGTTGGTCTTCCGATCCAGCAACGTTAATCATACAGAGTTGACTCGCACGCGGCAAGAATGAATTAATAAATTTGTTCAGCTGTCTCAGATTAAAGTTACTGCATCTTCTAATACTGTTCGTCGTTAAATGAACTTTGAGAACCAATAGTTTCCATTATTTTCTGTAAATATTATGTCCTTCGTTATTCTCTCTGTCGTGTGCAACGTATATAGCGGATGATTATTTTTTTTTTTTATTAAATTCTATCGTTTTTCGTTCCTATTTAAATGTTACGCAGGTATCGATGTTTAACAGTTAGCGTTCAATAACACTAGATGTTTCACTAGATATCTGACAAACATGTCAGAAATCTGTCATCAAGCATGTTTGGTACGAATACCGATAGTCTGGTTGGAATGTATTGGAAGATTATGGCAGGATTGAAATTAATGGGTCAATTTGTGGCATGTTTGATGATCAAAGTAGTAAGCTACAGACGTACCTCTTTGCGCTATCATCCAATTCAAAGAATGTAATTTATAATGGTAATATCCTGTACTTTATTAGCGAACAAACTAAACTGTACGAAATGGATGGAAAAAATTTCAGACTTTTGTATAAAGTTTCATATAAAAATGATAATTTGTATGAAATGATATATCGTCGTTACGACGTCGTTTCTTTCGCGCTACATAAATAATACCGACGTTTATTTCGCGCGAACTCTTATATCATATCTTTTCCCTTGCTATATGGAATCAAGTAGTATAGGTCGATCATTAGCGGAACACAAACGAGTAACTGCCGCCACCTATCGTTCTACTATCATTTAAATATATTACTTTTCGCTTTATTCTCTCCTACATATTCATTCACGTTCAACGAGAACAGATTTTCTTCGTAAAATTCTTACGAATATTCACGAACATATTTTCGCAAGCAAGAAATTTCCGCTCTCAAAGTGCATTCAAAAACGTACCGAAAATCAATTTTTCTTACCATGGTTGTAGACATAGCAACGAGTGGTTAGCGATCAACTTAACTATCGCTAATACTACGATACTAAGCGAGAATGTAAAATCTATAAAGCACCACTGCGAGCAGGCAGAGGATCGGCGTAAAAAAGGAAAAAAAAGGAACAGGGATAAAGTTACATACTACGCAATTTACGAGTTTCCTACAGATATACCTTGACAAACAATTTACTGAATGCAGGGCGCCTTTAAATATTGGAGCACACTTACATTTAGGACAACGTTTCGAGCAAAACACAATAATCCGTGGGAACGTTCGAAGCAGTCCCGTTCTCGTTTCTTTCTCAACGTTTTCGTTATAATAGGACCTTGCCCGTTCAGAGGCAATATTCAAACAACGTGGTAAAAGTAACAATGGAAATAAAATAAAGTACGTTGCCTCCTTAAACTTTCCTTGCGGATATAAGTTAGAAAAAGAACATCGATTACGATCTTTCACGGTCTTAGAGAAACAGAAAAACGCACACGTCTATTATTACAGTTAAATAAAAGTAGGAAGAGATAAACGTAGAACGAAATAGGAGAAGAAAAGGGAACAAGGACGTGAAAATATAACAGAGAATCGGAAATAACGTTTGCGTTTAGCCGGAATAGGCAAACAGATCAAGAAACGGATAGGCAAGGCAAACGTGTCGGCAAATAGGCAGAGAGTGGAACGAAGAAAGGAAGGAATAGAAAGATGGATAAAACGAGACTAGTGGAAAATAGAATGGAAGAGAATAGCGAGAGAGAAAGCGAGAAAATGTATCTTACCGGAAGCCCGTGACGGTGGTCCACAGTGTCCTGTGGTTATTTATCGAGGTGGTATGGAGTGCGGCAGTGGGAAGGAGGCCGAGTTACCGGTCCTCGGAGATACAGGCTCGCACTGCCACACAGTAACCGTTGGGACTACGCACGCTGTTGTCGTTGATCGATGATGTTGTGGTTGGTCGGTCGATCGAGCCCACGATTCGTCGTCGATCGGGGTGTCGGGATGGTGACGATGGCCGATGGCGTTTCGACCGAGCGAACCGAGCATTTTGATCGACCGTGTACGCATGTCAGAGATTGCCGGACGGTGCCGACCGAGAAAGGAGATGAAGAAAATGAACAAAGAGACAAAATTGGCAGAGCACACGCGCGGCGTTCTTCGTCAGCGGATCATGAGAGAAGACGAACACTCAGTATATAGTGGAGAACACGATCAGCGCATAGCTTTTGGCACTTGGCGTTTGATGGTTTCAACGTAAACGAGGAACCAGGCCTGATGAGGTGCGATATACAGGTTTTACATTGTTACTTTTTGTTTGTTTGTTTGTTTTTGAGCGTGTCGAGAAAACTCACAAAGAGCGGCGTGCAAAGGCACACATATGAAGGAACATCGGCAGCTAGAGCGGGAGAGAAGAAACCATGGCGCGATCGATCGCGTTCTTCGATCGCGTTCTTCGATCGATCCTTCTCCTCTCCTCTGTCCGCTTTCGACCTCCTCCGTTCGTGAATTCCTTTTCAACTTTGCCCAACTTAGCCTTTTTTTTTTTTGCCAATCACTTTGTTTCTCGGCCTTGTCGGATGATATCGGGTCGTTGGTGTCTCAGGCTGGCACAGGCGGAACGAGTACTCAGCGACAGGCAACAGCGGCGCAACAGCGATCGCACAGAGATGAGCACAGAGCACAGATCATTGCGACGAATGAACTTTTGGAAATGCCAGCTTCTCCAATGAATAGATAGACAGACAGACAGAGGTAGGATGACGCGATTTAGCACTGTCCGAACGCGAAACATCCGGCTCGTTCTAGCCGATCGCACTTTCCATATTGTTAGCGAGTGACTCGCTCGTTCCGAACGATTAATCCCTTTCGAACGTCGGCTAACTTCGGATTATCGCAAAACACGACAGAATTATCTTCGGCTCGAGTGAATCCACGTCCAAGTTTTCATTCTTCCAAATTACGTGGGTATGTACATATATGTATATATACATGGAAGAAAGTTTTCTCATTTCTCGGATCATGTTACGATGCGTGTAGCCGACTATCACGATATCGATGCCGCGTTAACAACAAAACGATCGAATAATAAATCTATCTGATTAATTCGTAACGAAGTTTACGCCAAACGCATTTCGAATTTCTGTCGTGCGTGTCGAACAAATTAAAGATAAATTGCGTTTAAAACAAATCGTAAGGGACTTGTGACGCCAATTTCCGCTGATATCGTTCGATGATCTATTAGTCGATGAAAGCACTGAATCGTCGTGGGTGTGTGTTTTAAATTAAGAGAACCGAGGAAAATAAATAGCGACACGTTCTATTCAGGCTAAATCGTTATACTGGTCCTTTAACATTAGTTACCGTTACGATAGACGTTAATGGTTCAGAAATCTTTATCATTTTTTCTTCTATCGATGCGTGAAAGAACGCAAGGCTCCCTTCCAGGCCGATCCGTTTCCGGCTCGATTAATTCTATCTTGCTACCATACGAACGAGAGGGCACACGGGGGCTAACTTGGACGAAAAGATTGTTAGGATACTTGTTCGCTCGGTCAAATCGCGCGATATCGATGGGACGTGATTACACGAAGGCACACGGAAAGGAGAAAGTAGAGAAACAAATAGACGTGTGAAGTAAAACGAGTGAGAGGGAGGAAGAAACATGATATATCGCACAGAAAACACATATAAGTGTAAGATAATAAAGGCTCGTGAATGATATATGGAAAAATGCACAAAAATGTACACATATGATACGGACCTACACGTATATTTATATATGTACAATAGTAATTTTCATCGAATCTATCGCTCTTATGTTCTTATTTTGTGCAGAGAACAAGAAATTTGGTTTCCAGTCGATAGACAAGTTGGTTTGGTCGAAAAGCGCAGGGAACTTATCTTCGCTCGTTAGAAATTTCGTTCTAAGAAATTTATCTCCTCTAACTTGTGTGATTCTGTATCTTAAAAGATTTATTTTCTCCTATTTGTTATCGATATTCTACGACACGGTATTATTATCAACTTTATGGATAATAATATTTCCACCAAAGCTACGTACACGCGCTGAAAGATAAGTTTCTCGCAGATATTTTCTACTCACCGCTCGAAATCTTGTCTTACCACGTAAGAAGAAGAAAAAGACGCAGCCGCAGCCGCAGCTTTTATGTTCCAGTGATCAATCGTCTCTAACGAAACGCGGCTTCGACGTAAGCAGCAATCGTATCGAATCGAATGAGATCGGATTAAATCGAATCATGGCGCCCGATAATCATTCTGCCCCGTCTAATTCGGTTTACCTTGCCTCTACACTCTATACGGATACATGTACGTCCGTGCACATACATTTATTCGCATGCGTACGATACGCACGGCGCCGGCCGACGTGGAAGATTCGATCCGCTGATCGGCTGGTGGACGAGGATGGATCGAGCCGACCGACGATCCAACGATCGAGAACGGTGGTGGTGAGAAAATAAGAGAGACAAAGACGAAAGAATATAGAAATAAATCGACGAGCGGGTGAAAGACAGTCAGACAGATATAGACAGACGGACAGACAGGCAAACAATTGCATGGATGAATGAACGAACTGACGGACGGACGAACGAATGGTTAGGCGAAATGATGGCCAAAAGAGAAGCAACGTAACCATACTCACGGCTCTCGCGCCTTTTGTCTCCTGTGAGACTCATCGTCCTGCCAAGCTCCCTCTTGGCCGCTTTCAGTGATCGTAGACCTTCTAGAATCTCCTCGGGGTCCCTCATCGGTCTGGTGAACGAGCTTCGTCGCCGGTCTCGGTTGTAGTGCACTATATTCGGCATATCGGCCTCTCCCATGCTTCCGCCTGCAAAATCGAACGTCACATTTTGTACGTTCGTCGAAGATTTTGCAGAAGCGAACTGCGTTATTCGGAAAATTTGGGGCAATCAGTGACGTAATATGAATATCATCGTTATTACAATTTGCTTAAATTCATGTTAGGCAGTAACCTAATCAACTTCGGTTTGGTAAAATAGTTTTACGTAACGGAGGGTATTTACTTTATGCAGAATCGATAAAAATGGTTGATTACCTTTTAAAATATAAATTACTTAGATAGAGTTAAATTAGCAATTTTAAGTTATAAAATACACGTTGCTGGTTTGTCCTCTTTTGCTTGTAATATTGTACAGTTTTCATATTCGTATACGATCAAATACACTCGTGTAAGTTGAAATACATCTCCGTAGATATTTCAAATGTTTAGTAAAAGAACTATTAATCGTTCGGGATATTTCACTGCTTTTTAATACACGATATTAAACATCAGGCAGACTTTTTCTAATCCGCTGAAGCAATATTATTTTAGAAAATCAAACACTGAAAATCGTTTTACGTTAACAAGATTCGTAGTTAGTAATGCTTTGAAAATACTCGTAGTTGATGAAAGTACTTGAAAGACCGACATCGAAAATTAGTTGTAAAATTAGTTTAGCCTGTAAGCTTCCGCGCACTTTGAAGTAAGTATTCAGAAATTGAGTAGATCGAAACGAATTAGCGAAGTCCAAGGATAATTATGAAATCGAAGACACTGCAAATAGAATTTTCTCGTTCGAGAACAAGGACATGAAGGAAGAGAAGTACCATGGATGACCTAAAATTTCCACGACGATATCTCGTCTCGTTGGAAGTTTGATTTTCAACCCTGACCCGGTTTTTATAACATATAATGCCGAAGTCAAACAAGCTTGATTCGATCCGATCTAGATCCAACAGGTTTGTTATTCTGTTTGTTATTCTCTTCTCAAGGGGTGTTCGGCGAATAAAACATTATTTGTATTATCATGAAATTTTCGAAAAGAAACGACAATATCTACGACGTTAGTATCAAGCGTGATGGAATTTTTATTAAAAAAATTAGAAATAAGTATCTTACGAATTATTAAATTATTTGTAATTGCTACGATTGGAGAGAAGCGCATATTTTACAAAGAATTGCACGTTATACAGATTCATACGGTACTCGATAGGGACTTTTGTTCTTCGCAATATTCTTCGTAAATTGAATAGTCACAATTTCGTCATGCGAAAATCTTCTTTGAAATAATAAAATAGCACGCGTATTTTAAATTTCCTGGAAAATTCTCTACCTCTCTGAACTTTGAGACGTAGTCTGCTGACAATTTATTTCACTTTCTATATTTTATGAATGTAGCGAGAACTTTCGATACAGAAATAAAAAGGTTGAAACGCCCAACGAATATTCAGTGAAATACTGAGAACTGGAAAATAATGGTCTCTTGCTCGGCCTTTAGATTACAATATATGTTCTCACATTTATATTTGACTTTTTCCAGATATCGACGTTTCCATTAGCTACTTGCGTTTCACATATATTTGTTTCCTGATAGTGTTCCGCCATTCATAGGAATGAATATTGTAGAATGCAGAAATTACAGGAATTTATTCAGTGCATTTATTACTACTTTTAATTTTTCAATTTCATCATTTTCTAGGCAAACGTGGCAACGTGCACGTAATAGCGATATTTAAAAACATTTTCACAGCTATGTGAAACTTATAATTTCTTTACTACATTTATATATTCCTTTTGATCGATTGATTTACATGTATTACGTGCCTTCACGGACAGTTAGTTGGTACGGTAGCTAATTAAAAATCACGTGTGTATATGTAAAGCTTTTGAAGCCTATAGAGCTAGAAGCCTCATTTATAAATCCGCGAAATAATTAAAATTACAAATTAAACGCGATGCGAACGTTCTGCTTACTAGATGAATATTTACTGTTAGAAATTCTCAAAAATAGCTCCACGCGTCTGTGTCATAATCCCGGGCAACTGAATAGATTAGGAACAAGCTAGGACCGAACATACGCTAAAACTGCAAAAAAAAAAATCGATACAAATAAAAATCCGGATCCAATTCCAAATATAGAACCGTAAAAATTGAACAACAGTTTGTTATAACTTTCTGGATTCGTCCAACGTGATCTGTTCGTTAATTTTTACACGTACCAAGTTAGCGAATACTTGCCATTTTGCTGAATTACATGCTTCAACAGCAGTCTTATCGCGTAGAAAATTTTTCACCTGTACGGCTAGACTATTGAAACGTATGCACGTACAGACATAAAAGAACCAACGAACGTGCACTTACGTTTACTATCGGTGCCGCCTTGACTTTGGAAGCTGCTTCTTCGGCTGCCGGGCAAGGATCTGCTGTAATCTCTGTTAAGTTCGTACGGTTCGACTTCAAGCTGCTCGGATTGGCTGGAACCTCTCCTAGAATTTGCATGCCAAGCGTGATCCGGGTGCAGGTAACCGAGCTCCGGACTTCCGCTGTCGCTTTGTGTATCGTCACTGTAACTTCTTTCGCGCAGTTCCGTCTTTCGCAGTAACCTTTGGGCAATTTCCATTGAAAGAGAGCCACGGGGAGAACAGTACGGCGATTTGCTTGCGCGAAGGCCGCGGGGATCTTCTAGCCGATACCTGCAAACGATTCCATTCCGCTCGTGAATTGTGTCGTAGTAGGTCGTTCTTACGTACGGTACGAAGCTTAAGTTGGTGCAATTGTAGAAGAGACGAGAAAGTAGCGCGCTGTTTCTCACGGATCGTACAAACTCTTAATATTGCTAGAATGCTCAATACGATATTTTGGATAGCATTCGTACGCCGTGCGCTTTTGAACATTTCGTTTCCTTCCCGAAAATTACATCGTCTGTCGTACGAGTCACCAGATATCATCAAGTCGTACCTATTAAAATCGTACTCGTAGTTTATTTAAGAGGAACATTTTCTAAGATGCAACGATGGGACTCGCGACTACGAAACGACAAATATGAAACGAACAACGAGTTATATCGTTACAGGTGGCTTTAAATTGCAACGATTATACAATAAATTGCAACGATTATATATCACCGAGAAGGTGAACGGTAACCGTACCTATTATTCCTCGGGAAAAATACTCACCAAACGGCTCTATCGTTTTCGAGAGCTCGCTGTAAATCGACGCTGCATTCGCCGAGGAAAACATTATCGCCATCGGGACAGAAATCCCAGAGAGTTACTTCGATTGCTCGCTTCATCAAGCTCTCCCCATCGACTCCGGAGAACAGCAATGTCGCATTCCAAATTGGCTTTTGACTTGGCTCGGCGACCGCGGTTTTCAAAGTAATTTGATCAGCGCTGAAACGTATAATACCGGGCCATTGATATCGAATATGCCACGAAACGAATTTACGATAGGAAAGATACGCAGAAAGCACGGAGCTATTTGATTATTTCGAAAAGAGGGCGAAACAATTAAGTTAAGGAAGCGTGGAATATTGCCCGCATTCACTCGACATCATCCGATTTCCATTTATTTAGAACGTTACAGAATCATTTGAATGGAAAAAGGTTCAAAGCCTATGAAGGAGTTGGAGATTATTTCTCGTTGAAGTAACAAAGCCTCGGTTAACAAGAGATTGAAAAGCTTATGAGACGTTAACAAATAATAATAGAGATCGTGACTAGAAGCTTACTGATATAATGTATCATCCTATAAACATAATACAGAAATAGCTGCTATAAATACGTAGCTAAATATACGAATATGCTTGGAAATTCATTTATTATTTAGATAAAATTACTCGCTTCCTTACAGTGTTATTCCCTACGAATGACAATTAATAAGATAAAGTAATTGGCGAAGTAATCGTTGAGAAGGTCGTGCAAAAGATTTCCAAGATTTTAGTAGATCGATACACTGTTTAGCAAAAACTGTGCCAACGGCGTATAGAGTTTTTGTAAAGGCGTGATTAAAGTAAGCACGTAGCTGAAAACGTGCGTGGTCGCAATAGTAGCGAATGATCCAATTAACCTTCGTCTGGTTAAAAACGCTGTTTCTTCTAATTATTATTTATACGATAATGAAGTCTATAGTAGACGTTGTGCGTTCTAGCGTTAAAAAAGTAATGTAATATTAACGACGATCTAATTACCGCGCTAATGAAAGTTCATGATTTGTTCTCAAATAAACTCTTACCAAATCGGGACTAGAACCAATTTAGCATAGGCTTCCGGTAGTGTACCGTATCCCGTGTCTTCTCTGGGGCACAAGTCGTCTGCCATGAAAACAGAAACGATCAACTCCTTGCGGTCCGCCTCGTACGAAACTTGAATCTGTACCCGGCCCGTCACTTGCTTCTCTTTCGCGATTTGTTCCTAAAATAGAGGAGACGAAGATGAAGATCCGCCGCTTCTAACGACGACGATCAATAAGGCTAATGGCGAGTCTACGAATGAACAAAGACGCGATCTCCGTTTCCGTGAAATCGAAATCGTGGACCCGATATCATGACGATCGGATCAGCTTGGCAGAGCGTAAGAAAGATTAGTGGAAAGATCGAACGTCTATGTTACACGCGTATCTCCTACGTGAAAATTAGAAAGCGGATTCATTCCCTCATGCAGAAGCGACTGGTGGAGAAATCGTTGTGAGTAAGGCAAAAACGAACAAGAGCGAGCAAACTATGTGTGATGCACGTAGTACAGATGGTTCTGATCGTGTGAAGATTAGAATTGCGCGAGAGCCGCGTTTATGTTTAACAACTATAGCTACGAGAGCATGGTAGCATGATATCATCAGTGATGAACAACATACATAGTCGCTACATTTTTCTGTACGATAATTTTGATTATTTTTTATTTACTTTGCTGCATTTCATAGATAAGAGATGAAAATATTCGTTACATGCGGTGATTTACGAATACTGTCGTTAAATGCTTCGTTATATATAGAAATGTATTCAGGTTAAGAAGAATTTTTGATAAATTTTTGATTGATAAGAAAGGAATTTTTGTATGATAGGCGGAGGACAATTTTACATATTTCTACTTTCTTAAGTGGAATTGCCATTGAATTGACGCCCGAGTTTAAAGCTTGTGGTTATCTGAACAATGGTAACTGGAAGTAATTCTGCAAATACAAAGAAAAATAATGAAAAATGAAACGTTTCAGCGATAAGTTTTCTGTGCGAACTTTGTAACAGACGTTTCTGGGTTCAGATAGATTCACAGGTGGTCACTGGGCTGGCTTTTCGTAGCGGTAAAGTTAATATGTGCAAATGGAATTCGAGAATAGAGCGAAACGTATAAAATAAAAGCTGCCTGTCCGCTGTGAAACGTATTTTGTATGCATTTTCATTGAAAAACATATTTCCTCGCAGTATCTGCATGTATCTTCTTTTGACTCTTTTTAATATAAAAATTACATTGGATTGTACAAAGGTGAAACGCTTAAAAAAAGACAAATAGCAATTCCATTTAAAATTCATCGTACTTCGTAACCTCGCCAATTCTGTGTCAATAATTTTATAACGGTCACGCCAATAGTTATATTATAATCACAAAAGTTACAATTTTTTAAAGAATTTTACAAAAGAAGAATTTTAGGATTTCAACGATATTACCATTTTTCTACATATTCTATTCAAACTTACGATTTGATCTCAAAATTTGATCAATGTTCTTAATTCTACCAAGGCATGCAACATGCTGAATCGCAAAGATATCCTGAATACATCCATGAAAACGTTTGAAAAGTGCTTTCGTAAGATATCTTTATCGGACATTTTACCATTGGAAATACAAACTTTGCTCCTTGTTCTCGTATAATCCAAGCTACGATATAGCGAGATTGTGAATTATTGCACGATAAGCGATATTGATCGGTGTCACCGGTATCGCTGTTTTCTCTTGCAGAAAATCTCTGAAATTTTCGTCCCAACGATCGAAACAACCGTAACTCTCGCTACGCCATGTCATAGCCGGAATTATAATCATTTGAACTCGTCGTATAGAACTGTTGTAATTTTAAGTAGCAAGAAAACTGTTATTCAGGGATTATGAAACATCCAATTGAACGATCATTGTGCATCACTGATCTGTACGATACAGCCAAGAAAAAGGTTCGTTTCCTTCGATCGCAACAAATGGACGTCAGTTGGCATTTCCTGATTTCCCGCTCCTCTTCCGATCCATTGGTCGCTGACGAATTCCTCTTCGTTCTTATCGTCTCATCTCGTCCGTACCGTTTCCTTTTCTCAATTTCCTTGTATCATGTAGTGAATAAGGCAACGTTGATTTCGACTCTTTGCCTTGTCTTCCCGCACGTACCGTTTTCCCGGACTGTACGTCTGCTTTTTACGTCTATTTAACGCGTTCAATGAACTACGCAAGCGAGGTGTGCGTGTGGTCGCGGCGCTTTTTCGGCCTTAAAGTTTCCATTGACGTGCAGTCGACGCTCGAGCGGGACACAGGGTAGCGGAAACGCAACGAACGCAAGCGAAAAAATGATCGGCCGTCAAAGGAGTGTTCTGTGAAATTTCGATGAAATTTTGCTTACTCGGAAAATTTGACGGTTTTTCGATCCCCTGATTTTTTGCTCGCATAGAAGGTGAACGCGATTCAATTTTTCGTGCCTCCTCCCGGTCGTCTCTTTTAACGACCAGCGCGTTCAAAGGTTACGCAAAAACGGCGACGAACGATACAGTGATCGTAAGCACGTATTTTCACGCTTATTTTACATTCGAGTTAGCGAACACCTTTAAAGCCGAAGCAGAGTCGCGCGAGAAGCGTTGGTGTTGTATGTGCAAGGCTACGATCCTTCTAGCATACGCTTTCCCTTGTTATCGTCGTTAAACATGCGTTTCGAAACTACAAAAGGTTACGGAAATTGAGACGTTCGATATATAGCTTTTCCAGTTACGTTGAGATACCTGAGACGATATCGCGAACCTTTGTATTCTATTTCCAATTATTTTTCAATTGTCAATTACAATAGAAATAGAAGATGTTTTCGTATCGTCAGAAAGAATTCTTCGGGCTGATTATACTTCTGAATATAAATTGAGCTTTCAAATAGCCAATACTTTCTGAGGTATTCTAATCGACCAACTTGAAATTTTAAACGCGGTGCCGAAGTCGTAGATTTCTTGCGTTACCAACATTTTCATAGTAATTATAAATTAGATACCGTAGCAGTTTAACGATCGTTTCAACGTATCGTTAAATATTCGTGTTTCGATCTGTTACATACACTACGTGTAATTACTTGACAAAGTATCATTGAACGATAAAAATGTTATAACAGCAATAACGTTAGATATACAAAATTATCCAGACCTTTCGTCATTCCACGTGCTGTTCAAGCTGGTAAAGTTCATAGGTCTATTTATGGAATTCATTGGCGGATGTAAATTCAATAAAATCCGTTAAATTTAACCTGACGTTCAATTCATTTATTTCAGCTAATTCCGTCTGCATTGATAATTGACTGCAGTCTACTGGATTAATTAATTACGTGCTGTATGACGTCTGGTTTCAGGCTGTCTATTTATTTGGATTAACGTGTGCGACCAACTTAGCACAGGCTATTCGTACATTTCATTTGAATGTTCGCGTCTGTAATACAAAGTGAGATTTTTGTAGACAAGTAACGTGTCGGAAATATATCTTACAATAAAAACAATAAGAAATTACGTATATAAGTAATTTAACATATATCTATTAATATGATTTGTTGTTGTAGCTGTTTTGCGAATAATGCAACTATTCTTCGACTTTTACTCTTTCCAATAATAAGCTGAATTAATTGGAACAAAAATTTCGTATCAAAATTTATGAAATCGTCTGCAAGTGGACAAAGTCATATCGTTTCTTTTTTTTTTTTTTTTTTCTTTCTATTTTATACAAATCTACATTCTTTTATCGCGCACTTTAGCCTCCACCTGATGCTGCTATTAATCGAGAAAATATTACTCCCTCCTCAGCCTCGTTTCTTACAAAGTAAACAACATGAAAGTGTTGGCAACTTATAATCTACTTCCAAGAAAATCGTTCGATATTCCGCGAGGGAAATCAATCGATCAACGTTATGCCACACGTGCTTCGATAGCACTTGGCGCGTTAAACGTATCATGATGGATTTTGCGAGAAGTTGGATTCAGAGACGCGATTCTTTCCGAAATCGAGTGGCATTCTTTCGATATTCTCACTTCGTTCGACATTTCCAACCGATTAGATTGCAGGGAAAGCGTAAGCCAAACGCCCGCGATTTCGTGCTCGTGTTATTTCGTCCGAACGAGTCAAGGGCTCCGGAGAATTTTCAAAAAAGTCCCTTTAGCACCGGCCGATCGATAAGAAAGTTTCGGACGTTTGGCGCACGTATACATAGTTTAGCACGAATTTGCTGTTCGTGTAAAACTGTGCGCTTGAAAACAAAAACAAAAATCGGTACGTGGGTAGGTAGATGTACAAACAGCCAGATAGACGAACAGGTAGAGACAGAGAGCGAGAAAGAGAAGAAACACAGAGAGAGAGTGAGAGAGAGGGGAGAGAGAGAGAAGAGAGAGAGAGAGAGAGACGAGAAAGGAACGTAGAGCGAAAATAAAAAAGAACAGGGAGCGGAAGAGAAGAATGAAGATTAAACCCTTCGTTTCGTATGTGATATTTTAAATGTAATAGAATGAAAGTTTGTAATAAGTAGAATATGTAATATAAATCTACTGTATATAATATATATATATATTAAAGTAGAAATTTCGTTAATTTAGAAATTCTGACTACAGATTTTAAAATAATTTACGCATTCATCGAGAGAGAATAGATTTCTTCGTTATACTAGGACATCCGATACGTAATGTCGTTTTAAATATCTAAATATGATAGAACAACGATAATACGATGTATTATTATCACTTAAAGTAGAGTACGCTGAAGGACGACAATCTCCTAAGGGACATTATTTGCAAAAACTATCTGTTATTTTTTAGATAACTTTCTAATCCCCCTTTGAAGAATTTTCTGTCTCTGCGACTAGAAAAATGATTTAATATCGATTCTGAAACGATCCGTATTCCTAAACTGGATTTTATTTAGAAAATTGTACGCTTAACAAATGCATAATCTGCTGTTGCCAGATCAGGAGAATATATCAAATATGTTATTAATTCCAAGAGAAATTTCACTTTTTATATGCTTTCCGAATTGCTTTTACCGAAAGAACACGTTGTTACGAAAAGAAATTTCTTCGAAGTCTGCTAAGTCCAGTCGTTTGCCCACCAAAGCTGCCTGTAATCCGTCTAATTGTTCAATTAATGTTCATAGTGATTTCACTTTGATTCGAAAGTTCGTCATAAATCATCCAACGTATATCGTAGCAGTAACAAGAGGTAGCACTGTATATCGGAACA
Source organism: Bombus confusus (assembly GCA_014737475.1). Taxonomy (NCBI): domain Eukaryota; kingdom Metazoa; phylum Arthropoda; class Insecta; order Hymenoptera; family Apidae; genus Bombus; species Bombus confusus. The sequence goes on from JACXIV010000097.1 coordinate 6,215,294, forward strand.
GAGACGATGGTCATTGTCTTTTACGGCTACAATTATTACAAAGAATTTATTTTACACCCTTTGTTACTATCCGATCTAGAAACGGGTGATTTTACTGCCACTTTCGAGGAAGAAGTACAAACACACGCGCGTTCGAGATGATTCCCTACTGAAAGTCTGCTGCAGAATCCATTTTTCTATCTCTGATGGTTTTCCGATATACTGTAGGTGGTTTGCGCACCATGCTATCGACGAAATTTAATGTTTTTACTATTTCTTGCGTGGTCGAACATCTTGAACTAATCATTTTTATCTTTCGTTGTTAAATTGAACGACTAGATCTTGCGTTGCCATAAAATTCAAAGTTATCTGCAAAATTTGTCCTTTAACATTTCCTCGCTTTTTATCCTCTTCTGCGTAAATTTCAAAAACGTTCTATCGTCTTTCTTAAACCTGCAAGGTAATAAAAGACCTCGCTTAAACATGTACGACATACATATTTCAGCACTTTGCTGCGTTCGAAAAATGACCTGAATACTTGAAACGTTTGATTTAGAGCGAAGAATGGTTGTTCTTACGCAGCTTTAATTTCGAATCTCCCAAACGTACAACGTATCATTGAACGAGAATAAGAAACGACATTACTTATAGAATGGCCTAATATGAAGGAAGAATTAAACAAATACAGAGACATACAATCTGAGAATTTGAATGTGGAATTTAATCTTGTGCTTCCTATAGATACCAAGAATTCCTTTCGTTTACAGCCGTATCGCTATGTGCCTTTGGTGCTCAAACTGTTACTTTAACGTGAGATCTTACATCGAATTAGCTATGCTAATCACGTTCTCATGCTTCTTCCATTCGTTGTCCTCTGGTCTCGTGAAACGAAGAAGCAAGGACAGCAAACGGAAGAAAAGAAATCAACGTAACACAGGAGGCTCGAAGGAAAACGTTCGAAAGAAACTATAAGAGCTGATCGCTGCTAAACGACGAAGTAGCCATACCTAAACGACAGTAGGAAACAAAATAGATAATGTAAAACGAAAAGAAGGAACGCAAGGGACGAGCCGCAAAAGAAAATGAACGCTAATATAACAACTAGAGTCGTGCCAGTTGGGAGAGAGTAGCATGGAGGAGGGCCAATATGCTAAGTTTGTTTCAACATGGACAACTTACATTTCCTTTTCTTTTCTCTTTCGTCAGCGGGTCTATTTCTCTTTTAGTCTCTTTTTCGTAGCCATACAATTTCTTTAAGAGAATGGGTCAGGGAAAGCGGCGAAACATGGGAAGAACGGCAGAAACAGTTATCGGCTATACACAGTGAAAGTTTCGGGCTCACAGAGAAACAATAAATGGACGAATGTCGATGTGGTGAAGAGACGTCGCCGGAAATGAACGTGAGACGTAGTAACAGAATTTACAGGTACAAAGAAACAGATGCCTCGTGCAGCTTCGTAGAGCCGTATAGAATAGTATAGAACACTGAATCTTGTGTGTAAAAAGGGAGCAACAGGGAAGTTCACAGGTGAAAAGAAAAGCAGAGTGAAAGAGAGGATGGCGAAGAAAGGCGCGCGCACGCACACGCGCATCCGCTCTAACCACTCGCGTCTCCACTCGCACGATATGCACGTGCGTCCGTATGCTGGTACACGTGTACAAAAGTATCTCTGATCGGTTCTACCAACGTACATTTACATTATTTACGTATATTTGCACATTTTTCCTCTCTCCGTCGCGCGCGTCCTGTCTTCGTACACGTTCACACGTATGTATGTATGTACACCACCGACGAAAAGTTTGGAAGCATTAGCGTTTCTCAGGATCTTTTATATCCCTTCGTTGCAGTATAAATTGCGCGATGTTAAACGAAATTATTCAACATATGGGAAAGTATAGTTTGGCGAATAACGATTCTCGTCGATATTTATAAATTGTCGCCAGTCATCTAATAAATTTGTAAAAAATCGTAAGATAAAGATACACCACGAAGCTTCTCGCAGAAAAGTCTGTAACAATCACATTTTTCTATAGAAACACTTCCATGAATATCTTTCCTTCGTTCCTCTATCTTGGTTACTGTAAAAGTCTTCTACTACGTAACTTCGTGTAACAATCTATCGCGACATTAAACCGACTTCTCGCTTTAACTACGTACCTATGGTGCAAAACCGGAAATTATCATTGGCATGGAAGATGCGTCGTCCGTTTCTCATCAGTCGAGCATTACATCGCTGCGAAACTTTCTGTCGGCAGTACACGCTCAAAGAAAAGTGCAAAAAAGGAAGAAAAGAACGAGCGAAGAAAAAGATGGAGCGCCTGCACGCGCGACTGCAGCTGGAACTTTCGCGCGAGAGTTTCCCTCCTATGTACCTTCGTTTCTCTTTTGACTTTATTTCCAAGTTTATTTCTTCTCTTCTATTGTTTATTCTCTGAGTTTATTTCTATCTTTACATCCGGTTACACAGATTCGGGGACGATTCGCCTGAATTATTAGATTCTTCAGGTTCCTCGCGTCGAGGACGTGCAACTGCATTGTTCTCGCCCGCTTGCAACGATCAACTACCAGCTACTTAGAAGTAAATGTTTATTGTTTGTGGATCATCGACAGCGAAAGATATTCGGAAACGTGGTGTCCATGTGTCTGTGTCTGTGTCTGTATATTTCTGTGTGTCTTTGTGTGAGCTTCGACAGGAACATGGTCAACACGTCAGTCGAGAGCTCGGATCGAGACGGAATATCGAGCGATTCAACGGAATATCGTGGGACGAAAGCGGAAGAAAGGAGAAGAACGGCGACGACGCAACTCGCCCCAACTGACACTCTCGTGTTCCGTTCTCTTTTCGTAGTCGGACGGTAACGCGCGACTAAAGGGATCTTTTCGGTGCTTCGAGCGGGGTCGACTCACACACACTCTCTCTCTCTCTCTCTCTCCCTCTCTCTCTCCCTCTCTCTCTCTTTCCTGCCACGAAATGGCAGACGGGGAAAGCGGTGCTGTAACGTTCGTTCTCTCTCGCCAAGCTTCCAGGAGATTTCGAGGTTTGCTTCGGGCATATTCCGCTCTGTATTTTCCGCAGCGGACCGCATACGCTCGACGACATACACTTTCCGTCTGACTTTCTTCTTCGTCAGTCGCATAGAAACTAAAGGATCGTCGAGCGGTATGCGGCCGAAAAGCGCAAGTTTAGTGTGAAGATTCGCGTCTCCTTCGTGTTCTAGTTTATGAACGCGGTGCTCGCTTTTCTCTACTCTCTACTACGGTTACACATAAAACCGGTGCACGGACGCACACGTTTCTTAGCGTTTATCTAGACCGATTGTCGTGCGCTCCTCCGAACAGCGTCAATTCATCGTGTAAAGCAACGAACGAAGTAACCTTGTATAGTCAAAGGGAAGCGCGCTACAACGAACGCGATTACGCCGAAAGCATCTGCGTATATATAGCTTTCTCCAACGATAAGAACGAAAACATTGATCGTTACGGAGGAAAAAGGAGTGTCGTAACGATACGCTTCGCCGCTCCAAATTTCAAAGCCAGCGTGCAGAACCGTAGAAATGCCGGTGCAAAGAAGTTTCGTTGCAGCTAACTCGGCCACCGTGCTACTTGCTCCATTGCATTCCGACAAATTCCACAGAAACGTTATCGTTCTACTATTGCATCTTTCTAAATGTTCTAGTTTCGGTACATAATAGCGCATAACGGTTAAACGTTCATTTCATACGGTTTTCGTCGTTCTATTATACGTATTGAATGGTAACTTCGCTTTAAACTGTGTCCATCTGAAGCGGATTTCCTTCAAGCTACGTACGAGTACTTGAATTTATGTTAAAACGAGCAGACGCAACGAATCTGCCTGGAAAACCAATTACATCCGTACGTTCGTTTGAGCGTAGCCCACTCGACTCTATAATTACGATCCTTTGAAGTATTCCGCATTAACTCTCTATTTCTACGTGAAGATATCATCAACTACGGAGAATAACTGGATATTATTTTTTCTTCGAAACGTTAAATATCCATATCTAGAATTATTTTGTAAACTTTCAACATTTACTGTATATTTCTATTTAAAACCATCTCTACCCAGAAATTATGAAAGGAAACTGACGTCATTACGATTGCTACACCGAACGGATTTACGCTTGTCGAATAGTTTATTGCGAAATCCTTTCGTTAAATGGAAATAACGTGGTTACGCGTATAAAGCGTCGCCGAACTAAATATAAAATTTCATCCCATTCAACGAGGCTGACTTCGATTGACGTCAGAGAGTGAACGCGCCTGCTGGATGGCCGACGTCAATTCCATAAGTGTTCGAATGAAGCGAAACCGTCGTTAACTGACGTTAGCCATCCCAAAGGGATGTATTTGTTCTAAAATCAGTAACCTGAAACACGCGAATTCAAACGTTTCGAATGTTTCACGAACGAAACGCAAATGGCGCAAATATCGATAAAAAAAGAAACGTTGGAAAATAAATTTCTTTGATATAACCATGACCACACGTATGCCACGCGTATACTCGAAAACTCGTGTCTCTTTGTACATTTCAAATTATAAAAGCGTACGATTTAAAAGCATAAAAATCATCGAGCTTTCGTATTTCGATAAAAGATAGAATCTATCGTGTTCGAAACGTGCTTCGTAAATTTCTTCGCGTATTTTTCAATTGTAGCAAAAAATATTTTACTTAACATAAATTGATACAGATAATATAGGAAGAGTTGTTACTTTTAGATATTTTAACTTCTTGACTCAGCGGTTCTGACGTGATACATTATATACTTACTTATATCTTTCTATAGCCAAACGTTGTAGATAGCTGACGAACGTGTTTATCTTAACATTAATCGTGAGTTACGTTTCATGTCGTTTCTTGATACATTCGTAAACCTTTTGCAACGTAGGGCTAGTGTGTGATATTCTCAGAATATATAGATATTTTCGCACTCTAACTAGATGTAATTACAATATTTCGGTTAGATTACCGTAATTATACACCATGAACGAAATAATTAGCGCCACGTTAACCGAATACCTGCTACGTAACGTAGTAGCTTTGTGTAACGTAATTGTAAATGCGCAATGTGATGTTAACACGATGATACGGATATATAATTTGTAACAGAGTATCCTGTATTATTCGGATACACTTTCTTAATTGAGTTTCGCTACATGACAGCTTGTTGTGTCCAATAACAATGTCCAGTGGCACGAGTTACCTGCAACCTTTGTTTTCTGCTTTGAAACCTTACTCGTTACAGTCGTATGTAACTTTGGCCAACTATGAAATTTCGAGCCTATAATATCGAGTAATATGTTAACATCAGAAAGTAAGATTCTGAGATCCAGTATCTTGCAAACTGCTTCTGATATACGTGATTACAATAATTCTTACGAGAAACACCGAGACACGAAAGCGACACCTACGTAATTAGAAGAAGAATCATCTACTGATTTGGTCCTGTGTCGTATTTACTTGTAATATTACGTCAAACTGCAAATGTATATTTTGCCTTTCGAAACTTCTACGGAGATTCCGGTTACTCTCTTTCGTTACACAGTATCTCTACGAATTAAAAGTTGAATGTGAAATTTACAAATTCCTTTTCCGTTTTCAACCGTAGCTCTTAAGTTTACGTTCTCTTCGAAGCCAGTTGAAAGTTTAACAGAAATAAGACGGGATTTCAGCCGTTTGTTTTTCCTTCGCGCTACGAATACATACATCTTTTAAACTTAATTTCCGCGCGATCGATGAAACACGAAGCTGCTCTCTCCCGACAACGAAGAATATTTGCGCAAAGAATGCCAGGAATTCGCCGACTTATTAAATGCGCGAACAACCAAGTGGCTCGATCGCATTTTTCCCTTTGCCATCGACCTGACTTCTCTATGATCGATCCGTAATATCCTCGGCGTTCCCCGGCCAAATTACCAAACCAGATGCTTTCCGCTTCGGCGATAACGAAACACGGAATCCATCAGCTCTTCGTTCAAGAGCAACGCGATATTAATCGTTTCGTTTCTTTCATTGAAAGCAACGAACCGAACGAAAGTTAAGAAGAAGGCGAAAACATATAAAAGATCGCGCGACTAATCGATAAAGTAAATTACTTCCCTGGTCGAACGAAGGTTACACTTTAAAACTCTCTCGTAGCTTCAACTTAACAACGATCTTATTTGTATACGACGTACACCTATTGTCAGAGACCCTGTATAATTATTTACAGATCCATCGAGAAACAGAGACACATATTTGATGATACACGGTGTATACAGGTAACGTGCTTGATCAAAGAACATGTAAGTATCTGTCATACAAAGAGTGATAGGAAAGTCGTTCGAGTATCAAGCAAGCCCGACAGTTGGCCCGAATTATAGTTCACACCGATGCATGGCTGATTCTTAGCTAAATAGCACCTAAACTCGATACGAGAAAGCGTATTCTCTTTCTCGTTCGTGGTTCTCGATAGTTTCTAACCGGAAGATTACGTTGTCCATGACGCACGTTATCGAACGAGACATCGATCCAAAGCACATATACGTATTAACTTGAATAAGTTGATCGGAAAGGCTCAAAGTTACGGAAACGTCACGATTTAGTTCCATTTATTTCTACGCCTATATTATTCCTAAATCCGTTGCGAAAACCGAAACGTGTTCACGCGTCGGTAATAGTCGGTGATTTTTCCGCAAGATAGAACAGAGGAAACGTTTCTTTGTACTTTGTTGGAGAAAATGATGCAGATTCTAAAGAGGAAACCATCTTATACCTTTTGCTTCGTTCGAACTCTGTCGTGATCGTACAAACGCGAATTCTTTTAGAAATATCTTTCCTCCGTGTTGAAGAAATATGTTTCCTAAATGTGTATAAATTGAATGGTCCATATGATCGAACGATTTTATGTTTACCACGCATCGAATATTGATACGCAACTAAAGCTGAGAAATCAAACGTTATGGTAATTATTTAACTGATCAATTAGCGGGTAATTAATTAGCTGCATTAATTTGTCTGATATGCACGTCGAGCGGAGCAAGAGCTAGCACGCGTTTCTTATTCTTTATTTCGAAAAGTCGATCGTTTCATGTACGTGAAAATATAGTTTCTGCTAGGAAATTTTTATAAAGCGTAGAATGGACAGTAATTTCGTTTGTTACAACGTGTTGATTTGATATGTATCGTCGAAAATTCGTGTCACGCGAAACATATTGAAATTGATTAAATTTGATGATACTCTATTTCTAAAAAGGGTATTCCAAAGATCATTAACGCGAGTTAAATACTCTCAAACGTCTGAGAATGCGTATTTAACTTCATATATTGTATAACATTGATGTAAAAGTACATTTTATACCGTCGAGTAATCATTTACATACTTCTTCAAAAGATTTACATGCTGCTCAAAAATATCCGAAAAGTCAGGAACAATTTTATTCTTCGTTTTGCGTATTAAAGAATATCGCGACACGACAAAAGTTTTAAAAGCCAATGAGATAACGACGTTAGTGTTCGCGCATCGCCAAACCACGTGTGACTGTTTCACTGTTTAAATTCTTTGTCTATAAACCGTTTAATTTTTAAACTCAACCTCATGACTGTATCGAAAGACGATAAAAAGTATTCCAACGATTGATGTAGTAATCTTTATTCTGTTGATTTCATAAGAAAATCGCAAATAAATTAATTCCAATTTCACGTCATTAATTTGTATACTTTGGTGACACCAATTATTAATGTTATAAATCCACCGAAGCATGTAGATATGCATTACTCACAAGAGCAGTGTACGTCGATTGAAACGTCCAATTTCTTTCGCGTATAAAATTTAAACGAAATACAGAAGGAGGCAATAACAGTGAGCGACTGAAAACATTTTTTAGTTTACAGTTGTTTATGAAAAACCGACGAGAACGGTAAGTTGCTAAAATGAAAATATTCTCTTTCCTTTTCGATACAAAAGGTGTATAAAATTTGGTCTCAGTTATATCTATAGATATTGCGTCCCTTTAACGAGGTGCGCCAGAATTGGAAATTTCACGGTAACTGAGGAAAATCGCGGTCATCCTCGTTTCATCGAAAACTGCGCGCTCGCGTGGCGATTTCAATTTGCGTCGTTCCGCGGTTTCATTACGAAATTCATTAAATTCAGAACCGATCGGCGGTTCGGCAAATATTTACGATTCACTCTCGCGTTCTAATAAACGCAGCGTGTACACGCAGCGCAAATTTGTCACATTACCGATCGTAGAAATAGAACGGATGCAATTTGCAAGCGAACATTTTCCACGAAGCAGAGTTCGAAACGTTAAAGCCACTTGGAACTTAGGTCGGGAAATTCCCCCACTGCGTTAGCGCATTAAAATTCAATGTACCCGTCAACGATTTCTTCGCGAGGCAGAGAATTTCAACGATGATTCGCCTTGGCGAGATAAAACTGCGAAGAAAGTGGAGCAGAGAGGCGAAAGGGAAATTCAAAGAAAATTCGACTTCGATAGTTCGAGTTTCTGCGGGATCCTCCGTTCTTTCCGCAGACGAATCGCTGAAAATCGTTTCTTCCTATCCTCTGGTTCGTATCGTAAGAGCACGCGTCATTACTTACATGGAATGTAGCGTTTTACTAGTTTGTCAAATCCGCTGTCGTCGTCTCCTGTTGTTTTATATAATCGTGGTACACGTGGTACACGTAGTTCAATGCATGTAAGCATATAAATACGTACGTAACAAGTAAAATGGCTCGGTAGTCGCATCGGATACGGATCATGAGATATATACAAAGCGAAAGACCGAGAGAGGTGGTGATCACTTCCGGTTTCTAAAGTGTAGGTGGTGCTATTGCGCTTCACTTTCCGCTACACTAACAGAACTCGGTCTAATCGAGGTTTACTTCTCCCGTGTAGTTTATGCGTATGCGTGTACATTGCGTGGAAATGAGAGAAAGAGAAAAAAGGAAAGAGAGACGGTCACGTGTAGGTGTCAATTTATGAACTCGTTATACCGGCGTCTTTGGCAGTTTCCTGCGCGTCGGTGATGAGGGCGTTTTATCCGTTTCCCCTTCTGAAAAACATTTTAGGTTCGTCGTAAGAATAACAGTAAATAGGAACACACCAGGCAGTGTCGCGTTTGAACTTTAGAACCTGACATATTTCTTTTACTTTCAATGCCTTGGTTATTTCTTATCGACAGGGCAGTATGGTTTTAGCAGAAACGGCACACGAAATTGCATCGTGGCACGATAAAGAGACGAACATCGCATAAATTAATATACACAGAATATCTTCCTTTGTCGATACGTTCTATCGACGTAAATAAGCGGAAAATGTTATATAAACGTACGAGATCATTCGAAATTTTATTGAAACATTTGCGACAAAAGTACAGAGCTCTAGAGGAACGACGATACACGGAAATAGATTAATATTGTTAATAACGCGTTTGAAAATGTTGGCTCTTTCTGCCAGTGCAGCACTGACGATGATAAAAGATAGAATTTATTACCGTATAGGAAATTCACTTTGTTTCAATCCAATAAATCAATCATCAACTCTTTACGTACCAGTTCACTATACGTATTAATATTTGCTTAAAACGTGAGTAACGCGGAAATGGAATTTGTATACCGAAGGACGAAGTTTATTGTTTCTCTCGTATTTCATTTCATTTCATTTCATTTCATTTCTCATTGTGACCCTCCGATAAGACTTCAGCTAACCTATGTTCGTGTTTAACATATTTTTTTTTTTTTTATTTACACTCGTAAAACACGTTCATAAAATTTGACCGAAGATACTGGGACACCGAATTAATTAATTATTGACATACCTACCAAATAATGATATAACCTAGTTTTTTAAACAGAATGGATATCATATCGGAGTTAAAACCATACAGCTTCCGCAAAAACGTGTACCTGCAGATATTAAAAGTAGGAGAAATATTTCAGGCAATAAAGTTAAATATGGACATAGGGTATTTTCGAATGTTCATTTGCGCTGGAACGATACGCGATAGTATTCTACTCGATATAATGTGCTCCACGACGCACAGATTACAAACTATAATCCATATGGAAAGATAACATCGGAAGGACGAATGCACTACTACTGACAAACGCGACCAATTTATTCTTTTCCCGTTGTTGCGCGCGTTAAAAACGCGCTTCTCTGTATCGCGCGTCACTGACGAGTCCTCGTTCCGTACAAGTTATCGATTTTAAAGCCGACGATGCACTCCGCCGATACTGTCAGCGTCTAACGAATAGTCGTTTTCGCCTAGTAGCACGTGTACACGACGATTTCGACGATGCTTTGCGACTCGTTCTCGTACTCACCCATCAGCAGTCCCAGATTTCCCGGCCCTTTTCCCGATGGCGGCACAGCGACTAAATCGTCCGGCAGGTCCCCGCTGCGTATTTGTGACGAGTAAAAAGCAGCGATAGTATACAATAAAGCAATTCGAATGACCACTTTTCGAATTCCATTCGTTCGACTACTTCTCCTCACCGGTCTGTTAGATATTATACTTACGTGTCGCCAGCGTGCTCGACCACCATCTCGATCACGTCGTCGCCTCGTTCTGTGATTTGAAGGACTTCTTCGAAACTTCGATCTACCAGAGACACCCCGCCCCATTCTAGCACCTGCACAAATAGACAAATTTTTATTCCAGTCTCGTGGATTTCGTGGACGTCGAGCGTGGTTCACAGACGAATCGGGATTTCAATCATTTCCTGTCTACGCACGCAGATATTTCACGATATAGCGTCGTTTCTGCGATATCATGAACGACACGAAACGAGAAAGAATTATTTTTTCGAAGTATTAGAACCACTGTTTACGAAAGACTCGCTTCTACGAAGCGTAAGTCTGTTAGAAGACGCCGGTTTACGAAGACCGAACATTTTGTTTCGTTATCATAACGAAGAGCTTTCATCCTATACCAGCGCATTCGTTTGTAGCTGCAACGCAGCTACCGACAACGTTAACGCCAGTCGTCATGGCGGAAACGCGTAGCAACGAAAATCATTCGCTGCTGTTTCGTGCACAGGTGCGCGTTGCTTTCAATGGCCGCTGCATGGGGACGTACTTACTGTTAGCATCGGCGTCGTCTAATGCGCGTCTATGAAGCAACGCTTCGTTTTCGCAGAAAAGAATCATCTGTCAATGATCTTTCTCACTGCATCTTACCTTCTTTTTGCATTTCTATAACGACGACACGTAATCTTGCGAATTGCAAACGTACCGTTTTTAGGTGGCCCAAATAATAATTCTTAGATGGTGTTCTGATCATTCTCGAGGATACTCGACGAAACTCACTTGCAGTAAATCTTTTGATACTTATGAACGAGGGTGAGCAGTTATACTGGAGGAGAACAAACGAGCTTACTGGACGACAAGTGACGGATAATTTGGTTCTAGGAGTAGGACATTGATTTAATCGCGGAATTATATGAAGGAAGTTTGAACCGGCCGGTTATAATCAGACGAAGAACTGATCGCATCTGTTGAATCCGAAGAAGTTGCGAAATCTTGCTGCTGTCTTAATTGCTTCGATAAATTTTCTGTTTCAGTGGGAATAAACCACAAACCTCGGTGAATTCATTACGCGGCGCTTTCATTCGGAGCGTCGATTTTCTTCGCGTCTCGTTTTCAAAAGCAAAAAATTGCAATTGTACGAGCGTTGCGTACCGTGACAGAATATTCGATTCGAGTTATAATTTGCTGCACTACCTAACCGTCCATCCGACAGATAATTCTGTCGTCGCTTGTATCGTGTAGAAGATCCGCCCATCTGTCCCATTAACTCGTTTAATATTAAAAGAAATATTACAACGTACGACTACGAAGTTTTAGGATTAGCCTTGTAAAAAGTAGAACTCTCGAGGAGACGACTTTGGTTCTTTCAAGTTTTCGATATAAGTTCGTATTAAATCTGTACAGCAAATAGCACTATCGTAAAATTTCCGAGTAGCTACGTAGAAATCATTGGCTAAAATACTTGTGACATTTGAAAGGAATTGAAAGGAATAGATTTAACAAACATAGGTGAGATTATGATTGTATGAAAATTCTCTGTGCTTATTATCTTCGTTAAACAGTCGCGTATATTTAATATCTTTAGGATGCAAAATTAAACGATCATATATTATTGAATTCGCACGATTTCGCAAGATATAGCTTTCCAGTCAACGTTCACGATTGCGGCACGTTTGCGTTGCGCACAGCTGTCGATAACTTAATTAAAATCACAGCTGGAGAGAATGGTTGTCGATACTCGCACGCATTAACCGCTCGCAATATGTTACCTGCTCAACAGTGGACGCAAGTTGCCAGAACATCTTTATTTTCTTCGCAATCTAAATGGCCATTAAATTTCTATGCAACAGCCTGCATCCATGACACCAATTTTTAGTCATAACGTTTGAACGTGTGATCGGATTTCTAGAAGAGCGACGCAGCAAATGTAATTTCGAAACGAGTGAAATTCTTAGAGACTCCGCTTCGCGAAGAAGATTGCAGTTTTGGAATGTTATATCGTGCCAAAAATGCGTACGAGAATTGATCATCGAATGACACCGAGGACGTGAATTTTCAATTGTATCGCTTCTTTCACATAATGTTGCCTTATTATTTGTATATTCAACACTAAACCTACCACAGCGATCAAATTGACCGCTTTGAAATTTCTACACAAATTTTACCATATTTAAACGTTCTCAAATCGCTTTATTACGACTTTTCATAAAATATGCATACAATATATCCTTCGATATTTATTTCTAATTTGCTTTTTTTCTAAGAAAAATTGGTAGTCTGTTCTGCTTGTTGCGACCGGTCAACGAGTATATAACGAGTAAAGAAGTGTCGGTAGGTTTAGCGTTAATTATAGTTGTACGTAGCGTTAAAACTGTCTTAATATTAATTACGCTTCGTATTCCTCCGTTCTTCTGGAAATGGAGCAGAAATAATTTCAACAAAATGATTATAATTTTGATCGCAGCACGGGAACGAGATAGCTTTATTTAAAATTTGTATTATCACGATAATAGGTATTATCGACAAAAAGAACCAGGATTATTATTGTACAAGTACGAATGTAATTCTCCGAAGATTTCAGAAATTAACACGCTCCGTCCAATTTTTCCTACCCTGCCGTGTTACTCCAAAAATCATCGCATTTAAAAGTTTCGAATAAATATAGAAACATTTTTCGAAATAACGCTTTCTGAAATAACGTGCCGCGTAAGAATATCAATGAACGAGAGATTCGTCGGAATAACGCTTTAAATTGGCAAAAGGAAATTTTTATCTCCAACCTCGAACGAATACGTCAACGCGTATGAGAAGAAGCGTATGAGATCCTACCTTGTCGCCGCGTTGTACACCAGCTTTTGCCGCTGGTCCATCCGGCACGGTCCACATCACGTATGCAAAAGTACGTCCATCAGCCACTGTTTTTCCGCCGATTATCCTTAGGCCAAAACCAGCGGCTGTAAAAAGCAGATGAGCGTTGAAGGCAAATATCGATAGAACGTGCACGGTTCTGCTATGACGCGTTAAATAAATTTTATCGAGCGCGCAGCAGAGAATTTCGGAAGTTACGCTACGAATTACGTAAAAGAAAATTCAGTGGGTTAACAAATGGATCGACAATTTCACGGTGCTTTCACGATGTTAATGTCGATTATGCCGATAAAAATTTCATCGTGTTTGATGGCTGCGGAATAATAAATAATATCCGGGCAAGTTGAGTAGGCACGCGGGAAGGCTGACCTTTATGTTTGTAAATTGCTATTCATCGCGGCTGCTGAGTTCACCGACAGAGTACAAAATTTCACGGTATATCTGAAACGCGATCTTTTGCGCGAAATTCTAAATTAAACGAGCTTTACGGCCGTAACGCGCGGCCTGTTTCACTCGTCAATCGATAACGCGAAATGTCACGACAACTTTATTATTACGTGACACCTACAAACGTCGCCTGTTCGTTTTGCCTTCTTTGTTTTTTTTTTTTTTTCTTCTTTTCGTCGCACTGTCGCCTCGTCACGATTGCTCTGTAATCCATATTGAAAGACTACCTTGCGATTTCCGCGCGCTGCACAAGTTAATGGCGTATTGGCGCGATACGTTAAAAGATCGCTACGTACACGGGCTTATTGCGAGTAGATATGAATATTGATGAGCCCGGAGAAACTGGCTCCGACCGGGTTAACACAGGTTTCCCGGTGCTTCGTATCGTACGCGATATTTAGAATCTTCGTTTGTTAATTGCAGACCAAAAAGTTTTGTAAAGAAGATGGATAAATCGATCGAACGTGAAATGAAGTAACGTAGAGTAAAAGCTTTGTTCGCTGATATTATCAAGTATTATTGGTATTATTTAGTCTTCGTTGATGTATTTTTATAATTAATCGCAGAAAATTACGTGTTATCAGCATGTACAGCGGATCAAGTTTGTTAGTCAATATAGATATATATATATATAGCGTAATAATTAAAATGTCGTATCGTGTATTGAAAAATGGTAATTCATTGCGGTATAAATGGAAATGTAAGCAAATCGTCGAATCCAATAATTGCGAGAATACGAATGCTTGCATGACTCGCTGTAAATGTATCCTTTAGATTTCGTGGTTTATTAATTTTTGATCGAGATATTCAGATATATGTTAATTATCGCACATTTCCTCTTTTCCGTCGAATCGCGGTACAATTTTATAGAAACGCGATTCGACCGGTTGGAAATAGAAGTAACAGAGAACGTTGAAGTGTTGAAGTTAAATCGATATTAGCTTAATTCTCTGCGAAAGATAAATGGTATTTTTTCGCGTAAAAAAAAAAAATAAAGAAAAATAGTCGAACGTGATAATTAACGATCCAATTAAAAAATACTCCAGAGCATGACCTATGCAGGTAAAAAAAAAAGTGCCTCACACTTTTGACCATTTTTGCAAAACTTTCTGATTGATATCAGAATCGGTGTTTATTAACTTCAACACTCGGATAATTTCCGTATACGTGTACCATCGAACGTTTAACATTAATCGATCGTTTCCAAGAGCGCAAAAATTACCTCGCTGGTAATCTAATAAAATTAGAATGCGTCGTTAAGCTCTACAATGAAAGTAAAGCAACGAGTGAATTTCTGTTATCGTACGTCAATTGCCACCAATTTTCATCCAAATACTAACTCAGAAAGTCAAACTCGGCAACGTTAATTTTATCTAAGCGAAGGAGATTAGAGAGTTATAGACGAGCGAAGGCAAACGACAAACAATGGATATTCCTCTTGATAGATGTTCGCGTAACGAAGTAAGCGCGTGATTAACACCGAACTAATTTAATGCGACGACTACCAGCACGATTAATGAAGCACGTTAGGTACGCGACATAACGTATATAGCAACAGGTTTTAGGGGATTTTAGCGCGATATAGCAATTGCGAGATTAACGAGTCCGTAGGTCATACGAAGGAAAGAGCCAAGCTAATCAGAGTCGTTAATCTCCGAGTTCCTCGCGGAAATTTCACTTCGAATCGTCTCTTCTCGTTCCATCGTCCACTCTAACGAATTCTTCGCTTTTTCTTCCGATGTAAGCCAAGGTGGAGCACAACGTTCACAATGCTGGGATGGACGAATGGAAAAAGGGGAAAAAGAGCGGTGGAAAATTGAACGAAGTAGAAGGTCGGGCGATGAAAAGTTCGTTGTTCGTATGAAGAGAATCGGGCAGAGTTTTGATGGGCGTTGGCGCGGGAACGCCAATCAAGGGCCGTCATTCAGGCTTAATTAACAGGCTGGGAACAGCGGACCTGCGATAAGGTCTGCAGCCGCAGGCTTGCTCTGGTAATGACGTTGCAGCGCAATTATCTGATCGGTTGGCCGTTTCTCCGCGGAATTTTCGATAAATACTTCGCCTGCTAGAGTCCATCTTGTTAGCGTTCGTCCACCGGATGCACGTTGGGCCCAACGGTCGTGCCTCTGGAAAATTTGCCTCGCAGATTCGCGGCAAATCGAATTTCCCGTCGCCCTTTCTCCGAAGCGATCGGATTAATTCGCCGAACAGAGCCGGCTCGCTTGCGAAAGTGCACAGATAACACGCCAACACAATACAGTGACGTGGAGAAAAGACGCTTCCAATTACACGTTCTCGATTCTCTGGACGTTTATAAATCTTTACAGGGTTCGTTTAAAACACGCGAAACGGAGAGGATTTCATGCACGAAGACTGAACTGGGTTAGGTATAAATGTTTGATGGATGAGGCTGAGAGATATTGATACAGGAAGAAGATGAATAGGTTGGTTTTTCAAACTTTTTCACCGTATCGTTTCGTGAACCGAATTAATTAAAACTCTCGAGGATATTGTGTATGAAATTTCTCTGTATGATTAGAATGGATGTTACGTAATACCTTTTATATCGATGCCTCTTTTCGTTTTCTTTTTTTTCTTTTTTTTTTTTACAAACAGCACTCCCTTTCTTTTGCTACCTATATTCTTATAAAAATATAAGCAAAGTACAATAAAATGAAAATTCAATTCTAATATAGATACTTGATGTATAAAATATTAAGTTTTATACCTTCTGCGAATGCGTTTCTAACACCTGATATAGCATAGAAGTTGAAACGATTGTGGAAGTGGCACATTTGTGAAGTTATATAATGACTTTAAAACGACTTAAAAAATAGTTCAACTCTTTTACGACCCCGTTATTCCTTTGTGCTCTTTATAAATGTCCCTTAAAAAATGAGGCAAAAGCGACTCAATCTAAAGTTATTACAGGAATCTGCATATATAGTTCGTCCCATACAAAGCGTGTTTAAAACTGAAGTCTAAGGCAAGTCAATTTATCACCATTACAACCTTCCTTCGTTTTCCAACTACGGCCACCACGTTATGTCCTATTTTATATGCCCTATAGCGTTTTTGTAAATTTGAAATATTCATGAGGTTTGTCACCTAAGTCAAGTTATGGCCATCGTTTCGAATATCCGACTATACGTATAAGAAGGAAAAATAAGATGGATTATTAAAATTGAAATTCTCCGGTAAACAGAATTAAACTAATACCGAAAATTAATTTTCCTCGAGCTAGTACCATCGATACTAGTAGAGAAACCTTGAGTTATTCCTGCACGCCATTAAACAAATTTTTTCTCATTATTTCATAGAAAGATGATAAAGATTTCATAATGAAAGTCTTCGAGAAAGATATTCCGATACCTCAAGAAAATATTCAATATATTTCAAACGAATGAATTTTACTACAACAAGCAGCTTTGGTAATCGCTGCATCGTTTTGCATTATGCAGACGATTGATTTGAAACGCTTTTAAAAGAATGTAACGCCATCGTGTGTTGGATGTAATGTAACTTGCTCTCTTTCCCATTGTTTTTCTAAAGAACAGGCAATAAAATAACTGCTTGCGTTTAAATCCGTGAGTTGAAAAGAGAAACTTCAATTGTATCGTTTACGACTGAATTTCAGTCGAGCCAAATAAATATAGAAATTAAAGAAGACTGTTGCATACGTACACGATGCGATGAAAATCTAAACTCATATCGCGTATAGTTTCAGAGTTAAAGAAAAATTGTTTATGATAAAGAAGCAATTACTCAAAGAATGAAACTACTCTTCTAAAGGACTATAAAATTAGTAATATCGGTGACTATCAAATCTGAAAGGAGTAATACATTTTTACATTCTACTTTCCGTAAAGTAAAAGCAGCTGGAGATAGGGAAATTCTGTTCGTCATAGCAGCTTCTCTTCAAGCTTGACATTTCCACGATATTCATATTTGTTGTAAATCATAAATGAATATAATACAACTGGAGAAAACAAGAAGCAGAATAAACAAGGGACAAAGGAGCGAATTACTCGATGCCTGAATAAATCATTCGCGTACAATGCGAAATTTTATTAACCTGTTACGTAGTATTCGTGCAGGAGCTCGTTTGACAAACAATGACGAATAAGAGTCGCGGCAGGCTCGTTTGAAAAGAATCGCGATGCCGTGCTAAACAGCGCAAGGCGCGAATAAGAAAAAAATATTTGCACGAAGGGAAATCGTTATTGAATAGATTCGCTGAAATGAACGAGGAATTCAAGAGAAGCGAGAAAATTGAATTTCAAAGCAACAACAGGCTGCCTGGAAAGAAATTATGGCTGTTTGGTTGGAACGCTCGGAACGCCGTTCAAAACCTATTTATTTACATAGGCACTTAAAGAAAATTGGAACGAGAGAAAAAGAGCGGCTGCAGTTGAGAGGAATAGAAAGAAAGCAAGCTGTCTAAAATCGCGCTGTTCCAACCAAAGTTCAAGGGAACCGATTTTCCAAGCCAAGGTTCATGTAAGTTTAATCATAGCGGTTAATTATCGTTATTAATGAAAAAGGAGAAAGATTGGCAACCTAATCTGTGTTGCCAGCAACAGCCTTTCAATTTTTAAATAACGCTGCAAACGCGTGCAATGCGCGTATTTACTGTTGGTCGACATTAACAATTTTAATTACTTTGTACCGTCTACTGTGGTTATTATCTCAAAACTCTAACTATGTAACGCGATACAATCTATATGATAGCATAGGCACGAAGTCTATAGGATAGACACTGTCTCGAGTGTTAAGGATTCTTGCATAACCATGAATAATTCACTGCGAAATTAACGAGAGAGATAAAAATAGCTTATTTGTGCTAGATATAAATCTTCTAGGATTACTAGTATCCACTATAATTTTATATTGCGCTATCTATATCCGAAAATAATGCAAAATGTCTATCTACGAGTAGATGTACTCTTAAAGTGGTGTACTTGATAACATTTTGTGTCTTGCACTCTAAAGGCTCGTACGAAATCGTGCTTAACCACGGCATATAAATGTGAAATGTATAAGACAGAGAAGAGTGGCTATAGGCAAAGGGAAATGAGCCGCGCATTTAGACATTATCTCTACGTATGTAGCATGAAATGGACTTTTGCGTAGAATCGCGTACAAAGTATTTGCGCGCAATATGTCAAAAATCTGCGCGTGTACCATAAGACGCGGAGATAAAACATTTAATTAATTTTATACGACGACGATAAAAGATAGTATATAATGAAACGCAGGTATTCTCGGAAGTCGTCTTAAGAAACTTATCTCCATTCACTGCTACATCGTCGAAGCAAATAAAACTATTCAACTTGGAACTTTGAACCTCGAACTTCAACAGCGTCCAAAGGTCTCTGACAAACAGCTGATTTAATTAAGCAGCACGCGTATATATTTCAAAGTAGCACGCTGGTTATTTAGTTATCCGAATTATTATTTATCTTGCTCGTGAAACTTTTCTTCCTTTTGAAAGATTCTGTAAAATACCACCACTGCTTTCTATTCGATCGTGAAATTTTCACTACAAGATATATACTTCGCAGATTTACGACTTCCATATGTCTTTATCCAGCAAACGGTTATTGTATTGGAAAAAGTAAACAACGTCGTACGTTTTGCACAAATTTCAGTCACGGTAAATACCTCGTACATTCGATTTAACGACGCTCCTTCTAGTTAATCTCTTTTCCCCGATCTTTGGCTAATAAATTTGCTGAAAATCTATGAGAAAGACGAGCAAAATCAACCAGTCGACGAATAACGTTTTTACCAATACCTTGGATGAAACTCCAGAGGTATCAAACTGGAAATAATTGTTAGTGTCTATAGTATCGCAGTTAACGCGAGTAAATTCGTCGCGATAGACTCACGCATGCATGCATCGTTGGTTTCATTGAAACGAATTCTAATACCCGCGGACACGATCGACCATTTTAACGCGTTCGGTAAGATAAGCGATATCTTTTTTTCAATTAGTCGCGTATTGGTTTTGCGCCATTCGCGAGGCCCGCCTACGATTAAATATTACATACGAAAAATGAATTTATTTATTTATTCGTGTACCATCAAGATCGTGGTTCGTTTCGTCGTACTTGATTTCCGCGGACCTGATGTCCCAAACAATTCACTGCGCTGCTGCAAAGGAGTGAAAAGCGAGCAAACTTATCTGGCAACCCAACGAATAATTAAATACGACGCCATGTCACTGTTTCCGTTGCTTTCGTTCTATACGAAGCTTTATGACCGCGTTTTATCTCGTTTACCCAGCTGGTTAACTGCGTTCTGTATCCCTGAATATCTACACGCACATTAAACATTCGATTGGATTCGAATAGCGGCCCGATATTCGAAAGTAAAAATAGGAAAGTATCGCGTACGCTGAACATGGTTTTACACCGCCGCTTCTAGGTATTAAAGCGTCGATCTATCTCGTATATAACGAAACGAGAAATCGACCGGTATTGTACTTACCTGGCGGATAATAGGAAAAAGAGAGAAAAATTCGGAATACGTAGAAAAAATGAATTCGTGTGAAATCGTCGTGTACTCACTTCTGTGCCCTTTGTCCAATGTTGGATCTCTTCTCAGTTTTATCCTCCTCTTTGCATTCAGCCATGGCGCTGCAACGAACGATAAAATAAAGCGTGCATATTTATTTTTCGGCTGCAACTTGAGAAAATGATTTATTCATAAAATGGTTTAGCGAAATGGAACAAACGGTAAACAAGATTGGTAGTTTAAAGAAGAAAATTTGCTTTCTCGCAACGAAACGACCGATCTTGGAGAGTATAGGCAGAAAAATGTTCCTGTTAATACCGACAGTCGATTGGTAACAAAAGAGAAATCTTCGACGGGTCGAAGAAGATTACGTTAGTTTTCCTTTTTATAATGCAGACGCGTGACTTCCACTCGATGTAGCGTGAAAGCGATTTCGTTTATACTATACCCCGAATTCTAGTACCGATCGATGCTCATTCTTGCAGAAAGTGCGGCTTGATGTCTCTTAGTATTTTTTACTAGTGCTGGATACTTTCGTGAAGGGCCGCGAAACAGAGCTGAACATCAATTGACAAAATGTTTTCTCCGCGTCGTCGCGAAAAGATCGACAATCCAAGTTCAAGAAACAAATCGAACGAAAATCGTCATTCAGAAAATTGAAAGTTATTTCATCATCGAAGCAATTCCAATCTTTAAACGATTTCCTTGTGTGCCGTATCATTCGGTTTGTTCCGAGCTTGCGTTATTCGTCTGTCAAGGAATTCTTTATGGAATTTTTGTAAAGCTTATTATTTGTTGGACTGTCGGAAAATCCAGCAGGCTAGACACTTCAATTTTCGGCCGAAATTGAAATTTTCTAGAAACTACCGTAGAAAAGCTTCTCATATCCGTTTTATGACGACCTCCGCAGGAATCTGTAAACTGATAAAATTTCATATCCCGCCGGATCCGTTAGAAATTGCATCGAAAAATCGGGTTTATCTTTCGAGATAATCTTCACCTTGCTTTATGTTCAGCCCGTCTTTTTTTATTTTCCTATTTGGACAACTTTATCCCCACGGATATACAGGTACTTTCATTCTTTTGAAAAATGTCCAAAGCAGGTGCTACATCCAAAGAGACTTTAAAGCAGAAGAAGATTCTCCGTGCTTGTTTTATTCGGTTCTAAACTTTCCTACAATATACTTAGCGTGCAGAATGACAGATGCTATCTTTTAAATCTGCATATAGGACCGTACACGGGGTATATTTGCATTCAGACAAAAATATTGTCGTACGAATATTACCATATGGATTTTGGGATATCGTTGTAGATACTTTCGATTATCGCTATATCTTTTTTAGTATCTTCTCGCTGAATATAACTTGTGCGAGTAAAAGGTAGCCGTAATTTCGAGTTTTTTATAACTCGATGAGAAAGCTTGTTTCCGATTTTAAATATATTTTTAATACGTAGAAAAATTAGGAATATCGTATATTTTAACATACGCGGCATAAGGTGAAACTCGACGTTTAATTAATTTTTCAAGTTAGATCGTCTAGAAAAATTGTTAGATCGAACAAAATCCTACGGCTTGAAATAACCAGCTCTGAAAACTGTTCCCCGGTGGAAATTGCAAATTCCTGCGTTAAAGTAATTTATGAAATTTCCTTTCTCGTTCTAGCAAGAGAGAAAGGTATTAAAAATAACGTATTTCATCTGCAGCGCGATGGAAAAAGCGACGAATGATTACGTAAAACTGCTACCATTAGAATCGTTTTGTCGTAAACTTTTTTATCAGAATTTCCTCCGATCATTACCATTTACCGAGTTTCTTACGCTTCATTAACTTAATATTTTTATGCGCAACTTTTTTCACTTTTCCCCTTCGGATTCGTTATACACGCTGCTTTCGAACAATTTTTGTAAACGTCGCTTCCAACGCTCACAAAGCTGTTTCCCATTATAACGAATAAGCTTGGAAGGATATTCCGCTTTTTACTAGAAAAGCACGGTTCCAGATTGTCCACCAAATTAAATTCCCCATTCCTAATTAAAGGAATTTAATTACCAGCAGGAGAAGGGAAAGCCGCCTATTTAAAACAGAATACACCGGCGAATTTCTTTGGATCTGCCTATCCGTGCCTTATATGTTTCACTTTGAAAAAACTCTGCTAATGCGATCTGTTCTTCGTTCTTCCTTTCTCCGCTAATTCCGAATTATTTCCTAATTATTTTCTATATTCATTGATTTGTTCAATCCGACGAACACGGTCTTCTAAGAACTTTGCGTCTAAAATCCGCGACCATTTTTTTTCTTTATCGTCGGTCTCTTCGAAATCTAACGTAAATGAAAATTCGAATCTCGTCAGGGAAGTGCTCTGAAGAATTTAAGAATAATATCGTCTCTGTTGTACTTGACAAAACGAAATAACGACGTAGAATAAAGGAGACGAAGGAACAGAGAAAGATACAAGGCAAACTAAAGGGGAGAAAAATAGAAAAAGACGATAATTAAAATAATAAAATTGAAACTACATCGAGGAAGAAAAATAAGAGAGAAATACCTTGCAAGGACAAGGTTCGCCGGATAATTAACGAGGAAAGTTCCGAATCTCGAAAGCATCCCCTACGAAATACACGCTATCGCGTACCACATCGAGAGGAGGATATAAATAAAGAGAAATTTGTTCGCGTTATTCGTTTTCCTAATTGGATCAGTGTAAATCGCGCTTTCGTTGCGCAAGCAACTGCAATGACCCAAATTCGGCATTTAAACATTCGACTGCATCTCGGGTCCATTTAATCCCTTGTACCGCCCTTCTACTTAACGAT
The DNA here is from genome assembly GCA_014737475.1 of Bombus confusus. NCBI lineage: Eukaryota > Metazoa > Arthropoda > Insecta > Hymenoptera > Apidae > Bombus > Bombus confusus. The sequence continues at coordinate 6,238,459 of JACXIV010000097.1, forward strand.
CTCCGATAACGTCGCTATTAGTGGCACATTATATCCCTGATTTCAGTTGCGTCCAGCATCCTACGTAGCAAGACTTTCGCTCGAGCATCCGTGACAGATCCTCGAAGCAGCAAGATAACTGTCGAAGTTATTGTTATCGGATTACGCGCCTCGGGCGCGAAGAAAGCAATGAAAATCTCGCGACGCGGTAATATCAGATAACGATGGAAGTATACTTTAATGAAAGATTCTGCTACGAGATACTTACTCATGTCATTGTCCGCGTGATGGATAACGATCTTGATACTTTCTCCGTCCACGAGGCTTCCTTGTCGAGCAAGCTCACGATCTTCGGCTGCGACTCTATTCATAGCCGACGGAGGTACTTTGACCGCTCCTGAAGAACCCGAAGATGCCAATCCCTTTATCGCGTTTATATCCGGTCTGAAATCAAAACGTCACCAGTTGATTTTCATGTCGGAAGAGGGAAACGTCGACGAGGAATAAGAAGGATGCAAAGGAGAATGTAGAGGTAGGAAAGGAGTAAGAAGAGCTTCGGAATATCGCAGCTTAACTGTAGCGAATCACGAGCACTGAATCACATTCATGAAAATTTTAACACGTCGTACAAAGAGGAAGACACGTTTTGATTTATTTAATTCTTCGTTGAAATAAAAAGGACAAAACTCTTTGGTTTATTCTATTGATTGAGAATGACACTCGATGTGCAGCGTGATAAGTAACAAATATATTCGATGTGGGCCATGTAGATGTTTGTGCGTTTATGCAAGAGTGGAATTTACAGGAACTCGAATGTACGTAATATGCAGGAATATGTAAAACGTCCGAAGCATTACGTTGCATTTCTTTAATTCTATTTATAAAATCCGGGATTCGCACGAAAATTCGCCATCTGCTGATAATTCATTTTTATGCGAAGCGAAAACCGTACTACGGACGAACGATATATTTTCTCGTGTAACCTTCGCGTCAAATCCTAACAGTTTAAAAATCATACGACGAAATCGTTGGATATGTCGCAACGATAATTTCATCGTCGGAAATATAAAGAATAACTTGTCACATGCACGTGCGGACACACGTTTACGATATTAGACGATGCAAAAGTATATATTGGTCGCGCTGTACCATCTCGTTATTCGTTCGTTAAATCATAATGTTTTGCGGGATTTCAACTTTGCTAAAATTCCCGAATTCCGTCGTATTATTGGTCTAACGAGAACACAATGCAGAAATTCGCTAAATTCAGTTTCCAGCTTGTCTATTTCGTTTCGCTTCGGTATCGATAATTAATCGTGCGTAGCATAAATCGATTAATTTGTGCAAATTGAAATGATTTGAAATTACGAGAACAATCGTGATTTGAGGAGGTGCACCGGCTTCGCAGTCTCTTTGAACTGATTTTAATCGCGTTTATCCGTTAGCGCGCGTCTCGTTCGTGTTTTCTGTGAAGAAAAATTGATTCCAAAACGAAAAGAGAGAAATCTCAGCCAGCGCTCATTCAGACAAAGAATAAATTTCTTCGTTCCCTTGACGATATTGTTCGTTGATGCTCTTGAACTCTGTAACAGAATTAATTACGAAATAACAGAAGTAAATTCTGTAACGTTGAAATACGCAGCGCAAGTTTATAAATACTATCAACCAAGTAACTAATTCAGGTTTCCACAAAATAACAATTAAACGTACGATTCTGACGAACCGAATCGAATGAAACAGCAGCCGACACCGTTTCAACTAGTCGAAATACAGCAACAAATTCCATTGCCTTGTATTTCGCGTACCCGGCCGTAATTACCATCGAATCCCTTTACAATACCGCTTCGCTTAGAAACATTCGAATTAGCAGAGAAAAACATACCGAATGGAGAGCGAGGGCTTATATTCTTATAATTCGTCGTCTGCGTCTTTCTTTCTCCATTTCCACGCGAAATCCTAATTAATCTGCTTCTCGAGCGAAGCAGCTGAAACGACCAGAATACTTTAGAACGCTTTCGCCACGGTCGGGAAGATCGAGTGGCTTAAGTAGGTTCATGCTCGAAAAGCGCTGAATTAAGTGAAACACGGCATTCCGCGTGGTTTCTGCTCGACTTGCTCGTGATTTGAACAATCGATACGACCGATTTGGATACATTCGCGGGGAAGAAAGCCGGGGAATGGTGATTAAGCGTCGTGGAAAAAGAAAAAGGAAAAGGGCGAAAGAAAAGGGAGAAAGAAAAGGGAGGGGAAAAATAAGAGTTGCGAGTTGCTGGATATACTGTGGTGAATTATCGCGAATCTTCCGGCATAATCAGGCGAACTTTTCCAATAACCGAGAATTCAGTGGAAAAATCACAGTGAAATATTTCTCACAGCAGTTTTAATCGTTTCTGAAAACTTTGCCAGTCGCAGCGGTCTGATATCCGGCCGTTGAAGCTCAAACTGTTTCTTTTTAAAGAACCATCGGTCAGTGATTTTAATCCCTGGTTCGGTTGCCATTGGCTAAGCTTTACTTAACTCTTTGCCAGACCACCTTTAATTGCTCTGCGCAATATTGCGACCTTGATACCACATTCGAGATATCACAGTGTGCTACAAGCAGTTTCCTAAGAGCTCGGAGAGTTTCAAAAATATGAAAAGTGATCTTTCGGGTAAAACTTTTTACACGTGTGGATTTTCCAATTGCGATTAGCTGATTTCACCGATATTGTCCTGAATTTACAGAAATCATTGATTTTAACGTAGTTTTCAACGACTATGTGTCGAGAAAAACGTAAATTAATGATTATTTGAATCGTCCCAATGTTCTCATATCTCATTAGCTTTTTACAAAATTCTACAGGAATTTTATTTTTTATTATTTCCTTTATTGTCTTTGTTACTTTGAATATATCATAGATTTATACGGATTATGAGAATATATGAATTATTAGCCAATTCATCGTGCAACAAGTGTACCGTTTATCGATTAATTTTAAGTATTAGACATTCTTATTCGTAGCTTCTTTTGCTTTCATCGCGTCTGTGTTTCCTTGTTGCGGACTGCGATATTTTCTCAAACTTCAGCAAATAGTTTTCTGTTTAATTGAGAAAGTTTCTGTACTATTTTCTCCCATAACAGAGAAATTACGTGAGAACTAGCCGATTTATCGCTTAGAAAAATGACTTTAATCGCGTACATTCTTAAAGAATTCATAAAGAATTCATTCACTTGTCAAATAAAACGTAATCCGTGTGCGAAGTCCGAAGTAAATTTTCGAAACGTTTAAACATTTCCTTAGAAGTAGCACCAAAATTGTTAAATGGAACAAACGTTGCTGAAGGTGTCGCGATAGTGTGAGAAATAGCTGGTGAATTCATCGAGTCCCGTATAATTTATATGTTATACAACTCTCCATTCGACGTTCGAATAAATTTGTGTATCGTAAAATAGAACATTGTCGTTCATTCGAAGAAATAAAAGCTATACTCTGAACCGCCGATAAAAATCGAGACAAAATCGGCGATCGAAGCATTACACGCAGAATACATACAGAAGCGTGTGGGAACGATTAGAAATACAAAAACGGAGATAAAATAGCGTCGACGTTTCATCCTGTTGTTCTTTCTCTATTGCTCTCCTCTTTCACCCTCGTCGACGAAGCTTTTTGTCACCTGCTAAATGCGTTTTTACAAAAACATTGTTAATTCAAGCGATATATCAACTTCGATGCAAGCAAATCTCTCGATGTTCCACGTTATATTTACGATCACGCGTAGATGAATTATCATTATCAAGTAGCACGAAAGTTGATGATTTTCAGTGTAATTACGACCACAGCAAATAAACAGATGATCCTGATTTTGAAATCGCTGCAAGCAAAACGCGCTGCGAATGTCACAGCGTAAACACGGAACACCGTCTAACCTACTTTGAAGATCGTGTTAATTTGCCGAAAACGAAGGAACGCCTGCATCTTGCAGGCGGATGTAATTCCCGGCGTAATTCGTAAGAACGCAAAGCTAATGAAAATCGAGAAACAGCCTCGTCCCGGATATTAATAAGAAGCCAGTTGGCGAGGACGCGGCTGAGAATTGGCGGAAATTCGGATGGATGCGCGGATCTGCGATTGCCCGTGAGAAACGAGGCTGCAGCCGAAGCAGGACGTGTTCGCGGGAGATTGCATAAGTGTGGAATTAATTATTTCTGTAGTGGCGGGAGCGTCGTGTTTGCGATCTACTCGACTTTTTGCTACTTCCGCGAACGGCCCTGCACTTACGAGGGTAGAAAAGGGCGGAAATGCCGGCAATTTCCCACTCGCGGACGGGATCTCCGGGAATTAGACCGTTTTTTAACGCTTTAATCGTCCGACGTCTTGCCTTGCTTCTTATTTTCCTCTCGGAAAAACAATTACGAGGTACGGGTTTGTTCAGCGTGTTCAGGCGCAACGTGTACTTCTACTGTTGATTCTAAAATGGAATATAAACTGCCGACGAGCAGGGAATTTGTACAGTAGAACCTCGATTATCCGAATTCTCTATTATCCGAATCCTCTGTTATCCGTACGTTCCATTATCCGAGCACGTTTCGCATGTAGAAGGTTCAATCCTCTAGAAGAATTTTCGTTAACTACTAAGGAAAGGGAGATAGAATTTCGCGAGTAATTAAAGGTATTGCTGTTGTATGGTGGCATCTGCTCGGGTGGCTGTTAAATAATACTAGATACTAAAAAGAGCATGGAAGAAACCAGCGAACTACATCGAAGAGAGATGAAAAATAATATTAGGTTGTCCGAAAAGCTTCTTTCTTCTGCGGACACGTCTTTTACAACAATGCATCTTTATACAAACGTGAAAGCTGTCCTATCGAACGTTGTGATCTTTATCTCGATAGAACAAAATGGGTCATACGTAATTCGATAAAATAATATAAAACGACAAACGTTGTGCATCTATTATTTTCTTAAAAGAAACTTTTCGGACAAGTGCAGGAGGAACTCTCCGCGTTGTCGCAGAAACGCTTTTTCTACGATATGATTGCAACGTGTTGAATCTTCTTCGATTGAACGTTACGTTGACTAATGTTACGTGTGCTTCGAATAATGAATTGGAACATGAATATGATGCGGTAATCGCGACATCCTTCGACATTTCGAAGTATTTCGAGGCTTCGGAAATAGAGTGAAGACGGTAGGAGGCACGAAAAGAATGTAACCTTACGGAATTAAATCTACTCAAAGAGTTGCGTGATTCAGCAGCTAAAGAGATTCTGAATTCGTAAGTCTTTTTTTGAAATACGTACATGAAGATGAACATCAGGGGAGCGACTGTTCTGTTATTCGAATAACCGAAGTTCCATTGTAATACCAAGGCTTTCCAGAAGCAATTACACGTATCCTTTGGTGTAATATAAATTACGGAAAGACGAACGAAACGAAGTTCAATCCTCGAATCGCAAGTCATTACAATATGAGAAATTTTCTCCATTTTGTGTCTTCACTCTTTAACAGTAAACCTACCACAGCGGTCAAGTTGACCGCTTTCAAATTTCTACACAAATTTTACCATGTTTAAACGTTATCATATCGCTTCCTAATCTATGACTTTTCGTAAAATACGCATACAATATATTCTTCGGTATCTGTTTCTAGTTTGCTTCTGGTGTAATATAAATTACGGAAAGATGAACGAAACGAAGTTCAATCCTCGAATAGCAAGTCATTACAATATAAGACATTTTCTCCATTTTGTGTCTTCACTCTTTAACAGTAAACCTACCACAGCGGTCAAGTTGACCGCTTTTAAATTTCTACACAAATTTTACCATGTTTAAACGTTATCATATCGCTTCCTAATCTATGACTTTTCGTAAAATAGGCATACAATATATTCTTCGGTATCTGTTTCTAGTTTGCTTTCTTTTTCTAAGAAACATTTGTAGTCTGTCCTGCATATCGCGAGCGGTCAATAAGTATACAAGAAGTGTCGCTAGGTTTAGTGTTAAGAACATAATTTGGTATTCTTTACTCGTTTAGGGGAGAACGAGATTACAAAGTTTAGATTTGCTCCCGGAATCTTCTCAGTCTTCGAATGAAACAGGAAAGAACGAAATACCTTTCTATAAAGACACTTCAGTTCCGTACCATTCGAAGTATCTTTCTGGAACATGTCCTTTCGGACAGGCTTTTCCTTCGAATCTCCTAGCGTACTGATATGTAGTAGGAAGAAGTTTACACGTTAAAATCTCTAAGTCCGCAAGCATCAACTGTAAATATTTTGTAAAGATACACAAGACATCGATATTACGAAGATATGAAAATATATAAATACGAATATGTAAAGGAGCCAATAAAGAGAAACAGGAATAGCTCGGGTGTATCATAAAGATATACGTGTAACATAAATTTGAAGTGTGCATCGAATGCGAACGGTCGATAAGCCGTACAAAAATGGAACGTATTTTTCCATGTTGTTGGGTGGAAGATACGAGAATTTTACGAACCACAAGGAAATTCAACCGTACGCTATACACGTTCAACATAGAATAACATGGATAACGATAAATGCACAATGTTCATCGAGAATTAATAAATTCAAACTACTCAAAGTACATTCATAAAATGTTATTCGATTCCAAGTAAAATTCAGTTGCCTCTGAGCTGCTATTCCTTGAAAGTAGGTCTCTTATCTTCTTTCTTCAAAGAGAAAATATTTCGTTTGTGGGGAGGAAATCTCCGAGGACGTAGAAAAGGAGCTGAAGCCGAACGCTGAGCACATAGAAAGTTTCTGTTTCGCCATACACAAACAGAAAGAAGGGCACAAGTAACTACGTTACGGGCGTTTTGTAATACAGTATCTGTTGATACGCGTATTTGAACAGAGACGAATACCAGAAATTTCGAAAGACAGATTAATAAAAATCACGTGAAATTAGGAACGATCTGTCACGTTGTCGCGTTTATCCCGAAACACAAAGAAACGTTCATTGTGTGTATCCTCATATGGCAAATGAGTCGAGAGAGCGATCTTTCGCAATTAATTCAAATCGAAAGAAACATCGATTCAAATTCAGTTTTCACGTATTCTACGCTCGTGTACATACGAGCGTAGATCTTCTCGAAAGATTATACACAAGGCTCATTTTAAAAATATTTCAAGTATATTACTGATAAAATTAAGCGGTGAAAATTGCCACGTTGCTGTTTGCCATGTTTGCAAGGAATTTTTGCGAAGAAAACGATGGTAGTTTGAAAACATTTGGAGAAACCAAAGGAAGGACAAAGGGGAAAGAGAGGAATGTCTACTCTTAGAGATTTTTCGATATATCAATTTTTTAGATCAAATATATAAATATATTGATAGCGAGTCAGAGTAGAAACGATTGCTTTTAAATTCATTTAATCTCGTTCCCTTTCTAGCGAATTGAATTATTCAAAGCTGATTTTCTCGCCTTCCTCATTTTTCAATTTTAGTTTCTCCGATATACCGAACTAGTAAAAGAATAGAAAAGAAGTAATCGCGACGTAGCGAGTTGCACGTTAATGGCGGTAATCCATGACGCGATCGATAACGAAATCCGATAAAACCAATACCATTGATGTACCATACACAGATAATGATAATTAATTAGTCGGTGGAGTATATAAAGCGAATGCGAAATGTCGGCCAGGCAAGTCGTGTCTACGGTAACCCAAAGTTTGGATATTTGGAGCGTTTCTCTCTCCCAAACGCAAAATGAAAGGTAAGCGAGTTTACTTTAGCGGATACCTACGAATACGTTGTTCGATAAAGTGTCGGTGAGAAATATAAACTGGAATTTGTGTTGTTTACGCAGAAGTAGATCTGAAATAAATAGGATCTTGATCGTTGCTTCCTTTTCATATCGTATATATTCCACGCTGTACTGAAACGAGTACGTAGCACGATTAAAGCGTAAAATCTCTCAGTTATCTGAAGTAACAGGAAAGCAAAATTCCTCCATCATTCTGCTCGATTATTCCAATTTTAAGAATATTGCTTCGAAAGTGGATTGAACCTCGTAGACGAATGCTTCTGACAGACCTGTGTTCTTGTCCTTTTTAGCCCTGGTTTTCGTTGTTCTTGTGGCTCTCCTGATCTACGTAAACTGTAAGAGTGAACAGAGTCTAGACGCTTATGCCGAAGATTGTAAACTTATAACTGGCAGCCGGACGATGATTGCACACAGATGCAATTGCAGCAATTATTTAGTTTGTGCGGTGAATCCGCCAGCTCTCATGGCGTGTCCAGCCGACCTGCACTTCAACGAAATACTACAAGTTTGCGATTTCAAATTGAACGTTAAATGCCCCCCCAAAACAGGATGTCCACCTTCGTAATTATCAACCTGTTCGTTTTACGCATTCTATTTATTCCATTTGTCTCTGTATAGAAGTATCTTTCGCTGTCACTGAGCTGTTCGTTTGGAGTTTCGAAGACTGTAATTGTAAACGTTGACCCAGCATTTTCAAGCTGTGTATTGCGCGTGTAAAATACGATGTACAAGTGAAAACAGACAATCTTATTTGATATTTGCTTTTTATTCATTGGCCAATATCGAAACGATGCGATGATCGGAAAACGATAACGTGAAATATTTCAAAAACACTTGCGAGCAGATTAAACATTATTCACAGTAACCGGCGTTAATATTCAAACATCGTACTTTCCAAGATATTCCTGTTACATGTATGTATTTTTTACGATAGCATTCGTCGCTTCATTATCTTCTGATTCGATGGAACGAATATTCATACTTGGCATATATTATATTTCATTTATACGACCTTTCAACTGACGAACGTAAAATTCAATATACTGACATTTTGATATAAAAGGGAATATACCGTTGAACGGAATATTACGATATTGCGTACAACGAATATCTACGTTGTACTGGATTTATTATCAAGTACGCTCGTTATATATCGTCAAGCGCATACTTTCTAAAATATAACAACGTTTCAAAGTATCTGGATAGTTTTATTCGGGATAGGGGATATTTTACAAACTTTATAACGCTTCCAACTAATCTGGTGTATCGATAATCCTCGGCATAAATTAGAAATTCGAAACTCGTTAGCAACAGTTAGAATAGCTGCAGGATAGCCCGCTATTATCCGCAAATTTATTCCCTATAAAATTATTCCAGGCAAGCCACTTAATTTGTGCAGGCAAGCATTATTAAACAGATAATATAGTACTCACAGTTGAGAGCCCCTTCGTCTGCTGCGACGTTCTTCGTCAGGGCCTAAAACAGACGGAGGCACCACCTTTGGTGAAACCACTGCCACAGGAGATGCTTCCAAGTTCATCATACTTTCATCTTCAGCTCCGACATCATAGGGCATCACCGGCTTCACCGCTCGAAACGATGATCTACGAGAGGTCGGTCGTTCCTCCGGTTTCCTGCCACCTGGGAGAAAGAAATTTTCATTCGTACGACCGCCTTTATACGTTCATTTAACAACAGGAGTATCATTCTACGGATATATTAAAGTTATCAGAGTTAAGCTACCGCGGCAGCGAATAAAAATTCAGACGGAATTTAATATTATAATATTTCCGAGGTAGAATTAAATTCCCTAAATACCTTAAATACCCTAAGATTAAGTAACCTAATTCAAATGTAATCCAAACTGTCGTGGTCTCTTATGGCTCAAAGGTATTACTCAAGGGTTAATCCCTCGTGTTTAGTATGTCAGAAACAACTTTCGAGCTATTAATAATTTGGAACACTTTTTGGTATGCTTCGCTCGTCGTTCAAACCGATTTCGTGTTTTATCGCACGAAAAGCGCCTGTTTTGAATAATAAACAAACCTTAAGTTACTTGTACCTGTACTTGGTTATGAACAATTAATCGTTCGGTTTGTTTAATTATTTCAGAAATAATTAATATTTCTGAAACTATGTCTGATGGATATAGCCGTGTAATCATACTGTTGACTTTTAACCGCTATGATGGATCAAGCATCTTCATTACGTAAAAAGAAAGGGATAAGTTCAAGGATGAGAAAATTAGAGAGGTATTTTTAGCAACTTTATATCCTGACACGCATACTGTCGTTCAAGGATCGAATGAATAATTCTCGCAATTACGATCGAATCTCCTTAACCTGCTTCCGTAAAGGGTTTAAACCGAATTAAAGCCTCAAATACCGCGTAACAAGCGCGTAAATTAATTAGAACGATGTTCACCTCGTTACAAAGTATTTCGACCATTATAGATTAAAGTTTGAGTTAGAGATCCGACCAAAATTAAACGAAGTTAGGCCCGGGCCAGCTTGTCGACATAGATGTGACTAACTAGGAGCCGCACTTCCTGAAGGCAGTTAAACTCGATTACATGTCCACGGGACTTTCGTCCGGTTTCGTAAGGATCGCAAAAGTCACCGGTGAGATAATCGAATGGTCTGTTCTTTTGTAACTATCCTACGGCGATCCCTGCGGTCGGTCAAAGGATGACATAGTCTTGTGTCTAACCACCATGACAAATATCGCGTCTGGGAACAATTTAAACACATTAACTTGGCCGGACCACGTTCGTATATTTTATGTATATAAAGAGAAGTAAGCTAAGGCAAAAAGAAACGATAAATTAGAGGCAACAAATAAATTGGAGTTTCGGTAGCAAAGATATCCATTATTGTCTGGTATCTTACAATGCGAACATCTCGACTGTGTATCAGCGTTCCGCTGTGTAAATATGCTTCTCTAAATAGGATAATATTATATTATATTATATATATATATATATATATATTTTTAATTTCTGGTATTAGTATTTATTAATTTAAGATGTTAACCATATAATGAATTCTCCACTCAGAGACGCTCAACTTTCTCGTGCGTCATTTTACTTCTACTTGAAGCAAATTACGTTATATTTTCTCGGACTAAAATCACCTAATTAAGATTGACTTATTCTTGTTAATTTCTTAGTTCCAATTACTATAAAAGTTGTAAGAACCACTCGATGTTGACAGGTTAATTAAAAGCTTCCTAAAATATTCCAAGATTAATGTTTCAAAAAGAAATCCTCTAATATTCCGAATGATTTTCATGATTGATTACACTGTACGTGACTATTCACCGCCATTTCCAATATGTGTGCTCAGTACGTTAACACGAAACGGTATTAGTATTTAAATACACGAGATGCGAACGTCAAAGAGACAATTATCGAATTTTCATACTTCGTTTCACTAAATTTAATTTCATCGCGATCGTTGTTCCATTAAAACGACAAAGATGCGCTGCACGTAACGCGGTTAATAATCGGCATTCACAGAGTGCGTTATATCATAATGGAAAACTGCAATTTATCAACTACTTACATATGACGCCCTTTAATTAAAACAAGAATTAATTAATGCGGCCGCTGTGTCATAAATTTCGCATGATCCCCAGCTTCATAATATCAAATACGTGGTGAAAAATTACGTTAATATACTTAATTACGAAATCGGCATGCGTCCGCTTACTACTTTCGAATATTCTGCAGTTGACTAAACCGAAATTTTATTATTTCGCGTCGCGGCCGTGACAACATTCGTTTCGTAAACTGTACAAAGTTCGCGAATTCTAGAAATTAGAAATGTTGGTGTTTTCTAAATAAATTAATCGCGATAATATTGCATGATATTGCGTGATATTGCGTAATACAGCCGCTCTTTGCCTAACGAAAGTTTAATCGTAATAAATATCGTGAATTGTCAGAGCTTACGCGTAGCCCAATGTGAAAATCAAAGATTTCGAAAAATGGAGAAAATTAATCGCACAGAAGAATCTAACAGCGCAAGGCCGATTGTTTCGAAAGAAATCGAAGAAATTCTACAGAGTGCGATCAATGATTTTCGTCGATTCTGAGAAAATATGTGATAACAATGAGAAGAAATTTAAATACGTTAAATACGCCATGCTTAAATACGTTGTAATGGTTTTGCGGAACACTGCGTGGAACGTGATGTGAAACTTTTAAGAATAACATCGAGGAGAACATTTTTATACGCTTTTGCCATATTTGATGCGGCTTGAAAATTGCATAGCCACACGTCTATAGTTTTCAACACGATCGTTATTACTTGTCAGGTACATGTAACATATCGATTCCCGTGGGGGCAGTGACGTCACACATGCGTGACGGTAGTCATTTTTCATTTTATAACCACATAAATAAAAGAAGTTTATTAATTACAGACCAATGGCATACGTACGTGCGGTAAAACCTTCATAATCTTAACGCCTACTAATCTAAACGTTCCACGGCCTTTCGTTAATATTTAATACGAAACTGGTAGCAGATGCGCTAATACTTTGTGCGCCACAGTACCAAAAAAGAGAGTGAGAGCTATCCAAAATGAAACAAAAGATGCCTTAATCGGCTTTAGAAACTAAAAAAAAAAAAAAAAAAAAAAAAAAAAAAAAAAAAAAAAAAAAAAAAAAAAAAAAAAAAAGAAAAAAAATGGAAAAATGACACAAAATGAAAAAGTGTACGCGAAAGATGTACGTTTACGTGTGCCGACGATAATGCGTCGATACAACGCGATTTACCTTGCGCTGAGATCGAAGCTCTTTGTTGAGCAGCCGCGATAGCCATGGCGTTAAGTCCACCGGCTCCTGGTGTGGCATACACATCGTAGGCTGATGCCCGTCTCGGTAGTTGCACAGGAAGCCCTAACCCAGGTTCCGGATGAGCGTGCTGCCCTCCGCCCCCAGACATCACTGTCACGTTCTTCATTTCGTCGTCGTACGATCTCTGCCTGGTCATTCTACGAGCTGTACTTGGACGACGTACATGCCTTCGACGTTCTTCCTCCTCGTCCGGATTCAATATATCCGGTGGCTCTACTAATGGAACACGAAAAATCATTATGGTTTTGTGGAAGGTACGTTTCATAGCGAAATGTTCAAATAAGATAGAAGACGTAATCGTTTCAGCAAATTTAGTAGGTCAGATGTTTTGGATATATTGACGTGACGATTGGAAATAACGATTTCTAAATCTTGCGGATCGAAGCATTAAAAATGGCATTGTAAAAGGACGCATGGAATATTAACACGAGTTATGTGTGAGTTATTATCTCACAAATTATTTCCAGAACGAGTATCCAATTAATACTCTTCTACCAATCGACGTACTATGAAATCAATGAAACTTTTGCTCGTAAACGTTAATATTGTCTCATTAGCAACGTACGAAATACATTGGCATATTTCGTAGCAAACAGTTTAATAATCGAGGCCAGAACAATAATTACTACGCTTTTATTTACCAAAGAAGAGTTTCTAATAAAGTGTATACAACGCGTGTATTTATTATTTCAAATACGAATATAAATCGTGTACTTCGTTAGATATCTGTTATTATCATCAGTCACATTGAACGAAACGCATCGTTGTTACATCCCGCGTGATATTCGATATCCTGCGTAAATTTCTTCGCTTTTTAAAAAAAGGAACACGGCTAAGGATTAATTCAATTTCTCTATAAAAAGCTTCAGTATCCCTTTATACGTTCGATATAAAGCCATGTTTCGCTATTCTATAATAGAAAGATAAAGATTCCTTGAAAGAAGACTTCAGAAAATAACATTTCCTAAAATTGGATCACCTGCAGCTGAAAATAGCTATTCCGCGTTTATTTCGAAAAGAAGAGAAACGAATGGCAAAGGAGAACACGGTTACAAAGAGTAAAAAAGAAGAAGAGAAAAGAAGAGAGAAAAGAAGAGAGAAAAGAAGAAAAGAAAGGAATTTAAATCGTGAACAAAGATTCTTACCGCCGATAGAAGATGGTACGACAGCGACCCTCTGGGGACTGGTAGCCCTACCCCTATCGACCTGGTGACGATCCGGCGAGGTCGCCCTAGACTTGATGTTGCGATCCAGGTCCCTTTCCCATCTGAGCTCGTCGCGACGTTCCCCTGCAACCTTTCGAAACTATAACATTACGACACTCAGATTAGAGTTTCACAGGGAGTGACACCATTGCGTGAAGGAGTTATGACTGTGGCGTGACAGTGCTCACATCGGGGAGTGTATCGTACACTGACACGAGAAGCTATGAGTACGCGGGGAACTGATATGTCTGGAAGATATTGAATGATTACGACTGCGTTTATACGATTGCTCTATTCCTTTTCTCGATTCTGTCTCTACTTTCTTCACTTTCTTATCGTTTGCTTTTACTCTCGAGATACGTTTTCCAAATCTAATCGACGTTTTATCATTCAAATGCAAGTGTAATTTTAAACTAAAATTATGTTCGCTTCTCTTAAAGAACAACCACTCGGTCGATGGCATTTTTAATAAAAGAAAGAAAAAGGATAACTGCTGTTAGAGATAAATCCTTTAATTCGAAAGTATTATTTCGTTCGGAAAATTAATTAACTTCGCTATCGTACTGTTTCGTAAACCGGTGCGAGTACGCAATAACAAAAAAGTTATTGGAAAATTTATCGATTTCTACTCTATTACAAGCCTCATTAGCAACGAAGCTAGCAGTGTTTCGATCTTAAAGATACGAACAATTATGAAAAGCTATGGAAGTGCATGTAATATATATTAACATAGTTTAATTTCTTAAATTCTCTTGTAAAATTAAGTTGTATTACTATCGCATACCTAATCATTAGCTAAAAAAATTTGGAGCTACCATTAACACTATCAATGTTTCTTTTTCTTGGTGCTAATAAAATGATTCTAATGAATATACTAAAAATATAATAAGACAAAAATATAATCAGCAATATTTGAATGAAGCACAAAACTGGAGTGGAAAAAAAGAAGTAAGAGTAATTAAAGGGGAAATAGGTCATTCGCTGTCAGACACAGTTCGCATCCAATATGATAGAAACCACATTTCTATAGTTTCTCATTTAAAAATCACTTCTGTTAGAAAGTATTCAGATTAATGACATATTTTTAGAGGCATATAATTTTCTACAATTCTTTTTTTTTGAAAACTTTTTATTATTTATACGAAACTAATGAATATCTTCTCGTAATTATACTATGAATAATTTTGTTACTCTATACCAAAGCTTAAATACTAAATTACGTAAATTGCAATACGTTCTCTTTTTCATGCAAATTGTCTAATAAATAAGTATTTCGAAAATGAGCCGGATTTATTGTTCAAAGGGAATCACGATTTTCATTAAATGCTGAGCAATAAACTAACGAAGATATGCGCTGATCCATTTCATATTTCATAAAAAAAAAACTTGTAAGGAATGGAATTTCTACTTCGAGAAAAAGTTAAGCAGTAACCGAACTTTCTAGACCAAATTACTTCTAAGTTTATTTCTACCCTTGTCATATAAAGTCGAGTAATTGAAAATTATCTCAATTTATTTCTTTCGTATTTTCTACAAAGAAAATAACTCCAGTTTAACTTCTATTATACCAGTAACTACTTTGTACTGGTAACTACCTATATTGGTATACCACCTTCCCAAGATTTCTTAAATATTTTCCGCGCAGAGTATTCATTTGAAAGATTTCCACCTAAGTATCTCGAAGGCAATGCATTTTCAGGAAAAGTATCGAATGCAAAAATCTCATGGCATCAAAGGAACGATGCAATTTCGGCTTTTTGTCTGTAACTGGTTGGTCTTTTCCAAGATAATTCGAAGATCGACTTCTATTTCAAATAGAAACTTGTATATTGTCTTTTGCAGAATCCTATCCTACGGGAGAAAGGAGGAAACTTTGTGCTTAATATTTTTTTTATTAGACTTCATTTCAGAAAGACGTTTCATAAAATAACAATCTTTTTATTTTCACAACTCGTAAATCATAGGACGAAGAACTGTGAGATACGAGCTACGCTTACTTAATTTTTTGGTAACGATTACACGATAAGATGAAATGAAAATTCCACTTTTTTGTACGATCTTCTAATTATCAAAGTAATCATTCGCGTCTTTTGTGCTACTACACGAAGAATAATCAAATTTAGTTTCATACAATCTCTGCTTCTCGCTTTAAGCTTATCGAACGTCTTGAAAATGCTACGTAAAAATACGTAGAAACAATTTTTTATTGCGAAACGAAGACAGGATATAACGATGACGTATGTACGAGCCGATCGGCTATTTGTCTCGAGCGGATTTATTATTCGCCTTTCGGACTTTGCGTTTATCAAGCATCGAATCCCGGTAACCAGATCCCATGAACAATTCCCGGTAACGGCTGCAGGATCTTTCCTAGCTGTTGGAACTCTTCAAATTTGTAACTTGTTGTCAGGAAACGTCAGTTAGACGAGACAATTACTGACGTTGCGACGGCGAGATTGAAAGGCTCGGTCGAAAAGGCAGAGCCGTGCAGCGAGGAGAAAATATAGGAAATCCGTTTTCCAACGGCGATGTCACCGTATCGGGACAAGTGCACGTGCCGTTTTACGAAGTCGAATAGAAATCGTTATTTACGACGAGCTTCGCTTGATTTCTACGTCTGACACCGATTTATCCAAAGAATCTATTACACGTGTTTCTCCAATTAATTAGCATCTCTGCCGAAACTGGTCTGTCGAATCGATTTTCGGATTTCGGGGCCAAAGCTACGAGCTGACGACCGGCTGTTCCAATTCCAGGCGTAATCGAGGAAATTGCGTCAAATTTTGACGGAATCGCGGGATCTAATTTTCCGATTCCCCTCGCTAACGCCGGTCGTTCGACGACGGTACTTCAGCCCCGATAAATTTGTCGCGAACTGTTACGCCGGCGTTCGTGTGTGCTTCGCCTGCTTACGTCACCAACCTGTTTCTGTCGAGGATACGCCACCATACATTATTCATAAGTTTGGTAAACCGTTAATTTGTGAACTAACGATCCCGTGCATTCTTTATCCGCGGCTGGAACCGATGTAGGTAAATCTCAACAAATCTAGTTTCACTGATCGCGCGATAAATTACGACAGAGAGAAGCTGTTCCGATTCGTCGAACAACATTAGGTCCTTCGGAAAATTCGTAGCTCTTCTGACGACCGGGTATTACGTTCTGATTTATTTTTCGCTGGTGTGCAAGAGGATTGGATCTTCAGCCAAACGTGAGAATCAAATGTGTTGGGCCTCAAATCGACTGCGTAATACAATACTTCGTTTCATCCTATGAGCGTATAACTGCGCGTTCAAATGAAATCTAATGGAATTTTGCTTTGATAAAAATAGTCTTTTCACAGGACCTACTGGTCGTACCCTTTCGACTGATTTTCGCGTACGAGATAACCGACCCTGTCGATTGTCCATTCAGTCGGCGATTAGTCAAATACGCGCGTACTTGACAAGCTTTGAAACTTGAGACAAATTTTGTTTCGGGAACAAAGCCTGCAATGCGATCTTGTGGTTCTTGATTTTCGTCTTACATCGACTATCAAGGTATCAGAGACTGCCTGACCTCGTTCGTATCACGAATTTAGGACCGTGTATATGAATTTATAGAATTTATTAGGAAGCACGAAGGAAAAGTTAGAATCGCTACGAGAACGTGCTCGAGCTATTGCTCGAAGGATTTCATTCTGCGAAAGACTCGGTGTAAGGGTTTAATCATTTCAAGGACGAAACTCAAAGGACTTGTAGGCGCGATTACGCAGGAAACGCGAATCGAACATTGGAGAAAAGAGTAAGGAAAGAGAAAAATGCGTTTCGTACTAATCCTCTTGTTACACAGGCATTGAATTCGGCCTGTTTGTTATTGGCAACCGCTAATTTCCTGCTGTGTACCGAGCAAAGATTTAGAGAGGCAGAATCTGCGATCCGCGACCTCTTTTCACTTTCTTGTTCCCTTTTTTCGACCGATTTCCGGATTTACCGTAACCCGACGCTCTCAATCCCTAGCCTGCCATCCCCTGCTCGCGTGGCCTCGTCCCTGATTTCAATTTCATTCCACTTTCTTTCGTTTCCGCAGTCGTTTCCAATGAAATGAGATTCTGCCGATTCTTCTCTCGGCTGACAAAAACGATTTCCAATAAATTCTTAGGATCGAAAGCGCGACTGTTCTCTTATTCTTAGCTCTTCCCTCCCCTCCCCCCTGCCATTTTCTCTTTCTCTCAATTCGCGCACTTCGTACGGATCGCTTTTCGCCCGCGTTTCTCTATCCGATGAACACTTACAGATTGCATTACGATTGCTATGAACGAAGCCGTTAATTGCCAGTTTTCCTTTTCAAATTATCGTACGAACGTAGACGTTGCAACGACATTTTAAAAGCGCATCGGTATGAAATCACATCGAACGAAGATGACAGAAAGAAACTGTTATTAGTTGATCTTCGTTAATTTTTTGACTTTAGCGCCACTTTGACACTGGAAAGAGATATTTTGGTATAAAATACCAAATGTATGTGTAGCGGCTGCGTTTCGATAGTAACGTAGGGGCGAAATGTAAATGTAAAATGTAAAGGAACCCAATGAAATGTTTCATGTTCAAATATCTTCGAACCAACGAACTTTCTCGGTGTACTATTTCCGAAGAAATAGAGGATAAAGGTACTAACACGATAATACGTGATTGCATTCGCGAACCGCGTACGTGCTCGTAAATATATAATAATAACACAGAAAGGTAGACCACTTCGAATCATTCGATTCCACCTCGTTGTTTTCTTCTGAACTTTGACCCACTTCAACAATGCAGATAGCATCTAACTGTTAAGCTTTCGTGAAACGCCCTATAAAGAGATCGGTAGCCGAATAGAGATTAAAAAGGCAAGGTAGCTATTATTTGTTCGATTAAAATCGTTGGAACGTTGTGTCTATTTTAGAAATTTTTTGCGCCTAATTATCGACAAGCGTTTACATTACTAGATAAATCGACGTTTGCAAAAATTAGTTAACACTATAACTCCGTAGCAGAGAAGTCCAGCAAACCGCGCGCTAGTTGTACAATTTCAACTTCAGCGTCAACATTCGAAACGTAATTGCTAACGTCGACACGCTCATTTAATAATTCTTCGCAAATACGACTCCCGACGACAGCACTCACATAATTAACTAACGTAGTTAAATATTATCAAGTCTTACGACTCCTTCTTTATTCTCTGCAACCTGCGTCATCGTTACTGTTTAACATTACGTGGGCCGCGACGAAGCTCCGCGAATGAAAAACTCCGCCGTTCCAGAACGGATGACGCAAATACGAGCTTCTGCTCCTAGCGGGCTCTGTTCATTATTCTTCGACGCGTCGAATTCTTCCCACAAACTTTGAATAAGGCGAGTGATTTTAGCAATTGGATCGGGCTGTAACGTGGCTTCAAGCGAATTTTGGAAAAATCGTACGGACAAATTTTTGCGCTATTCGACCGCGTCTTTCGTCGTTGTAATAAGAGAAAACTATGCACAACTTTTCTTAATCATCTCGTAGTAAGGGAAACCTGTACGGAACGATATACTTAAGACTTTCTATACTCTCTGAAAGAGTATAGAAAAATATAGGTATCTATCTAGTGTTCTTAGAACGACGAAAATAAAATTCAGAAGTCAGAGACTCAAATTATTTGGAAAACGGAATCTACTGCTTTTTTTTCTAATTTTGCCTAACGAAGCGGATAAAATCGTACGTGTGAAAACGTATTTGCCATCGAACATACACGTTAGTAACGCGTAGTCAAATGACACATAAGCGAGAATTATATTTAATTAACGAAGAAACGTTTTCGAGGAACACGGAGACGCATGATCCCTCAAAGGCTCGACCTTCAAAGCCTCAATCTTCAAAGCAGTTGTTTCAAAGCTAGCTGTCGCGTCCTATTTCTTGCAACGAACATCGACTTGCTCTGCGACTTCCAGTTAAGTTTCAACTAGAATATCCGTACTTTAAGGGAAACCATACACCTCGAAGTTCTAATTTATTATACGAACCGTGGATGCTTAACGAGTAGCCGTATAATATAATTTCTAAATGTCACTTTTGTAGAACAATTTTTGCCGCGTGCTCTCTGCCCAAGGTCTTGCTGGGCGAAACTTTTTGTTCGCCGTCGTAACTCGTTTCGAAACTTTGTTAATGACTCCAGCGCAAGATCGTAGATAGTAAAATGACCGTCTTCTACGAGGATGAAATTAGTCAGGGAGATCTCTTATGCCTTGACGGTACTCGTTAACGAGTGCCATTTAGCCAATGATTTAGGCGAAGGATCTCTCACAGCTGGAAAATTAACTACTTGGATTTTGTAAAGCGCACACGCTTAACTCCAAAACCAAACAGAGACAGAATTCTGGTAATACGAAATTGATCGACGTACGTGACGTATCGAGTCTTAAAACTGCGTCTCAGCGTTAAAAAAAAAATGAATTTGAATCATCGTAACCTTCTCCCGTGGCTCTTCGCGCGTGAGCGATAAAGAAAGAATAACGAACAAAGTTAACAAGTCAGCTCTGTCAGATCTTCGACAAAATGTCTCTCGTTATGAAACCTTCTACCATCCGTGAAGTTTGTCAAACTGTGACAGTCGATTAGATCAAATCCTTTGAGAAAGCGTATCTCGAGCGAAACACATATGAGAAAAAACGTTTTTAAATATTCCGCTAATCTGTTATCAGTCTTAATTAGAAGCGTCCATACGATCCGCGCTATTTTGCCTATCGAATCTCAAAGACGGGATATTGGAAGCTGACGCGAAGAAAGAACTGCGGCTGATTATTTTGCGATCGAGATGAGAACAGGACGAAGCGGACTTTCCAAGCGTAAGACACGTTGCCACGTACAAACATGCATCTAGAGGCGAAGCGTTATATCGCGAGACAAATAACCCACGTTGACATCCGGACTAAATAAAATTGCTGGAGGCGAGCGTGCTAGATAGTACTGGTATACCGCCAACCGATCAAAGCGCAGCTGCTGGCAATGTTCAGTTCTCGACCGCAAACAGTTACTTACAGCCAGCTACTGAAGGGTTAATGTTTCCTTTACTTTGATTATTCGAGATAATAAT
Source organism: Bombus confusus (assembly GCA_014737475.1). Taxonomy (NCBI): domain Eukaryota; kingdom Metazoa; phylum Arthropoda; class Insecta; order Hymenoptera; family Apidae; genus Bombus; species Bombus confusus. Next base: position 6,259,363 of record JACXIV010000097.1, read on the forward strand.
AGGATTAACACGCCATCGATTGCAAGTACGAGGTTACTGCCGCTGTTGTAGCTAACCAAAGGTGGATTAGTCTCTGCCAGAGAGTTAGAAACACTCGAGATATCGCGTCGTTAGGTGGAAGAAGAATGTGACTGTTCGATTTGTACGATCGCAAATTATTGTATAGTCGATTCGTCAATATCTTTCTACTTTCTTCTAATATGATTTAATTAAATTGATAAATTGATATAATTCCTTTCGTTGCTCTTCCAACGTATGCACGTTTACTGTGTTTTTAAATGGAACATAATGATAAATCACTGTTTAATTAAACGAATATATCTACGAAATTAAAATATGAGTCCAAGGTCCAGTTTACGTTGTGAGTTCTAACTTTGAATGTTAAGCTTGGTGGTCGAAAAAACGTGTACTGTACCATATAAGAATATACCAGAAAGAAATGCAACTATCCGTCCTACTCTGGAAGAACGGAGTCACGAAAAATAATCACGAAGTAAAATATACCTAGAAAATTGAATTATTTCACCTGTATAACTCGATATTTTCATTACTTTCTTTCAACGTCGTTTAAATAACTGCACAAGTGTAACGATAGTTGAAAGGATGGAAAATAAGATACCAAAGCAATTATCACAAATATCGTTATTTTTGCGGAAGATTTTCATCAAAATCCCCATTGAAACTTGCAATCGATAGCATACATCCTTTCTTAAGCATGACCGATCGAAATGAATACGATGCACAAAATACATGTGGCAATTGGTATTCTGTTTCATTGTCGAGAAGCACAGTTGTTTGAAAAGCACAACTCAGACACGTCACACAACGACGAACTTACCTTTTCGAGTTCCTTTAAGCTCGCGGGTGACACATCCGAATGTCTCCTGAGTTCCGGGCTCCTCGGCGGTGCCAATCCGGAACTCAGTCCGCCGATTTGACTTCCGCTCTGACAGCCGAGTCTCGCGTCGCTGTGCCTTCTCTGGAGAGCCTCGAGGACTGGCACCTCGAGCAAGGAATCGGTCGATTCCTGTGTCATGATCGGCTGGTCCCGAGACGCGAGTTTTCGTCGGCACACGCTGCACCGCCAGGACGACTGAAAAAACATGCTCGTGAAACTTTCACGTTGGCCAACGGATCCCAAGCGACGGATAAAACGCTCTCTGACCAACCGATAAACGATGTCGTTCGTTCGATCAGATATTCGACTCGATTTTATTAACAAATCCATGTAGGTAGTATTAAGAAATCTACGTAGGTAGATTTCTTAATAGAAGGCAAAGTGTAAGGATTATTCGGTTTTTGAACTGGTATCTCCATTTTATGTACAGCGACTGGCAAAAGTGTTTTAATCTTTGCCGTAGAAAGATCTTTCATGAATACGTTTCGCGTATTGTACGAAACGTTTCGAAGCTTTATTAGCGCGTAGACTGCGGATTTGTTTGCATCTATGCGAGATTTGAGTGTGCAAAAATACGTAGAATATGCGAAGTATCGTGGCTGCAATGATATTTGACAGGTGTGGCAAATGTCTACGTCGATTCTGCCTCTTTACCTGTATTTATAAAGATATCGATTATTGCATAGAAATATGCACTCTATAGGAGAGGTATAAATTTGCGTAAACGTCCATCTGTCAGTGTAACCGATGAATGTAATCTGACTGTACGGGAATTCGCAAATTGCCAACGAAATAATTAAAAATTCATATCTAAAAGCGTAAACGTTACGTGTTCCGCGTAAATCGTCAGTGGCAATGTAGCATAGCGCAAAACCGTCCAGACACGCACGTATGATCCCGCTTTGATTAATTTTGAAGCTGTTTGGTCGAACGAGTCGAGAGGACTAACCGAACGTACGTCAAATAAACACAGGCGACAGGGGAAAATAAGAAAGCTGATAGCGAAATATCGCGAGAAACGAGGCAAACGAATATTAATAGAACTCGAAAAGGAAGAGTATAAAATGAAACGACGAAGACAGAGGGCAAAAGAAGATGTAAAAACGAATATAGAATATTCAATGAGAGGGAAAGATAAAACGAAATGACAAAGAATATAATGACAATGGCGAAGAGAGTATGAAAATGAAGAAAATGGAAATAGGTAAAAGAAGATTAGAATAAATTGCATTGTGCATCCGTTAGGCTATTATCTCGCTTTTTTAAATCTTCCGGATATTCCAGATAGATGGAAACAGGGATAACGATAATTAAAAATGGCGGTGAACCAACGGCGTAGCTATCATCGACACGGAGATAGACGATATCAATTGTTTCATAAAATCGATATCGAAATAAAGGAACAGATTTTTCGTATCTACCAGAATGTGAAATTACGTTTGTGAAAATCTGACGCGGAAAAATATTTCTACTCGTTGTCTTTTAATAATAATATTTCTATTCTTTTATGTTGTTGTGGACAACAAGGAAGGCGTATTTGAGAAAACGAACAACTGTATGCCTTTGCGCGAATAGCCTTGCTTCCTCTAATTAAACAAATGCGCCGCTACGAACATCGTCGACGGTGGCATTCATAAAAAATTAAACGCCGTGAAAGTCGTGCATACGCCGTTGCGAACAATTCTCGTTTCCTACTTTGGCTTCTATTCCGCGCACTCTGCGAGCTATATCTACCGTTTCTAATAAATGCTTCTCATTCTTGTGCCGCTTTAATTGCTCGATCATTGATTTTGATGCTACCGCTTATTTTTCCGAATAGATACGCGATATGCCACTTAGGATATTCACAATTGCAGATTTATTCCCCGGTAATATGTAAGATCAATCATAAACGTAGGTCAATCCGAAGTATTTCCATTCGTGTCTTTGATATTAAGTTATAATTAATATTATATTAATAGTTAATAATATTATTAATAGTTATATTAATATATTATAATTAATAGTTAAACGTCTCGATGAAACTGCAAGTTTATTTAAAAGAAAGATACCGCAAGTTGTTCGATCAAAGTATTCGTCGTTGCTCTCTGCCACATTAAGCCATCTATCAGGCGAGCGACGAATTCCATCACTGGAAAATGTGTCTTTGGACGAGATGGGATCGTCAGGACCTGCTGTGAGATCGCTGCGTGACAACGTAGACCACACACTGCTCTCGCGGCAAAAGAGATCGTAACGAGTCTCGTTTGTGACGTGTTGCAGCAGCAGCCAGCTTATTCGCCAGACGTTAATCCTTCGAATACCACTCGTTCCGATCGATCCAACACGCCTTATACGATGCACAATTTCGATTAGCGGATAAGGTAAAAAAATGACTGGACGTTTGGATCTCGTCTAAAGACGCTGCATTTTGCCGTGATGGAATTTATCACTCGCCTGGTGGATGGCTTAAAGTTATAGAAAGCAGCGGTGAACACTTCCTGATTGAACAACATGCTGCATTGCTTTCCAGATAAATCTTCAGCTTCGGTAAAAAGTCAGCGTCGTACACCTATATTTAACGCGATTCCTCGATCCTTCTTCAAACGCAGCCAAAGATCGTACGTCGTTCGACCTAGTTTCATGGTTCACTCTATCCTGCGCATTCCACGAAACCTTTCGAATGCACTTTTGTCGTAGGTAGGAATTACCGGAATTATCGGATTGCAGGTATCCGAAATTAATTGCCGGAATTATCGATTGATCGGCCCGAAATAGATTTGGCTAGAGAGAGAGAGAGAGAGAGAGAGAGAGAGAGAGAGATTCGAAACGCCTACCGGATCGTCGGAATTCGTTGTCGTTGAATAGCAAGCGCAGTCCTCGCAAACTTTATGTTGGCACTCGCAGCAGATTCTCGAGGCTTCTTCAGGCGCGAAAGACTTCCGACACACTCGGCAGTCGTCCCCGGTTTTCGACTTCCTGAAACGTCCAAGTTAAGAGACCGTTGAAGTTTTCGAGTTCGTGAATTCCCCCAAGACGAATCGCTTGCATCCGAATACGGTCAACCACCGGGTTTAGAAGCAAACAGTCGCCCGGTTCTATGAACTTTCCGATACTAAGGTATCGCTAGCTATTGTATTTGCGAGCTTTAAATTTCATGTATCGATTGTGCCAGCTTTCTCGCGCCAACTTTGTCAAAATGTTCTACGGATACAAATAAGACAATATGTCACGCGGCGCTTTATATAGCAAACTTTTGCATTTGGTTTGAATACTTTAGTACATTTTATGTAGGGCATTCGGCTATTTTAAATTATTCAATTCGCCGTATTCGGATCGTCGACATTGTAGCATTTACTACTGGAAATACTCACGTCTTCGTTAATTCTATCGTCGGTTCTTCCTTGGGCTGTGTCTCTTCGACTGGTGTAACCTTAGCCGGACCAAATTTTGTGACTACGAAACAGAAATAATTTTAACAAATTACATACAATTTATTAAGCAACCGTGTAATATTAGTCTCGAATATTTCAAAATTATATGATATTACTATCCAAAATTACTGTCAACACATAACGTATATTCTTGTCTTTTTATTTTCTAAAATATCGCGAAGAAATTACCGCAAAGAGAAATGCATGGAACATGTGAGCAATTTTCTACCTTCTCCTATTTTCTCTAGAAATTCTTGAATAACATAACTCAAAGAACGCTATTAACTCTAAACGTATGAAATGTATGGACGATACGTAAATTTCAAGGAATAAAAGTACATTAAAAATTACAACAACTGTATGTACAATATATATATATATATATATATTATAATAAAAAATTGTCCTAAATTTGCGAAATCCCAAATTCGTATTGGCTCGGTTCACAAAGATAAATTCGTAAGGAAAGGTAGGCATAAAGTAAAAGCATGCTGTAAATTATGAAGTATGCAGAACTTTAAAGCGAGAAGTATCCCATTTATTAAAGTGAACTAAACGAAGCACAGTAGTAGTGGCGTATTATAAGGGATACGATATTTAGACCGATTAATACTCCTTTGTTCGCAACTTCTATCGGATTGTACGCTGCGATAAACTCTAAAAACAAAACGTAGCCAACACGTACTACAAGTTATACGGAGGCTTGCTTTGTGAGATTACTGTTGAAAATTCACGAGGGCCACCGATAAAGAGACTTGCAAATTTCTGTACAGCGAAAAACTGAACTTGCAGATGTAAGTAAAAACGTTCATTGCGATGCAGTTGTTCGAAGCGAATATCGCACGCTAACCTCCTCAAATTTCAATAACTCGATTATGTGTATAAAAACCGATCTAATTTCTTCCCGTTTTTAACTGGTTTACCAATCTCGACCATTTATCGAATCTGATGGAATCGTGTAAACGTAATCTGATTTTCATAGAAAATTATTGCGACTCTTTCCACGTGTCACCGCCGCTAGCAAGTACGCGTGTGAGATATCTTGGTCAACCTGTATTAACAATACACGAATGTTAGGAAGATATATAAATTCATAAAGTCAACAGCACTTCTTCTTATCTTTGAAATAAACTTGTTTATTTAGAATTTGGAACATTAAAATAACGGTACTAAATAACTCAACGGTACGTTAAAATAAACCATTAGCCCAGGATTGAATCGTGATAGTCTTTCTATCACTGTGGAAGAACTTCCTCTATCTTATCTACGGCTTGAGAACCAAACAGGACGAGGATAGTAACATGTCCTTAAATAACAGATATTATCCTGCGTTAAATAAAAATAAACCAAAACTGACTCAAACCTGTTTCTCGAACATGACGTCAATTTATTTGTAAGTTTATCTTCTGCCGTGCACCGAAGGGAGGTAGAAAAGTGTCTCGTTCGTCTCGAAAAAAAAAGCATGCCCCTTAATGCCATTATCTGCGGATTATTTAACGAGTCTCAGTTAGCTAAGCTCTCGAGCCAATAGAAGCTTAAACTCATTATTGCCGCGGTGCGGGGCACTCGAGGGCGCAAAAGGGCGTAGCTGAAAACGCGGTCGAATCGTAACCAGCGTTCGTGTAAATCTTTAAACCGACGAAGAGTTAGGCCCGTAATTACCGCCGCCGGCATGGTCCTCCAGCGTACTTGTTAAAAAGTTGGCCTAAAGGGGAAAAGTAAGTAGGAGACGCTGACGAAGCTACCTTCACGATGAAAAATGGCTGCGAATCTTATAAATGTGTCCAGAACTGGAAAGCGTACTTTAATTTAGAGGAAAATTAGTATCCCGGGGATTGTCAGATCGCTCGTTCCGATGACCCTCGAATAGCGACGACGAAACACAAAATAATCAGTCCAAGCGGAAGGGATAATTCATGTTAGAAGAGGTTCGACAAGTTTGCGAATCGGAATAGACGAATCAAGACCAAATTGCGTTTAGTATAAGTAAAAAGTTTGCAACAACGTTATTAGTGTTTTATGAAATTTGTAATAATTTTATAAGAACTTGTGAAACTAGATTTTATAACGATATGACAATTAATTATCCAAGAATGGTCTCATTATTTCATCTCTTGTCAATGTTATCTTGTCCTGCCTTAATCTTCATTAACGTGCATTTCCTCGCCGTAATAAAGAGATCGTAGTTTAACACCAGGATCATCGAACTCGTCGAATCATCGATCTTCTTTTTTCCTTTTTTGTTTCTTTTTTTTTGGTATCTTAGGTTAGTAAAATAGTTTATAATTACGTTTGTAATTTTGGTTCAGTTCAAGATTAAGATTTTCAGTGTAAGATTTTGAAAAAGGTTTTCTACGTTTCACAACCTCCTTGGTCATTCAATTTTTCAATTCATACGCAATCCGTCGTTTAATTAAGCTAATTGCCCCTCGAGAAAATTAAAGCTGGTAGTGTAGGATCATGTAAGGAAGCATCTGATTTTATGTTCTCAAACGAATGCATCCGAAGAATACATTCCCAGGATTAGATAGCGTGCGTAACGTTTACGTGCTGTTTTTAGGAAATTAGATTTTGTTAGAAGTGATTAGCGAATTAGATCAGGCGTTACTTTTATGTCCGGACCATAGCGGCAGTTTTAATATCCTGAGTGGCGGTATTTGTTCCGACGACAATTGTACTAGAAATAGTATTATAGGCTTGTCGCGTGAAATTGTTGATAGTGGACTAGTTAAGAATCCATCAAGGTTATGCTTGAATGAACCTGGATTTGTGGTTGTGTTATTCAACACCGGCATTAACAGCACGTTTTCTGATTTTTCTACATTTCTGAATTATCCTTTCGTTACCTTCACTTCATAGAAGCAACAAGCTGACATTGTTGAAACGTTAGAAAGTCACAACAGCAGTCTTCTTTTCTTTATTCGTAACGATTTTTAAAGAACCCGATATTCAACTAGCGAGAAAGTAACGTCAGCCGGTGCTGTTTTTCTGATCTTTCAGTTAGTTTCCAATTTTTGGTGGGAAAGTTGAACGAAGTCGAATTGATTGCAGTTTACAAGACTGAAATCTTACGGATAAATTTTTAGTTTGATTTTATTGTCGCTTGACAAGTAATCGAGTTACGAAACTACGAGTGAAAAATCAAGAAATTTCAAGTTTCAAACCAATACCTAGGAAGCTCGGGTTGACGATCAATCAACACTGTTTTCAGAGATTAAATTTCCTTGGCATTAATTCAAATTTACTAATTTACTCAACTCTATCGAAAAACGTAGACTTTACTAGTTATTAATAATACTTATTATTTCCCCTTTGTCTCAAATTCGTTCTAATCAAAAAATCGTTAATCTCAACGATTGGAGATACTACTCGGATATACTATAATAGTATATTAATATCCCTGAACCTTTCTCTTTCTCTCCTTCGGGGATATTGTAACGAAGCTATCAGATACACCATCAATCCCAAACCAGTATAATACCGAATGCGATTAAATAGCTATTAATTATAGATAGCGCGTAGCCAGCCTATTGAATCTGATGGAATGTCAATCATATTGTAATATCAGATGAGTATTTCCCTAAACATATAGTATCCATCAAACTGGTACTCATCGATAAACCCCAAGCTAAATTAATCGGCTTAAATTAACCACTTTCAGCAAGAATCTTATGCTACAAATATTTTTCGTAGTCGCCAAATGTGACTATAAAACGATTAGCTTTCTTTTCTCCGTTCTATAATCGTCGAAAACTATCTCTCCTTCAGGATATGAAACAAAGCTGTTTTAACGTCGGCGATATGATTTTTCACTTTCACTAGCGCGGTCGGCATTCCGGGTCTTTCAGTCCCTGGTTCGATCTGTTATTGTTTTCGGTTTTAAAAAAGTCTGAAAAGGTTCTTAGCTACTCGTTACAGTTCCTAATTTACCACACGAGTAGTACTTCGGTGAAATGTTTAAACCTTTTTGCAACAAGACTAAAAGCTTGTCGGAAAGTTAGGAAACAATGGGAATTTGTTTGAAGGTACACGGTTTTGTACTGAGCGAATATTTAAGAAAGTTATCGTAGGGTTCTACCCTCGAGACTATGATCTTTCGAGAAACAGATAGAGAAATTATCCAGCCCTCGGAGAAGTATCGTTGCTTCGAGTCCTAAATTTGCGAGACTCCTCGGCGGATCTCAAACGTAATAAAAAATTTCACTTACTTAGCAAGAAACTAACACGTACGGAAATATGGGTCGCTGAAAGCACAGTGCTCGCTTTACCATCGTGGTATTCAGAGCTGAATCGAACGAAGCAAACAGTATTTGGGCAGTCGTAGTCCTGTAGACGTGAGTACAATATTTTCAGACGCAGAAAGAGGAGAAACTAAGCAACACTCGTATCGCCGCGGGAGGATTAGTAATACGACAATTTTTAGATCTCAGACGGAGGCAAGAAACTTCGATCAAATACGATCTTCTCGCCACACATAAGAAATCAAAGTTTTAATTATAGAATGTTAACTATCGGAAATCCTTCGTCTATATACACACTCTTATCCCTGCTTGGAATTGCGTTTCGAGCAACGACGCATAATCTCGAAACGATCGTCGAACCGATCCTGAGGAATTTATTCAACGCCTGGAAGTTTGCGAATGAAGTCGACGACGAGCGGTTTCTCAAACAGCGCAAACAAGCCGGATTACGGGAAGATAGAGAAGGCTGGAAGGAAAGTAAAGTGGAAATGCCGAAAGAAGGGCCGTGCTGGGATTCGCGGAGGCTCTTTTATCGCCCTCGTATCGTCCTTCGAATATTCGCAACTTCGTGGAACAAAGGGAACGACTCGGTGTCTTGCACGAACGATCACCGCGAGAATAAACGTCTAATTAACCTAAAAGTTATCCGACCGCCGCTCGCTCTCCCTCGCCTTCTTTTTACGCGATGCAAAATTTATCGGCAGGCTTAACTGTCTCAACTCTATTTCACGTTCCATCGACTCCCTCACTTTTATGCGCTACGTCGTCCCATCATTTGGAACGTTCCACTTTCGCGCGCGCCTCTCCTCCGTGTAATTGCCACATTGAAATATTGCCACGGCAGTTTCGATTTGTATCGTTGATCGGCATTACGCCGACTGATTTATAGAAAAACAAAGAAGTCGAACTCTCCGCTCGAGAACTGCCAAAGTTGTTGCTGAGATATTTATTACAATGGAATCAATCGTGTTTGGTAATGGAGATGAAAATTGAAGAATTTTAATTGCCATGGAGAAAAGTATTGTACGTCTGTAGAAAGTTAAAAAAAAGTACTTAAATACTTGTAAAAATACTTGTGTTACTGACGTACTGATCACCGAGGAAGCAATCTCCGAATGACATTTTCTCTGCGTTTGATACAAATTTCATTTCGCAGAAGAATATCTTTAGGCCGATACGAATCTCGTTTTGCGTTTACGATATTTTTATACTAATCATTCTTTGAAAATAATCAACCCACGTTTCGTGATCGTAATTTACATCTTCTGTACTCTATCGGATACAAAATTTTTAATTAGAACTCTTTGAACGAGACGAAAGGTTCGCTGAAAACGACGATAAAAAACGCCATTGCTCTGGCAGGGGACGAATGAAAGAAACGATTCCCTTGTGCCCTTGCCATTTAATTGTGCCAGACGAAAAAAAAAAAGGGAAAAGAAGGATAATGTAATGCTAAAGAGGCGACTTTTGCCGGACCACTTTAGGGTTGTATAATCCTCGGGTATTCTAGCGTTTCGAGGGTGGCTTTTAATAGTTCTCGCCTATTTTGGTTATCTCAATGACCCTCCATTCAACGGAGCGTTCTTCAAACGAGACCATCCCACGAGACACAGAATTTGTCGAAAGAGAGATATTAATTAGACATAAAAAGTTAGCGAAATGAAAATTACTGAAATTAATAAAATGTAGAGACGTTAATTTTTAAATAATTTCAATGTCTCCGCGTTAAAAGAAACGAGACGAAACGTAAATTTTCAAATTGATTTTCTTTAAACTATACTACCGATATTCCTCCTTAGAAGAGAATTAAGATTAACTTTATGCGAATTTACTAGAGATTTATCTATCTGCGAATTTGATTATGGATATTTACCTCCTAAATTAATCACAACTCGATTAATTGCATTTATAGTTATTTGTACAATGCGAGAAAAGGTGTGGTTCTTCGGGAGAATAATGAAATAATTTTAATTAGATGCGCGTGTTTCTACACGCTCGTTTCGTGTAAGCAATTAAATAAGGAAAATTACGTCTGAATGAAATTTATGGCATTTAAATGTTTCGTAATAACGAACCTAATCAATAATAATTAATATTTCGATACTTTTTCTCGGTCCGCTATATTTTCATGAAATCAATGTGATAATTATAGCGACTGGAAGGTTGTGACAAAATTATTCTGCATTATTTCCCAGAATATTCGCTAGCAATCCATCATAAAACGTTGCTGTCATTCGTCAAATGAATACAATACCGAATTTAATTTCTTGTACTATTAGACCTCATTGTATGCGTATATATGTATTTATGTACGTGTAGTATTTATTGTAACGGCGCTTAAAGCCTAGTACAATCTATCTTTACATAAGTGCACGTTTAATAGGATTTCGTTTGCGTTTCATCACGTGGCCCGTATCTATACCGCAGTGTTTCCAATATCGTTTGTTATATTAATGTACATCAATGTATATTAATATACACAAATAACTATGCACCATTATTCATCGTATGAAATATATCTTACGTTATATTTATAGATATCGAAGGTGCGTAAATAAGTTTTCCTCTCGAGCGTTGTGATTCATCGATTCAATAGTTTCCAATAATCTTATCGAACGACGTCTTTGTTAAATTATTTACTAAAACAGAAAGCAATCCTACATGTAACAAGAGAACACTTCTACTTTTCTCTCTCTCTCTCTCTCTCTCTCTCTCTCTCTCTCTATCTCCATATTTAAATAGCATTTTACTCAACATTCATCTCATAATTACGTTTTGTCTTGCAAAGTAGTACGAACGTTCTATACATAGATTCCTCTAAACGGCGTTATGCATGCATAGGCGAAGGATAAAATAGGACTGCGCCTTCGATATTTCCTTTTTCCACGTCAAGGTAGCCAATACTTCGTCTGTTTGAAAATTATAAAGCAATTAGCATCGTTAATCCGGCGAATTGTCGAAAATTTATCGAGCTGCAAGCGAAATTTCGTTCACTCTGATTAACGCGAAAGTCGCTTAAGAGCCTGATTATTCGAAAATCGTAAAACCGCATTATTTCCCTTATATTTCGTATTCCAGCATATTTCCATGTTCCGTCTGCCGGTAACCTCGGCTTTTAATAATGCCGCGGATCGTATTTCGTTTCATTCCCTGAGATCCATTCCTATAATTACTTGCAAACTTAAAACAATATGAAATCTATGAGGATAGAACGAACACGGAGTAATTAAATACTTCCGACTCGATAGAAAGAAATTTTCGTTTATCGACTGGGGGAATTTCCTGCGCTGTTCGGCCAGTAATTTCGTTATCTTAAAACTATTAAAAAGTATTCGTTGCTTTTACCGTTTACCAGACCGGAATATGTTTAGAGCGGTGTTTGGGCAAATTGTAGAAAGTTTTGATTAAATAACGAGGTTAGTAGCATAGGTGGATGGAAAATTCACTGGAAACAGTTGGTTCGTCACCATTTCGCCGATATACGTTTAGGATAATGAGCCGAATGAGGCAGCAAAAAGTTATAAGCAATATTTGCGGTCATTGCGAAAAATATCATGAGTTTATAATTACGCGCTGATCTCGGGTTTCTGCGTTTCAACGATTTTTAAGTAACATATATAACGTAGAAAATAATGGTGCGCGTCTGTTTAACAGCTACGATGGAAAATCCAGTACACGTGCTCGCTAAAAGCGAACAAAAAATTCGAATGATAAAAAACCCGATGAAACAATGGCGGAACAAAATTGCACGCTCGGGCAATCACGAAACAATTTTTTTACGGAATGAAAGATTAATTGGAAGAGAGTAGGAAGATTTCACGTTCAAGACAGTGAATGGACAAAACGTTAAAAATAATTCATCGCTCATTTATATATTTATTGTCTTTCTAGAAGAACGATTATACGAAATAAGTTTGTCCTGTGATTCGAAGCAGTCTGTTTAACGATATCTCTACGCGTAACGTTATTATTACGCTTATTATCATCTCTGCTTTTCTAGAATTCGCAGTCATAAATAAATAGCAAGCAGTAGTTGGTAAATTTAATCAATATGTACAATTTGAAGTCTGAATAGAGGGAAAATTACCGAAATGCGGCATAGAAATGAAAATTCGCATTTGGATTAAAAGGCGGAACGACTTGTTAAAACTAATTACTACGCACAACTTGTTCCATCGGTAAGAGTTTCTCGACGAAAAGCTTTTGCGAACCTACACAGAATCCTGCGTAAATAAGAGAAATAAATATTTACGTAGCTCATAAAAGAACAAATATTGCTACAATTAAAAATATACTTCGCCGTGGAAATCGATCGATGTTAATTAAAGCCTTACACTCGAAAGCTATTTATCGGCCCTTTTAGCCCGAGCACTTTGCTTCGCTGAACAAGAGGAGACAAAATTGCTAAAAAAAAAAAAGACTGGCATATTGCTTCTCCTAAATGGTTCGGAAACGATGTATCGCAGCATGTATCGCAAAAACGACCAGATAACCACGACTGTAATAGCTGGAAATTTGTAAATTCTTAGATAAATTCGTTCGCCGGTTGGTCTCAGACGTATCTAGTCTTTCCACTAGAAAAGTTTCATAACTTTGCGAACGTTCCTGGCCACTAGATAACGACAACGTCGTTATCGAAATATCCCTTGTTGGCTATCGCGCTTGGTAGCAATTTGTGCCGCAGATACACTTGAAAGTAGGTTGAAAGTGCGATCAATGTCGTTTATCCCAACATTATGAAACGTTTCTTTCGTTATTTAATTACGAGATTTGCTGGACGAGGTTCGTTTCCTTCGTCTGCTGGAAAATCAGCTTCTCGCAGTTGCGTTGCTGTTGCTCTGCAACGACGATGTTCGAACGTCCCAAGGTATCCTGTATTGGATCGTGAAGAGAAGACCCAGAAAGCCACCCGGTACAGACGAATAATAATAATAATAATCTCGACGAATAATCTACGTCTTTCGGTCCGCTAACGCGTACCAAGATATTCTCAGTTTATCGGACCTGCGACTCGCTGCCGACCGTGTTCCATTAATTATCTCGATAATTAACAATGCGATTGCGTTTCGAGATCAATTACAGCAATAACCTCCTCGATATCAAACGGCCGGTAAACAGATCGAATGCAATCGTGGCAGATTACAACGAAATAGCGCGGGTTGGATGTGAGCGAAATCTCTGCGCACATGTTGAACATCGTGCGCGTGGAAAAAAGGAAAGAGCAGGAGGAGGACAGCCGGGTACGTAATTGTCTGAAAAACTCGAGCTAATTATCTCGATGCTTGATTTGCAATTGTTCTACGAAGAAGTGAAACGTCGAACGCGGTAAATTGAACAGTACGACATTACGCCTTTTGCCTGGTATATTTAACGTTTTCCTTAAATTTAGAAGCGTTCTAAATTCAACGTGTTTTAATCGTTGTACGTATCGTTCTGACAGAGATTTTCCCTATGAAATAAAATTTGTAACAACGAAACGAGAATAATAGGAAATACTATTAAATTCGTTCATGAAATAGCTGCGCATGTAGTTTGATTGGCCGGTTTATCAATTGTCTGCTTCAATTATTTGCTTCGAAACGTATATCTCTGGTTATCGACTGCTAGTGCATCGTACGTTTATAGCATACTCTTTGTTTTCGTTTATTGAACGATGGAAAAGTAATAACGCGTATATAATGAATACAAATTGCAAACGTTAGCCTTCCACGTCGCAGCCGTCGAAAGGCTGACGCTTGGTATGAAATTTGCCGGGTAGAATGTTACGAAAATTTACATTTTCCGCGTGACGATCGAGTATCTATCAGCCCTTCGAAACGCGTGATCAACGGCTGTGACGTGGGCGGGATTTTATTTCGCAATTTGTAGATTCGCATTCACACCAGCGATACAGCAATCAGTCGACACGCATCGATAGGGTGCAACGTAGTATGTATTTGCAAATCAAATTTTTCAGCCACCGTGAATTATTTAAAGAAGACGTAGCGATTGTAATCATACACGCGCAAAAGTTGCAAAAAGTATTCGTACGGATTCTCATTTTCCAGCGAAGCGTTTGTTTTTTTTTTTTTTTTTTTATTATTATTTTTCATTAAGTCGCACATTTCATTTTCATGATATTACATTTTTAATGCCAACGCCTGCAAAACATATCGGCATCCTCATTTTCCAACGAAGCGTTTCTATCGTGTACGTTTTATTCTCGTAATATCAAATTTCCGTAATCATACGAAAGGGCTACGAAATGATACGAAACTTAATATACCTGGAGTTAATTAATTAGTATATATAAATGCTGTAAAAAGCACTCTTCTCTTTGTATTCAAAAATGGCCGTATTTTCAAGCCTGATGCGCGTCTTCGAGTCTGAAATTCAGCTTTCGATGAAATTTATTTTACAGAAATTATTTTAAATCGCCGCACGATTTATTTCCTATTTAATTTATTAAACATGCAAGGAGATAAACGCGTTAGGTGAGAAGAGTTCGCCTATCGAGGGCAAAGTAAACGAAGCAGAAAATTAGAAGTATCGATATTTTTATCGCGATATTTACCCGAGTATTATATTATTGACGATAATTGTTAAATACAATTAATTTATACCCTCCGTTCGCAAGTTACAAAACGACTGCGTGTTTCTCGTAAAACGAAGAAGCTCCGCTACCAAAAAGAAAGGAAACATCGTTCCACGTAAAAAGAATCCCACGTAAGACCGTGTATCGTTCGCTCTTTTCTCTTTTCGTTGTGTTTCTTATTTTTGTCCGACTTGGCTCCGTCGTAAAATCCGAAATAACCTTATAAGCTGCATTAAAACTCGTAATTCAACGACCGATCGTATACGATGGCATCGTGAGAAAGAAAGGAGAATCTCGCGAGAGCGAACTAGGATGGAAGAAGAGAGACCTCGCCGTTTAATCGACAGGTTCTCCAGCGAAGTCGCGTCGTAAAGGTGGAAATAACGAAATGGCAATGGCAGGCCACGGCAGCGGAGAAGAATACGTCGTGTCGCGAAAGAAAACTGTCCTCGACAACGGACTTGGACTTTATTTCATTTGCTGAATTCGATGAGAAAGACTGTAACGAAGAGAGCGAGCATCGCCGAAAAGTAGGTTAGCTGGTCGCGCGGAAGGAAAGGAGGAACCTGTACGAAATTGCAAATATCTGTCGGGCTTCGGGAGCAAATTTTTCAATGGGATTCTTTTCTTCCCCTATACAAATTGAGTCGGGTATCTCGCGGGATCCGATATCGACCTTTCCTCGATAATTTCTCGTCGAATTAACATTATTGCAACGCCCTCGGCAACTTGTTCCTTGTTATCATCTTCTCGTGCAATACGGTCGTTGGAGATATCGCGAGACGTTCTACCATTTGGCGTAGATAAGTAAAAAGTCTGAGAAGTAATCTCCTCGAAGAACCTTCGAACGAGGAGGATATCGAGAGCCACTTGGTATTTTTCTGGTTTTCAAAAATGAACGGAGAGCTGTTCGGTTGACGTAGCTGCGTTTTCTTTTCAGCCGAGCCATCGCGAATAATTTGTCGAAAGGCGCGAAGAGATAAAGGATTTTGATGGATAGTTGCGCCGTTAACGTTGAATCGCTAATTAATTTCGAAGTTAAGGAGTATAGAAATTGCCATCGTTCAGAGTTTCAAAATGTAGTAAGCGTATCTGTGAAACTATTGACAGAGTTTCGGCAAGATTGTGACCCTTAACTCATTTCGTCGTTCGTCTTCGTCGAATAGAGTTTAAACCAGACTTTGTAATCCGCGTTATCATCCAAAATACTTGCGACTATTTAACACGATATCGTGACACGAACGATTGACACAGCTGTAATAACAATCGATAGCACCGTACGCAATCTACAAACGGATATATCCATCGTGTGATAGCGCAAAATTAACATCGCAAGCCTCCCTCAAATACCTTTAAATGTTCCATAATATTCCAAAACGTATTACGTATTCCTACTAAAAGANAAAAAAAAAAAAAAAAAAAAAAAAAAAAAAAAAAAAAAAAAAAAAAAAAAAAAAAAAAAAAAAAAAAAAAAAAAAAAAAAAAAAAAAAAAAAAAAAAACACTAAGTAAAATAGGTTGCGCAGGATGAAACCGACTAAAACTTTCCTTTCGTACCTAACGATCAATTCTCTCGCTCGCTCGCTTTGAAAATCAGTCTATGAAAAAAGTACTCGGTTTATTCCATCCCGAAAGCGGCTGCAACTAGCGGTTACAGTAGCCTGACTGTTACAAAGCGTTGTCGACACATCGCGTTCATCGCGCGCAGGCACGTATCAGCGTTTCCTCCGTTCTAGAGAGCACGAATTCCGAAACTCGCGTCGCACGCTGCAACAAAAGAAAGAACGCGAAGCCCGCGACCGCGGAAAACGGGAACAACGGCCATGAGCGGACAGTGTATTCGCGACAGAAACTATGCGCATTCGAATTACAAATGCATCTCGCGCGGCGGCCACGCCGAATGAATTGTGCTTGTCGGTCGTGTAATTTCGAGCAAATTATTCCGGCTTTGAACGAAACGGAAAAGAAGGGGGGAAAAGAGATGAGTAAGTCAGGGAGGAAAAAGGGGGAAACAAGCAGAGAAAAGGGAGGAGGAAGAAGAAACTCGCAAGGGGAAGAGGAAATCCGTCGTTTCGCGATTGTCGCCGGGCTCTCACTTTGCCGCTCGACGCCGCGTTTCTTCCTTTTTTCCGCTCGTCTAAATGCGACCCGGCAGTAATTAAGTAAAAAACGAGCGCGCTGTTTATGCGGATTTGTTTCGTTTGCGCGCGTTGGCCGCGCGACGCGTCCCGCTTCTCCTTTCGTTTCAACGAGACTCGTCGAAAAACAGCTACAACGCGGATAACGAACCGGCGAGAAGAAGGCGTTACAGCGTAACGGCGATGGTCGCAGCCTCGTGCTCGTAAAACGAGCCTGTTTTACGCGCGTTGTCTTAGAAGAATTTTTTCATTTATTCGCCGCTGTTCGCGCTTAACCGTGTTTCCCCGGCGGAGGGAAACTGCAAGTTGATTGCCGATTGTACGCGAATAATTCGCGCAATGCGCGCTGCAAAAGTCTGATTATCTAGAATCTATTTTCCGTATTAAGCTTTTGTAACTTTTTAGAATCCTCTTGCTGCTAGTCTTCGACCACGTTGAAATGGCTCGTAATTGAACGTAGCTGGAGGGTTTATCGCGAAGTGAGACTTTTTGAAATGGAAGTTCTGATCGATATTTCGATACACGGTGCTCGCTACGTTACACTAATGAAGAGTAACCGATTGTTTCGATGGTACACGGTTACACGCGGGGAAAGATATTCATACGTTGGACAGATTTGAAAATAATTTACACATTTCGTGTGGGATAATCGGATCGAAAGAACTCGTCTTTCAAATGAACCATTTAAAGATAGTACTAGGTTGTCCGGAGAGTTTCTTTCGTTTTATGAGCAAACAACAGACGCACGACATTTGTCCTTTTCTATTATTTTACTGAATCACGTATGATCCATTTTTTCCCCTTTCTATTATTACGATCATACGTGATTCGATAAAATAATACGAAACAAAAAGTGTCGTGCATCCGTTGTTTGCTCATAAAACGAAAGAAAATTTCCGGACAACCTAATAATATCGTTGCTACGTTCGAAACACGCAACGACCGTAAGGCCGGGGAACTCGCCATTATTTTCCATAAGACCGAAAACTTTGCCGGTTAGAAAATGTGTGGCCTTGAAGCGCATGAAACACAGTTGCAACTATTACAACGTTACCCTCGTAATATCTGCCTGCACCTATTACACGTTACCCTCGTAATGATTTTTCCTCGTCCGCTTCTGACAGCTTATCAATATCATTTACCGTCACGATAGGCCGACTCTGTATAAATGTTTATTATCTTCGTGCAACAGACAGTACAATTTTCATACGATGGATTATTTCCTACCGCGCCTTTCAAGTACGCGACGATTAAGTAATATTAGGTCGTCCGGAAAGTTTCCTTCGTTTTATAAGGAAACAACGGATGCACATTTGTCGTTTTATATTATTTTATCGAATCGCGTATGATCCATTTTCTTCTATCGAGATAAAGATCACAACGTTCGACGGGTTAGGTTTCACGTTTGTACGAAGATGCATTGTTGTGAAAAACGTGTCTGTAAAAGAAAGACACTCTTCGGACAACCTAACATTATCGTGTTCTTACGAGAGGAAAAATAAGAAAGACAATTAGTCGTCCGGTTAAGAACAGCAGCGTGCAACTTACCGTCTCGTATCACGCCGCTTCCCAGCTGCCTCCATTTGCTGAAGGTTGTGCCGCCCTCATCCGGCGTAACCGATCCGGTTGTTCCGGAATCTGGTTGCGTCGTCACCATCTACGACAGAAAATAGTATTCGCCGTAAGAACAGCGTTTAAAACGGAGCTTCGTGGCCGCGAGTTAGACGACGGTCGCCGGATTATTCTAGCCAGAGGTAGACGACGAACGTAATCGAAGCTCTAGGTACTGGTAACAGCGAAAACTGCGAGCAACGTGGTCGATTTCTGAGAACTTAGGACGCTTTCTCTTCGTCGCGTGTCGCGATCTTCGTTACAAATATCGCTGGCTTGGTGGAATTTACGAGCGCGACGAGCGCTTCTGTACGTGATATGATTTTTCAATTGCCACGGCATGGCGATACGGATACTTAGGAAGTCTGTCTGTGAATAGGGGGTAATTTTACACACCCGTTCATAAGCATTAGGGTATCTACGGTTCTCGTGCAGAACGCGATAATTAACCTGGATTTTCGGAGAAACGCAGGAGGATATTTTCTTGTAAGATTATGAATCAAATTAGAAGCGGATGATACAGTAGCATAAATTCGCAGAATCCATTTACGGGAATTGCAAGAAGACAGTGAATTATTAATTATATGCCGTGTTGAGTCAAAAGGACGTATCCCGAACGTTCGCTCGGATCAAAGCAATGCTTACGCCCCAGGTAGCCTAAAGATAGTTTACACGTACGTATATTAAATAACAAAGCCGTATGCGCGTTGAAACCGGCAATATAACGGTTTGTATCGTTAAACAGTATTGTTTGCTTGTTAAATAGTAAAATACTGATTTTTCTCAAAACCATCCAACGGATACGTCTATTTGAATTAACACGGCGGTCGATGGAGAAAATTCGTAATAAAGCACAGTGGCTACGAGCAGTATTTGCGCACGCGATAGAATATTTATCACAGTATTTGCATGTTAATCCTAGGACGGTTAAGGGCAGGTGAAAAACTGTGCACGGAATTGGAAACGTTAATGAACTTTCGAAAACCCTAAAGGTCTTAGAGTTAATTAATTAGCTGTAATTGTAAGTGTATTCAATTTCGCATCGTTTAATAGCGCGTACTTTCATGCGAGTCGTTTAATGCAAAAGCGATGTAAGCGAAGAAAGTTGATCAGCGGATAATGAAGGGGCAAGGTAAAAATTTCGTAAAGCTTCGTGTTGGCGATCCTCGCTTATCCTGCTATCCGCCGAGAAACTAACGAAGATATATCTGCGCGACTTGTGCGCAAAACAGAACGAAGGTTGCGCCACCAAATAGGCAAAAAATTGACTTACACCACTTTTGCATTAAACGGCTCGCATATACATACAGTGTGTGTTTGCACGTATCCTTGCTTTCCGCGAATGCCTCTTTTCCTCAAGTTCTACGTTTCATTCCCGTCGTTTCAAACTTTGCACGCAAATTTTTCTACACACCGTACGTTTCCCATCTTGTGTACCTAAAAGAATGAAACAGCTGCAGTCCGCCTCTATATAAAGAAAAATACGTATGGAAAATAGAATCTGTAGATCGGCGAGAATACGCATCGATCGATTACAAATCAGCCCACGATTTCTTTTTGTTCGTTGTTTATTAACGAAACTCAGTGTCGATTGGATCGAAAATATCACACCCGAGCGTACAAATAGAAGAGCGACGGGCTGTTAGACGACTTCCTTGCCAGCATGGATATCGCTCGAAGTGGCGAAAGCGTGGCCAGTTGAAAAGTCAAACACTCTGGCCACCTATATTTGCAGTAACTTTTTCTCTGCCATTATCGCGGCAAATAGAAAACGCTTATAAAGTATAGTCTAACCACTGTCAAACGAAGGTTTGAACCGGGAGGTCAATATTTTCGTCCACCTAACGATTCTCTCGGGTTCGTCGACGTTCGTTCCTTTTTTAAGGTCGCGCGATCCACGCGGAGATTGACTTCTTGACCCTCGATAACTCGATGGTATTGGCCGCATCGCGGTTGAATAAAATTGAACGTCAGACAGGCCGAGAGCCAATCTAATAATCGGAATGTAAATCGTCGTTTTTTGGCATCTTATCAGCCATTTTCTTCCGCTCTTCGTTTCCATATCTCTCTGTCTGATCTTCGATTCTCTATGGCAAATATTCAGGTAGCATGTACGCTACCATAAGTCGAACTGCGCCACACAGAAAATGCTTCAACTTGACTACGTGTTTATCCATCGTGCGCATTCCGTTGTTCGCGTGAATTTTTTTATAATTTTCGCTCGTGTTTCCTTTAATACCTCGTTTAAGAGATCGAAGAGAGCTGTCTCTTTCAGAAGATTAGCAAGGATATTCCGCTAGCGAGGTAGAAGGGCCTAACAAACGATAAACAAGAGCGAAACGACCAATAGATGGCACGAAACACAAAAAACAACTGCACAACTACTAATTTCAAGAAAAATCGTAATTTGTCGCCACAGAAAGATTGGGAAGACGTTCGACACACGCGTGTAATAATACACGACGAATAATCCATATTTCCTTTCGTACGAAACACAGTCGTAATTTTAGTCGTTGGATTACAACTCGACTATCCGTCTTCATTTTTTCTTTCTTTTCTCTTTTCTGTAAGTAATTAATTTTTGTAATCGAGACCCTGCTGTACTATTGCGAAACTCTGTAACACGTGTCCCATGATCTCGAACAACGTGATTACAATGGACCGTACTGTACGCTGGTCTCTGATACATGCATACAGATTCAGAGAGGCGGAACGCCAGCGTGTCCTATCCTTCGCCCTTCGATCCACGAACAGAATAGAACGCAGGCTCGGCTTTTGGGAGGATTCCAAAGAGGCCGAGAGGAACGCGCGCTATCGTAATCCGAGTGAGCGATGGAATCCCGGAATGCAAATTCAACGGGGAATATTAAACGGCCGATATTCTACAGTGGCCTTCTGGTAATGCAGAGCCGACGCTCGGCTCGACCGTATGGCGTGCCACGAGCTTTTGTTAGGCGGCCGGAAAACGAAAATGCGGTCAAACCGTGACCGAATCGAAACGTGTATACATACTGCGTGCATATGTGGAATAACGCGGGTTCGCGCGTTTCTCTGCGCTACCGAAGTGGTACGAGTCGCTAAATGGCGCGGCCGTACGCGCTCGCGATTTCAATCGACGAAATTTTTATGCATCCCATTGTAACGCTCGCGCTCTTTTGTCCTTTTCCGAGATTGCGTGGCCGTACAAAAGCGCGCGTATGAATTGTTAACGAGAAAGTTGTTGGACGAATGGACATGGTGATGTGGGAGATCGAAAATCGGACAACTGAACGATTTGGCGGTACGAAGTGGATATAGGCGGACTTTTTTGCGAGTAGCAGGTGCCGAGATGAATTTTGTGCTTTCGGTCTTGTCGCCAGTTCGGTCTTGTTTTAAAGTCACTTCGTGCGAAGATTAAGATTTCTGTCCTTGTATCGTCGAAATGGCAAGGGTATTTAAATTCACGGCTGGTAATACAGAACGAAAGTAAAATCTTCTGTTCACAGAGGCCACGTTGCTTTCTACAAGGACATAGATATGTCTCTCGATAGATGTAAATCGCAATCTTAAATCAATACGTCAACGTGCGAACGATAAATCTTATAAAGCGAGAAATTCTCAAGTTTTACTAGCTGTTTTAGTACTTTTAATCAGGACCAATTGCAAATTAAATACTTTCCCCTGCCGCTTCAAAGTCTCGTGCAAATATTTTCTTCGTTCCATGGATTTTCCGGTTTCTGTAATTAAAAGAAACGAGAAAATAGGGAAAGGTTCTTAAAAATTGATTAAATTTCCATCGTATTCGTTACAAGAGGAAACATTGAGAGAACGTATTTGAATATTAAGCCGATCTCCCGATCTTTTGACATTCGCGCAAGAACAGGCAAAATAGCCGGGAAAAGCAAATTGCGCGTGAAACGTAATTCATTAGCGTCGGATCTGTGACAAATTCAACACAACAGTCGTGAGTCTTTCGCGAAACAAGCCGTTGCCTCGTGAAACTCAATCTGGAAATCCACGGTTTTGATCAAACAAACCCGGATATCAGTTGCTAGCACAAAGCACCGCTTTTGTTGAGATCGCTCGCATTCGTTCGGCCAAAATTCCTTTATTCGATTTATTTGTTGCTTTCTGCCGGTGCAACCAGACGAATCTAACAAGTGGGAACTATTAGAGAACCATTTATTTCGAAATTAAACGGCTTTATTTCCTTTCACGTGCTTTGAACATAGCGTGACGACGTTACGACGAAGCACGATTTACTTTTTATTTATTTTCTTTGCGTAAATAGAGAATCAGCTCACAAACGATCAAAATGAAACAGTAGATGTTTGTCGTTACTTCTGTAAATTATTTTGAACCGCGTTTCGTACAGTGGTGGATAAGATTTTCTGCCTTCTCTTGGATAGATTACAACAAACTGTGGTCCATTAGTAGAATCAAAGAGTCTGTTTGACTGCACGAAAGTAAAGTCTGCAGGAGGAATTAGGGTGAAAAAGTGGGAGACGTGGAGGGATTTGTAAGATCTCCAATTGTCCATAAACCCATTGTAATACGAGATTTCTACGGTTGCGACCAATTAGGTCAATCAGAGGCAGCAATGGAGAACGCTTTAATCGAAGATTCTACGTAGAGTCGTAGAATGATGGAGACCGACGTGCTGCGTTGTTATTGTCGTTCTGTTTGGTCACGTACGTTGGAGAATTCATTTTTGCTCGGCCCAGTAGTGCACACAGACTTGCAGATATTATCTCGAGACAATTAACGAACAATTAATTTTATCGTCTTGTATTACTTTTTCGGAGGCGTATCGTCAAAGTAATAATTCGTTTCGGATATAAATGAAAGCATACGATAGAAATTCATTTAAATTCGTTTAATTAAAATGTTCGTCGTATTTTGCATGAATTGCTCGAAACTGGAAATTCGATTCGAAAGCAAATAGAAAATTGTTTTGTTTCGATAAATCAGTACACGAACAATCGACACGAACAAAGTATAACGAAGGTATATTGTGTGCTTTCAGCAGGCGACTTTTGAATTTTATGATAGATAAACGAGATAGTTAAACAATTAGCTGCTATACATTTATACCATCGGTATTTTAGAAATTATTCATACACGCGAGCTATATATAAGCAGACGAGTGGCCGAAGTTCTACGTTATTAAATATACAATATTTATTTCATTGCTGATATTTTATTCATTCTCCAGACACGAGATGTTTCAGTTTATTCATCTAATATGCTATTGACTTTCTAAAGCTATTATTGCAGCACAATAACGTGGTATAAATAGGATATCAGCATCGTATTTTTCCACCAGCCGTATATTCAGCATTATTAAAGCCATTTTCATACATGGTAATGTGAAAAGCTAATTGAAGAATTTAGAAGAGTTTATAACAGTCATAAAAATGGATTAAATTTCTAATTAAGACTCTGACTAGAGTTCTAGGTAATAAATTTGGCGGAAATTAGTCCTCTCACAGGAATACACAATGATACATTTTTATTCGCCAAACTACCATGGCAGAGTAATAAAATCGCCATCGTTCTTCTTTTAATTCCTACTTTGAATTCCAACGTTTGCGATTAATTTCTGTTAAAAGTTACGCTGCTATGAAACACACAACATAAATATACGCACAGAGGTAACTTTATTACGCAAATAGCCATAACTTTTTGATACAAACGAACGATATTACAAAGCGAACGATACCCTGCATCGTTGCAGAGATTCCCAGAGAAACGTTCGTTGCTCGATATCCTTCGCATTATCTCCCTTCTGTAAATCGAATGTCGACTTTTCGTCGTATCATTCGCCAACAGGTATAAAGATCCAGCTCGAAACAGTTTCCATCGCAAGGAGTTTTCCTCTCGGACCTTTTTTTCCCAAGTAGCCAATCCAACCGTCCACCCAACGAAACGAATCTCTAAGCTATTTATGCAGTAGCCTCGTTTCCTCCCCTCGTCTTTTATCGGCAGAGACAAAATCAAATAGCAACGTGGCGAAAGTACAAAGGATCGATAATTTTTCTAAGTCTAAATTGACAACGAAGACGCGCACGTGAGCTCCATTCGCATCTGTTCGCCGGTACGTGTCCATCGTTGTAGCTCGAGGACGTTCGATTCGTTCTATGCAAATTCCAGCGTGTCCAACATATCGATTGTCAAAAACTTTCCAAACTTTCCGAACATCTGAATATATTATGCCCCTCGACGAAAGACGAGACGCCTCGTTGAGCTTGGTAGCGCGTTGTGTCGCACTTGTTACGTATCTCCAAATGTTCCCGTGAGAACTTGGTAAGCTACGAGCGCTTGGTCGATCGAGGTTTTACATGATTTTATTTGGCAACTCGGTTACTCGCGATTGGCATTTCTTGCGAGTTTCCCAAACAAGCCAATAATTTTTATTAAGAATCCGGTAGCATCGATGGACTTTATCGTGTTTCTAGCAGGCAAATTCCTGAGAAATTCAAGCTACGGCAAGTAGGTTAAATTTCGCAACAAAATCTGACGCGACATGTAACAAACTTGATGTTGAGAAAGAACGTCCCCAAAGGCCGTCCCTGCCTTAGGAAATATAATCCAGCCGTCTCGATCGTAGGATCTTGACACGATCTTGAAACAATGCCATTTAATCCGTACTCGAGGCGTACAGCCAGTATTATAGAGGAATATAATTCATTGTCAGTCGGTCCTAACTCACGTCAGATTGCCGCGATGCAAAGAAACAAGGCCGTGTTCGAGCTCGGTGGTGTACGTAGACGTTGTAAATCTGGCGGGATCGGCTTCTAAAGAACGGGAAACGCTATGCACGAAATGCTAACTGTTTGCTCGAGAATGTGCGCCTGTCTGCCGTACGTTGCTTCTGGATCACCTCCAAAGATTTTCGTAAATTGCCACCGTCGATAAGTTTTATTCCCTTGACAAAAAGGGCGCAATAAAACTGTCTCTTTTTATTGCCGCGAAGACGACCGTTTTTTATCCTACCCTTTTTATTAAATTTATTTATCAGCCTCTTGTATCTGCTCGATTTCATCTCATTCGGAAGAAAAATTGTTGGAGCCAAGAAAGTGCGGAACGGTTGCTGAGAGCTTGTACGTTTCAATTAGCACGCCATAGCATGCAAATGACAAAAATATACGAAATAGTGAAAATAGTGTAATACTGTGACATTTAATATCGCATTTAATATGAGAAACAAATTTTTCCTCGCATTCCGCTTCTTTCATTGTATTCGTACAGATATGATTTTCTATAAGATTTCTATAAGTATTAATTAAGATGGAAAATACGAATGATTACCTTTTTGACGAAGGATACCACGTGCGCAGGTATCATCATGAATGTAGTAGCGTAACCTGTCTTCGATAGGCAGAAACGGAGTGAATACTCGTTCTTTTAGCTCCCTGTTGCGCCTTCTTTGGCGTTCTGGTTTCCGGCTCGGGTTACCGGCATAAAGTTGTTCTCGGGCTAGATATCTGCTATGTTCTTCGCTCTCGTTTCACAATGAGTCGTCAATGTAGCAAAAACAAGGTTGCTCCAACGAAAATCGATAGAATTCCGAGCCACTTGGCTCAGCCTTTTGCCAAAAACGCATTCCCATGAACTTCGGCTTGTTTTACGATGAAACGGCAAATGATCTGAAATAAATACGATAATTTATGTTAAATACAGTACGACACACGTAGTCAGGCTGATTTTTATCGTAGTAACTAAGATCGTATTAATAGAGAAATTTAATAACGACAGGATCAATAAAATGACTGAAATCAATAAATCGATCGAATTATTGTCTTCGCTGATAAATGTAAAAGCTGTTAATCTTCGTTCGTTAAACTGGTCGATGCAAAGAGACACAAATGTTTCTCTGTCTTTAATTGCTCCTTAACCTATGCTTGAAATGATAGCGGATTAATCTGCGATGATACTTCATAGCGTTTGAGAGGAAATTATGATACTTTTAATGGTAACTAGAATCCTATCTTCAGAGAGTAAAGGTTCAAATTGTTTGAAATACGTGTAACATTGGACAAACAATCGAATTAATATGGTATTATTTAATTTAATATTGTTTCGCTGCCATATTAGATACGATAGATATATATTAGATAAGATAACGTGATTTTTTTGTGTCGTATAATTAAGTAAATAAGAACGTCGTCGGTATATTCATTAATATAATAATATCAGGAAATTTAAAATGCTTCTACTTAGAGAAAGTCATGCGCGGAACTAATACAAAGTAACTTTACCCTCTACCATCAAGTAAACGTACGAAACTGCTTCACTTTAGGTTCAAACATTAATTAAGTCTATGATAAGCACTCTCTATCCGCGTCGAAAGTGACTGTTTAATAATTTTACGTTGATACTGTACTATCATCCGAGATACTTCATTCGTGCATAGTGGCATAATCACCGATGTGTCCTGAAACGACAATATTTTAACTCGCCTAAGTGCTTTTAATACGCGGAATACAGTTTCTAAAAAATTACAGTAGTTCCCGGTATTCCTGCTCTTATTCCAAGAAGTCCCACTTAAATCAACGTTTTACGGAGAATTATTTAAAAAAAGAAAAAACTGCTTAAAATTTCAACATTTTTTCCTACCGAGTTAATTATTATTAAAGTGTAACGAACGCGTTATTTTTTTACTTGGTAGAGCTACCTTTGTACCAGAAATCTAAATTAATTATTTAAATTGCCACACAAGTTAATTCCGAGTTTAGTAAAATAAAGTTTGCTTTCCCTGCAACCCTTTATCTTATAACGCAAAATCGTATTTCTAACGTAAATTATGATTCAACGGCAGAAAATTACATGTCAGATTTTATGACAAAACGTTACGTTCATTTCGAACGTTCATCCATTCGCGTTACATAACGACACCTAATTGCTTTCGATCACAGTTAAATAGCTTAGAACGAGGATTGCCTGATTCTAATTATACGATCGATCATCTGTAAATTCAGCAATGCGCTCGAGCTTCCAATGCAACGAACGAACTTCATAAAACACAGGATAATCGCAATCTGTGTATTCGCTCGGTAGGTACGTGACACGGAACGATTTCGTGTAAAGTGAAATTCGTATTTATTTTTTACTATCGATGTGACAGAGCAGCGAGATATCAGACACGCATAATCGCTGTAGGAACCATTGAATATTTAAAACAAAGATACATAGTGTACATGGCATTCGCTTGGCGCGTTTCATGCAAATCTATATTTAACGACACTGAGAAAGACGAAAAGTACGATTATCTGTACAAAGTAACCGAATATAAGCGACTTGATGCCGGAAGATCAAAAAGAACGAAAGAGCAGCACTATGTCTGAAATTGGTATAAGGCTGCAAGAGCACAGAGAACGAACTTGATGTACGTATAGACGGACGAGTTGAAGATATTGGAAATCGGAGTAAAGAAGCGATCGAAATTCAGTAGCTTACGTAGCTTTCTTTGCGATAAACGGATGTTAAGCTGGCTTTGGAATACGTTTATTGGTACGTTCGCTATTGTCAGTGCAACCGCTTCGACGTTTCTGCTATGTTACAGTAATTTAAGTACCGCTGGTGACTTGTAATTTACGATATATATTTAATATATGGAACTCGTTGTGTGCGTGTAATATTATTATCATTAAACGTTATCAATATGCGGTTAATTTATAATTACAATTTTATGAAAGCATAGTTATAAATTGTGTAGCAGATATTTCTAATTTTTTCTTCTTGGGACGTTGAGGACAATTAATTGCTTTGATCATCTTGGCAGCCTTGAACTTAGTAGATCTATAACGTTATAAACGTCTAAAAATAGACTGTATTTGTATCGTTTGCGAGACAAGGATGACGAATAGGTACTTTATCGAAGTAGAGCCGGAAAGGATCTCTTCGTACGGACGGAAAGCTTTCAATATCTTCAAGTTATATTTCTATTCAGGAGCAATCGCGCTACGTGTTTAGCGAAGATCGTAGAGTTATCGCGTGTTGTAAATTGCCGGAATCTGAGTGAAGGATCAATGTGCAGCTGCAACGATTCAATTACACTTTGACGAATGGCCATTTAGATATATTTAATCAATTGCGTAAAGTATCGGATTACATTGCGATGAAATTAGAGGATCGTGTTTTACGAGTACATAAAAGTTCTCTAAAGAGAGAAAAAATAAAAACATTTCTATCAACAACCGCAGCAATCACGTTTTTACAACACTAAATCGTAAAATGTTTTTACCGCTAAATTTCCTGCGTGTTCAAATGGGGAAAGATTTTTAAATTATAATAACATAGCGATAGATAAATTACTGATAAAAATAACAAAGAATAATAATGACGAAATTAAGAAATATTAAATAATAAGGAAGTAAGTGAAGATCGGCGGAAATTATCTATAATTTTATACAATAGTAATTTTTATACAATTATATTTATATGCATGATATGATATAATAAAGAAGTAAGTGAAGATCGGAGGAAATTATCTATAATTTTATACAATAGTAATTTTTATACAATTATATTTATATGCATGATATGATATAATAAAGAAGTAAGTGAAGATCGGAGGAAATTATCTATAATTTTATACAATAGTAATTTTTATACAATTATATTTATATGCATGATATGATATAATAAAGAAGTAAATGAAGATGGGAGGAAATTATCTATAATTTTATACAATAGTAATTTTTATACAAATATATTTACATGCATGATCGATACGTTTTTTGTTTCTCCATAATCTATTATCTAAAGTATTAAGATACTTGTATCTTAATGAAACTACATGGAACACCTCCAAGTGTAAATCGCCTATTTTGCGAATACTAATACGCATTAAACATACGCATTAAATTATACATCATTCGATATCTTGCATAATAGAATGCTTTTGTGTTTCCTACCGTTTCACAAGCTATAGGTTGCGCGAGTTGCGTGGTACGTTTTGTATATGATTATACGTATGTACATATGAATATTTAATAATAATTTCAACAGCCAAGAACAATTTGTCATTTACGTGACATAATTGCACGCGGTGCTAATTCAATGGCCAGCAGCTGTACGTTTTCCTCCATCAACATCATTGTTCAGCCTTATTGATCTCGATAATTAATTTTGAGCGGCGTGCAGCTTCTTCCTCGAGAACACGGAGAAAACGAATTCCTCGGGGCACGCAGCGTCGTAGTAAGGAATTGCTAAGGAGTTGGAGCTGCTTCGTTGGGATCATTACGAGATAAACTAATATGTGCCGGACCATTATGAGCGTCATACTTGAAATTCCACGTCGCCTCCGTTTCCATTTTTATCCGGCTTCTTTCTTCCTTAGGAAGACGTCGAATCCTATCTACGCCTTTTATCCTGCTCCCTGCTCCTTCGCAGAATTTTACGCAATCGTAATTTTGCTCGCACGTTCGCTTAATTTGAAAGCCGGAGCACGAGTTTCGTTAATCTCGGACTTGTAACGAGAACAAAAACGGAATAACGATATTGTAGCTGATGGGTAGCGATACTTAATTGAAAACGAAGATGAACGTTATATTTTGGTTCGTTATGGCGTTACTTCGTTAATTTCGTTCCTTCCACTTATATTCTCGCGATTAATTGCTATATATTCGCTGCTCTGTTAATACTTCAATTTAATAGCTTGCGCGCCACGTTTAGTGCTGCGACGTCGTTATTTCAGAGCGCGGTGTTTCCTTGTATTTGTTGTTGGAAAAATGTACAAGCAGCCTTAAATTCGTTAAAACTGTATCAAACTTTTCTGCGCTGTTCTTCTGCTTCCATTGAAAATCAACGCGCGGTTCGGGTATTCGTAAAAGCCGGTTTTTAATCACGACCAGAATTTCTCGCGCTCCAGCGTCTGCCTAAATTTTGACGCAAATTTCCCAGCATCCGAGTTTTATTTCGCCCTGATATCGATTCGTAGCCGCGCCGTCTAAAGTCCCTCGTCTGCCAACGAAATTTTTATCGATACTGCGGAAAGTTTCGTCGGCGAGAGAGCAACCACGTCGAGAAGAAAATTCCACGAACCCTCGTCTCGTCTCGCTTGCGCATCGAGCTATGTCCGCCTATGAATCCGTCGAATATTCTGACGAGTGCTTCGGATATATTCGGGTTTACAGTGGGCTGGAGGCTGAATAAATTACCAAGAGTATATCAGACAGGCAGTGCAGATGTTACAAAAGACGAGGTCGCTGGAAACTATGAAAATCCGAATAGAAGCTTACTTCTATGCCCTCTGAGGCATAAAATCGACTCGGTGAGAGTATTCGGTATGTCGATTACGTTGCCGAAACGACACTCGAGCGTGAGAGTACGCTCGATCGTCTCTGATAACTCGCGAGCTCGAATATTTTTGTTCCGACTTGAACGAACAGCTTCGATGATTTTGTTTACGCCTGCAGTTTTGGCTGATGGGTTTGAACGGTCGGATGTCTCGTTTTTAAGTGACGGAATGCTTTGTCGTTAAGGGTAGTTAAAAATCTTCTTAGTTAAATGAATAAATAGTTGGAAATGTGACAAGAATTATAGTATTTCGTTAATTTCATTGGACACTGTTGTCTTTTCCTTCTAAATAATCCCTACAATGGATAGCACGGATTTGATCAAGTTAATTGAAAGTAATAGTCTTGGAATGAAATTTTTGACGACAGATGCTTTGAACTGATAACAGTTTTAGTAATAACTGCGAAAGAACGGACATTATTCACGTACATTGAAAGTGACTAACAGTTTACTGCCATCGCAACTACTTCATTCGGGAGACAGAATAGCGCCATAACCGTCAATGTATCCTCAAGAGGCAATATTTTATCCTAGTTAAATGCTTTTAGCACGACATATAATTTCTCGATTATTGAGAAAGCTTCTGGCAAATTTACTCAACTTGTTATTACCGAAGACAATTTTTTTTTTTCGAATTACGATACGATATTGTTTGTACAGTACTTTGGCAAATTTCGAACTTTCTTAGAGATTATAAAAAAGAAAGGAAAGTCGAATCTAACGTTTAAAAATGTTTTCCACGAACTTTGAAAATTTACAATCCGAGCATTTTTGTGCGATATCTTGTTACAATCGTCCAACAGCTCCAGTACACTTTACACAGCGAAACTTTTTAAAACCAAATGTTTTGTTCCGAAAAGAAATACGTTATAAAGTTTGTAAATTTATTACCATCCGCTTCTCTTTTTACATGGTTCATTTCCTAAACGATTAGAAAGAAACAACCCTATTCTCTCTTTACGCGACTTAATTCTACGTAACACGACTCAAACGGCGCTTGTTTAAAAATTTCCATTTGACGCTTTTTTCTGTACCTGTCGTAACGTTCTTTGTGAGATTTTTCTTAAACGTCAGCTCCGAGCTTAGTTTATATTTTTCCTCGAATTTAATTACAGTTGAATCTCTCTTTCTTTCTATCTTTCTCTCTTCTTCTTCTCTCTCTCTTATATCTTCTATTTTATTTTGTGGAAAGATTCTACAGTACCTGCAGCTTTCGAAATAAAGTATCAACATTGGTTCCCGGAATATAGTAAATTACGTAGAATAATTAATTACCTTCGATATCATATGCTAGTCTTTCAATGAATTTACAAAATAAATAACGTGCCCGCGCAAATACATAAAAATTAAATACATAGAAATAACTTGTTATTTTCACTGAGTTTTTTTCAGACTGATAACCAATCTCGTATCTTTTCATATGTATTTTTACGCTGTTTCCTCGAAAAATCTATCTGCCGTGTAAATGTAAAATCTAGAACCAGACATACGCAACAGCTTCATTTTTTTTATCACTATTTTTTTCGATGAAAAAAGATACAAGACAAAATTGTTACTGGTATTCCACTGGTATCGATCTAATACAAACAGTTAATTTTTATACTGATACGATTCCTGCATCGAATGGTTCAAACTCGTATGTACAGCTTCGTTTTTTTTTTTTTTTTTTTTTTGTCAGAAAAAAAAATAATACAAGACAAGATATTTTCACTAGGGTTAATTTCAATATTGACACAACTCTTGCATCCGACAGTACAAATTGTGGTTCGTTTAATCGGTACAATGGTCGTGTCTCTTTAAACCATAAAAAAAATCGGTCTCTCGATCTCGATAAAGAGAAAAAATTTCCTTCCTCTACGCTTTTGTGTCACGGGCTTTCCCGCCCCTTGGATCAATGTCTTTCTATCGCCGAGGTGAATCTACTTATCTCGGGGTTATCACGGTATAGAAGTAGAAGCTTATAACCAAGTCTGCGACACAGAAAATCATCAAAGATCATGTTATTAATGGCGAAGCGCCATAAAATGAAGTTGCACGGAGGAACAACGCTGTTCGATATCGATAATGTAATAGCATAAATGGAATTCGAACCGTAGCCGAACGAATCCGATGGCGATATTTAAATCAATTTCTTTTCAAATGGAAATCCGAACCCTTTTGTTCGAATGGGAAAAAAACCTGCTGATTTTTACGATAATCGTACGATCTACACGGATATTTAAGATGAGATACGAAATTAGTTGATCAGATATATTTTAATAACAGTCTCGTATAATAGAAAATTTCTCGATTATCTTTAGATAAAGCGAATTTTCAAAAATATTTCAAACAGTATTGTCTGCATATTATTGCGTCGTACGATATGCCGATAATATTTCTGTTTAAATGGAATTAATGTTTCCTATTTATATAGTAATCCGTGAGAGTTTCCATACAATAAATTGTTCGCTTTATTCGCTTTATTTGCTTGAAAAAAGAAAGGACAACATATGGTTAACGCACTGTTGACTCTCAACGCGTTAAACGATTCTAGAGATATTTATTTTATACGAAAAACAGCATGTGCTCTCTACGTACACGTATTTTGTTAATAATTTAATTATAATATTGTACATTGAATTGTATTCGGTAAAATTTTAACTACGCTCTTTCCTTCACTTTTAAACAATAACGCCAACTATAACAAATAATGTACGAAGGTAAATTTTTAATGAAAGTAATCGCAAGGAAGGGAAGAACGTGATAGGAACTTATCCGTAGAATTCTGCTAAAACCGATAAGAAAAAAAGAAGAAAAAAGAGGTCAGAGGTCGAGTACACAGGTATAAAGTAACAAGACGGATTTTTTAATCCTTTTAACGTGAAAGAAGAAGGCTTATAACTGTTCTCAATTGATGTTTCTTGAGACCAATCGTGATAAATTGCAGTTGCAAGATCGACGTACCGTGAATCGAGCTCTAGCTTGTACACAGGGATTACATTGCTCACAAAAGGCAAGACAAATCTTTTTCATTTTCCTCTTACCAAAGGCTGTTAGAGTGTCCTAGCTCGACCATAGTAATCGCGAAAGTAATTCTATCTCGCATCGTACTATTAAAACTTGAAAATTGTTTTCGTTAAAGATGATAATTGTATCAATAAAATCGCATTGCTTTTTTGTTCGATTCGAACCAACATATTTGTTAATCCTTCTTTCATCCTCGAATCTCCATAATTCAACATTGTGTACTTGGATCAATATAATTTTTTCGTATTGAGCTTCGCTATCAGTATCAGATTATCCTATTTTATTTATTTCTGTATAAATTTATCGCTGTAACGATACTAACTCAAATACCATACATTCGTACCTGTTAATTTTCTTCGTTGATGAGCGTAATACGAGTGCGATAATAAGAAGGTAAGAAGTACAAATCAGGGACTGTCTCACTTGATATAGAAATAGCGATCGTATCTTTCTATCGATTGGAAATAACGAAAGTTCCACCGTGATCGTTCTCCATTCTCGAAAATCAGTTTCACCGCTTCAGTCTGATTTTGGCGAAGGAAAAAGGCTCGCTTTAGACTTTACTGCTTAAGAGGATATTTTTCAAGAAGAAGAAAATCGATTTCAAACACTTGCGCGATATCCCTCGCCAGACATTCGACAATGCTTTCCCGTCGTCTTGATGCTTTGAAACTATGTAGTTGGCGGCTACCCAAGTACCGACTGTTACTACTTGTTGCGGATGTCCAACGCGCTACTACTTACTACACCAAGGATCGCCCTTGTTTTATCGATGTTTTCGCCTTCGTGCATGGGACAAATGGGACGCCCCGCGGCTTCCGACATTATCCTGCCCCTAATGTCACCTTCTTTTCTCCAAGAAAAGCAGCAGGTTCTTCTAGCTCAGAAATATCCGATAATCGGTGTATTTCTATCAATAACTTCGAAGTTGCGCTACCTAAGTGCAGTAATATCAGAACGATATCGGTAACCTTCCTCGTTGTATCGTATTTCACCTCGATTTTCTATCTTGGAAGAGATTAATTTCTCTACTGTTTAAATAATTCTCGCTAATTCTCGTGGGATAAATATTGTGAAATAGAATTACGAAAAATAGAAAACTCGTAGTAGTTTATAAGAACTATGTTATGCGGTGGAAGAACTACAGAGAAGCATAAAGCCACGCAGAAGATATAGAAGCTGCAATCTCGTATAATAAAGGTGAGACATACTATAAATGAAATGTCACGAGCGACGTGCTCTATTTCCTAGCGAGCTCGCTAAAGACGCAACGCTTTTTGTTTTATTCAACTTTCTTCGCGTTATCGCGATTCTTACGAAATAGATATGCAACATTTAAATCTTAAATGACCGTCATAACCGAGCAAGCGTTGACCACTTGGCTACAAACGAGTGTGATCACGCTCTTAACACGTTCGCAGGGAATGACACCATTTCGCGCTCATGCTTGCTTAAACAGACGTACGAACGACGCATTCTCATTTGTTTCGTGGTCTGTTCGTTAATATTGGCAGGACACATTAACGCTATAAAGATACTTACAAAATTAGAGGAAGATTTAATGCGAAATTACTGTTTCGTTCATGTTTAGCATCTACATAGCGAGTTTAATGATACTTCATTGTGTAAGATAATGCTGAAAGTGAAGATAAGAAACTGGTGATATTTTAAATTATATGTATAGTATATATGAAAAACAATATTGAAGCAATGTTCAACGAATTCGCAGATTATTCAAAGATGTACGCGTGCAATTCTGTGATGCAGATATTCTGTCAAAATAAAAATTAATAAATAATATCAAGTAGATTTAGAAGCAGAAATTAGAAGTGGAAGTATAGAAGTTTGCCTCGCTCGAAAATAAGTAGAAGAATATTAATAGTTTCCGTCGATACTGGAAGTATTAAATCTTCCTATAAACGAAGAAACTTCCTATAATTTATAGCTAATACAGGTATTAATTAATCGTAAAATTTATGAAACAGCGTTGATGGGTTAATATGTTATAGAATAATTTATTTCCATAGATAAATATGTTCCATCCTTGACTATAATCATCGCAATTTCCAAAGCTGACGATAAGTAAATTCTTCGTGTGTAACGAATGTAAAGAATTGTAAAGAAAAAAAAAAGAAATGTAAAGAATTATTGTGGCTTGAAAATTAGTCCGAGGTTACATGAGATTATCCGAGAAAATTAACTTTATGCGTGTTATCGCAAATGCGAAGGCAGATGAGAATAATAAATAAACTATAAATAAACTACTAATAAATAATAATGAAGCCACTGGTTGAAACCTCTTGGAAGCTCTCGATGCTCTGCAAAATTCATCTGCATGCGGCAATTTCGTCTCCGCGCTAGGCAGAAGCGTCTGATAGCGAGACGAGTAGCGCAAAATATAACAGAGGGTCTAAAGCCTGCAATCAACTAACAAAGCATACGCGCGTATAAGGGAAAAGTAATAAACTTCCTCGGAAAACTTGCTTTAATCTGGTGAACTCAAGTCTTTTAACACGCTACAGGCCCTGATTTCTACAATCGTGACCATGTTCGTGCGCGAGGCCAGAGCGCAATTAATTATCAACGATAATGCAAGCAAAAGTTTAATAAAGCACGTCACAGTTTTTATCTTCGTAGCTGTCCCTCGTGTTCGAGAACAACAGCAGCTTTGCTTCCTATTGTACATTTGCGCAGCTGTTAATTAATTTCTGTCTCTATCCTTAAATCTCCAGTTTTCAATATCCGAATATCTGTCAGATATTTGGATGGTGTTTGGAATTCAAAGTTGCGTGGAGCGCGAATGAGAAATCTATGTAAGTCGATCTTATTTTGCAGTCAGCAGGCAAAAATTAATAAATATATATATATATATATATATATATCTGTTTGGTTTTTGTATTTTCTCTTCGACTTTACTACGATAAAATTCATAATACGAAGTAGACGTTTGCACATCTTTGATTTTTCGTTATTTGCTTGCCACAGTGTTACCGTGTCTTACTCTTACAAAGTGTAGCATTACAAAGGAAATGTATAGCATCGTGTCCCTTTACGAAAATGATTAATTCCTAGATTTCAGATTAAAGTGGGAAACTACGATTAATTATACATTTTCTCTCTTATGAGCAAACAAAACTTGAGGGTTATTAGATGTAGAGAGTCAACAATACGACAGCAAGTAACCGCCTCGTTATCGGTTTATAATCGACACGCAATCGTCGTCTTTTCGACGTTTTCAGAAATTTTTTGTCGCGATTGAGACGATAGTATTCGTAAGTAAGCACATTTGTGTAATTTGAATATATTTGTCATCTACCGTGCCACTAAATGGATGTCAGTTTCAAACAAAAGTAAGTGTATCGAACAAAGTTAAATCATCAATATCCTCATCAATCACGAACCGTTATAAAATCTTTATCGTCGTACGTAATTGATGAGGTCCTAGGAGAAAGTTTAACTAAATATATGTGGCTAAATATCTGAACAGAATAATGAAAAGCATTAGAGCTTCTCGTCTAATCCTCGTGAAAATTCAATAGAATGGAACCAGGAGGATGCTCGCGAGTGCTTCGAAAATGAAACGCGGAACGCATATACATGACGTTAGAGAAAGGAGCTAAGAGTGCGAAAGCTCATAGCACTCGCTCAGAGGAATACAAAATTTTTAATCGGTATGCAAGATCCGTAGAACAAGCACTTGAGATAATCGAACGCTTACTATCGATAACTTTTACGTTTTTATTATACGTGTTGTATGAAACACTTGTGAATTTCATTAGCACTCTAATGAGACGTGGCTGTCATGATTATATCGGTAAAATTTGAAACCAATCTGAAAATGTGTCTGGAAATTATTTCCAACGCAAAATTCGAACGCAATGTTATTATACAGAATGGACATTCGTCTTAAGCGTATAATAATTGTTGAATATTCCGCAGAATATGGAGATTCGCTGATCTATAAATAGTTGTCTGTTTAAGTACTTGTACGATCTCTACGAAATGTATACTTCCATCAAATATCTTGTAATTTCTATATACATATATATTTTCAGATTCGTTTGAAATTCAATTTTGCACGTTATAGAGGAACAAAGCAGCAGCTTCTTCGGCATCAATTAAATTAATATACCGATGCTAATGTAATATTCAACGTAATTAAATCGTACTGCGGAAACATCCGTCCGTAAAACCGTCTGCTCTTTCTGTCGATTTAAAAATGCAGACTCTTTATACAAGAAGAGAAGCGAAGAGAATCGCAAGTTACTTCGTTATAGACTATGACATCCAATTACGCGTTGTTTGGCTTTTCGAGAGTCGAGAAAAACGCTATATAATAATTGCAACACGCTAGTAAAAACGAAAATCCGATCAACTGTAGCAGCTGAATGCGCTTAAAATCCGAAAGTCTCGTTTCCTGTCGCCTTACACACTGCATGTTCGTCGTACACGGCGTACGTCGATTGTAACGTTGAAAATAGCAAAATAAAATAAATGTGGAACATTGCAGCGGATATTCGAGCAACGGAGTAGCGCACATACACACACACACACGTATACACCTGTTCCTCCGGAAATATTCAGTGGAAAGGATTCGTTCCACTAACCTGGCAGGCTGCTCCAGTTAAACGGAGGGAAATGGATCCGCGATATATACGGTCTAATCAATATGTCGGGATTACGAGTCGTGGAACGCCTGGCCGAAGAAAGACCACTTGGCGCGGCCGGGGAAAGGGTTCTCGAAGAAACGAACTCGGCCGGCCAGCGTGCCAAGGAAATTGCTTTTGTCAAGATTACCCTCGAGTCATTTAATCTCTCCTTCGAACGCGAGTTAACCCGGTGACATAAATGGCTTCTCATAAGGGCAAACGATCGCTTTACGGTCTTGTAAAAATTCTCAGTTCCGCCTCGGCCAATGAAAGGTAACGTCGCAACTTCCCGGCTAGACGAACGTGTCTCTGAACTTGATCCTTCGTCGCGAAACGCGTTCAATTTTAAATTCTAAGTAACAGTTCTCTAGCTGCGAGACGATAGTTTGTTAGTCGGAGCCAAATTTTATAATTTGTCGATTTCTCGAAGAGAGCAACCGCCTGGAGAATGGATTTTCCTAGCATCGTGCGCTGCTCGTTCGTAGAATCACGTGACACGTGAAAATATCGATCGTGCAAATTCTGGAAAAGCGTATGCAGAAGAACTCCGTTCGTACGTACTTACCGAAAGGCGGGTCGCGTGCGCGACGTCTCAAAGGCATCCCAGCACTTGCTTATTTCTAATAAGCTGTATTGTGGAATTATGAAATCACAGGTAGTTGAGGCTGAGATGATTTTATTCTTTATGATCGTCGTGGCTAATCGTAGGATATCGCATTAAATTGATGGAAGCGGATTAAAATGATTTTAAAAAATATGCGACAGCAAAACTGACCCTTGTAACTGTCGAATGTTATAGAAGCGTTTTGTTACCTGACGAACTCCCTACTTCCAGATCCTTTTAAATTCTTGAGCTAAATACGACGAGTAATGTTTAAACAGCAAATATACCTGATAAGTACTACGTTAGAAATCTTGATGGTCGGCTACAAATTACTCGCTACTCGGTCGTATTACTATCTACTTCGATTACAGGATTGTACGCTAGTTAATCTAAATTATACATTTGTCACTAGATTATACGATATCGATCAACAACCTTTCTACTTTAACTTTACTGCACGTTCCGTACCAAATTTATTAAACGTCGATATACTTTATATTGCGGCCCATTAAATCGCATTCCGTAATCGCGTGTTAAGGAACGAAAAGCTGGCGAAAATATGAAATATTCACCCGACTGTGGCTCGATGTTCCCTACCGCGCGGGGTCATGAAATCTAACAAGCAAATCTAAATAAACCGACGTCGATTATGAGAACAAGTAGGTACGACAGCGAGCCAGATATCCGTGCGCTGAAAGCTGAAACAAGCGAGTAGAGAAAAAACGAGGAGGAGAGAAAAAGAACGAGGAAGAGCGTATTAATATTAAACAGCCAAAGAATTTCTCGTAATTGAAATGAATAATGCATGCCGTGTCTCCGTTGATTCGGTATGATCATGGTAATATGGACGCCGCGAATGGTTAATCAGCAAAATCGAATGTAAATGCTCGTAGGCGCGGCTAATTCTTCTTTCCCTATCGATTCGATAATCCATTTAGCGGAGATCGGGCAAACGAGAAAAAAGTTTTAAATATTCGGTGAGCGAAGTTGGATGTGCTTGAAAATGCTCGAAATAGTAATTCCGGGAATTCTGTTCGTATTACCGGATCGTCAAAGCTCTTCTTGCCTCGCATCCCGTTCTGAGAGGCTTTTGTGCGGTGCGACCAATCGATCGACTCGATTAAAAGCTGGCAACTCGATCCGCGCCCGCTGAAACATCGTAATCAAACCCGAGATAAACTCAAAGGCAACACGGTTCTCGGCGATTTAAACTGGCTACGGTGAAACGTTGGTTCTCCAACAGCAAGAAATCCAACGATGAGTCGAGTTGGAATTACAACCACGATGCCGGAGATCGCGTCAGGAAACACTGGTTGACGATATAAGCAATGGAACAGCTTGAGAAGGGTCGACTTAACGACATCGAGAATTTGTCTTCCTGACAGAAACAATAAAATATGGTTTTTCTCTTCGTCGACTCGGACCAAGTCACGGTGAGTGAGATTTATTGAATGGATGATGTTGTCTCCGTGGAATCAAATCCAGTCACGGGGAAGATCAGATTGACGCGGATACGTGTGTTTCTCTTACTTCTTAATCTTATTTATTTATTTATTTATTTATTAAACTACTCGCGCTAGAAGGGTACCGAGATTATTAGACGATGCAGCTGATTGCGTATTCTCAATGGAATTTAACGCGTTAATTCGGCTACCTGTCGTCAGAAATGTCTTTAGTTGCGGATGTTGAGACAATAATTAATTTTTTTTACTGTATTTTTACTTATAAGCATACAAGGCTAGAGAAAGGCTGATAAACGAAGCGGAAAGTTCATTTGAAGTGCCTCGATACAATTAGACTGGCAGAGAAATCGTTACGAATCTAAAGAAAACGAAGTAAACGTATGGAAAATACGTTTCGATACGATACACAAAGGAAAGCATAGAAGGTAAAGGATTAGCGTCGAGGGAATTTCGGCGAGCACGTTAATCTTCATGTAACGTTCTGCTCGTTTTTCAATCCACTTCGACTCGATCTGATTGAAGACACGCCTTCCTTGCGCAAGCTTGCACGCCACGCAATTTAAATAATTCTGTCACCGAATTACGTTTTGTATATGCGCGAAATAGGTCGAGCGCAGATTAAATATTCTATTGTATTTCGTTCGGAAATTCGAGGAATGGACAATTAAAACGACCATATACATATTCGTAAATGAAGAAAAACACGAGCAACGAACGAGGGTGCCTTCCATTCGTGAAGAGAATGTCTCGTAATCTCGCAATTGAATGAAATTTTATGTTAAATTATTGTCGGCCCAAGCCTCGTCTCGTAGCCTCCAAATTAAATGAAATCTCACGATGAATTACGATCTCGTTAAGAAACGTTCCACGTGCATCTGCACGAACAGGTATATTCGTTATTTCGTTCGTTTCGTTTGGAAGGATGTGAATGCGTTTTGCAAACACGTGTGAGTCAACACGTATATTATACATGTGTAACAATATTCTATATTTTTAAGAATGTAAATTAAAAAAAAAAATCGTCATGCAAATGCAGAACTTTCTGGACAGAGTACGTATCGTTATAAATTGGCATAGCGCATGTAACGCGATTCCTGTAATAAATAATATCGTATGTTAAAAAAATGAAACGAGGAGATTAAGTATAAATAGAGATTAGGTTCATAATATATTTGATACGAAGTTTGTTGCTTCCTAGATTGAAAGGAATGGAGATTGTGAATACAGGAAGCTTGGTAAAATTCCACGTATAGTATATAGCAGTGTAGCGTAACACGTTACACAGAATGGTTCACCTAACTTGATCATATTAAGTTACTGGTAAACCGTTCGTTGCACGAGAAAATTTTACAACCGAAAGTCGTCTGGTCTCAAGAATAATTTATAACGTAGTAACCAGTCTCGCTTGGCTTTTTTATAGAGATACGAATATCGCTTTAAGCTTTTTAAAATGGAACGTGTAAAATTTAATCCTGTAATTTGAAAAAAAGCGTAAACGCTAAATTGAATATCTACTCGGTACTAATAAGATAACGATGAATGAAAGGGGTTAATGAATAAAAAATCTATATGGATTTTAAAATAGGAACATATTATATTAAACAGATTATATTAAATAATAATACTTCTCTGGTCCAAATTAGAGTTAAGCAATTAGATATAAAGCAATTAGGTATAATCTTCCGCGTAGACGGAAAACTTACGGAAACTTACAACCAAAAAGTGATATCTCCTATTACGTTTTCATCAAATATTGCTTTTTACAACTATCATAAAATGAAATAGATTAATATCGTCTGTTCCAAAAAATATTCTGAAAAATCGGTGCATCATTGCAAGGTCTACGAGCTTCTTATAATTTTGTTCTTTATTTTATTAGTTCTTATATATATATATATAACACTGACACAGTTCTCCCTCACACTAGTCAAGTTATAAGAATACGTAAAAATGACGAAAAAATCATATCGTATCGTCATAGAACAACATCGTTATATAAATAGCCAGTAGAAACGCAGCTTAAGTTCTCGGACAACTAGTCGATGAGAAATTAGCTTTCGCAAATAGTTCGCCTACGTAAACTATCTGTACAGGATTAACCATCATTTCCAATTCCGCCTACGTATAACTTTTGGTTATCGGTACAGCTAACAAACATTGTCAGTAACTCGTACAAAACGCATATCATTTCGACGTATTGGAGTAATAACATGAGCGAAGGAACTCGCTGGACTGCGTGTGTGAAAAGGGAAACTTCTCTCTCCTGTTGCACGAATATAGGCTTCCACCTGCATACAAAGGCCTCGATAGCATCGACAAAGTATTGACTCTGACCGCAAATGCCTATACATGTGTACTTTTTTCCTTTAACGACACTGGTCAACGAACCAAATATTGGCTTTTTGTTCGATGAAAAACGACGTATTAGTTGCGAGGGTGCAACTGTGCAGAAAGTAACCTTTCGGATGTGCACTAATTTGCGAAAAAAAGAGTGGCGCTGCTATAACAATTGATTTTATGTCAAAAATTACAAAATTGAATATAATGGTTGGTCTAGAGCTGTGGTTTTCGATTTATTTATCCACTCTATGTAACATATTTTGTAACATTCTTCGATATAACGAAATCCATCAGCGAAAAGTAAACGAGTTTACAACAACGTAGTACAACAACTCGTTCCTGTTCTGCATTTTTCCAACAGGGAATTATTACTCGAATTACGTATTTTCGTTATATTTCGAGTATGTTTCTTTACTCTGGTCGTAAAATATGTACAGTAATTCTTATTTCAAAATTTAATTATTCAGGTCGAGGATATGAAAGATATCAGGGACATTATTTGTCTTTA
Source organism: Bombus confusus (assembly GCA_014737475.1). Taxonomy (NCBI): domain Eukaryota; kingdom Metazoa; phylum Arthropoda; class Insecta; order Hymenoptera; family Apidae; genus Bombus; species Bombus confusus. The sequence goes on from JACXIV010000097.1 coordinate 6,303,089, forward strand.
TTTATACACAACCTAGATTATAGTATTTCTGCTGTGAAATATACAATAAGGAATCCTATCGGAAGCAGAGAGAGAAAGAACGAGAGGATTTTACTTTTGGAGACTGAATCAAGGAATAAGAGTGGAACGAATGTATGTACATTAATTATTTCGTGTTTTAAATTTTCCATCGTGTGCTTGGTTTATATGAGAGTTAGTAGAAAAACATTCAGGTTCCATTTTGTTTCGAGTATTTTGCAGCATAAAATACAAAAATCCTGTGTTATTTACAACGTTCTGTGTTGAAACCCGGAACTGGATTTCCTCGATTCACGTTTCCATATTTTCGTATTATTTATTCTTGCAGCTGCAATACATTCAGAAAATCTCTTGGGGAGAGGAATTTAACTTTAATGTTGATTCACGATTGTTATAAAATAATCTAGGACACTTAAGCATCGAAATTTTTACCATATTCGTGCTCGTTCTTCGCTTGTAATAACACAGAAGAACGATCGAATTACGATAAACTGATGAACGTTTGAAAATTTTGATACGCTAAATAAACCTCATATTTTATGAAACTCCAATTCTACTTTCAAACGAGCCGGGAAAAAAAACAATTTTGTTTTCATAGATACATCCATATTTAGCGACCTATATAACTTGCATATAAATATTTATAAGTGCAAGAAAATATGTACACCTAAATATAATTCACTCTCGGAAGAAATACAATTCCGCATCGAGCGACCTATATAATTTTCATATAAATATTTTGAAAATACGCTATAAAAGTATTTTAAACCAGCTTTACTTTAACACGTTAACAATCATCGTAGCTTCTTTATTATACGCAAAATTCGTAAATTCCTCTTTCATTGTATCGAGGAAAATTAAAAAGGGCAAAGCGAAAATGGAACTTAATTAGCAACGCTATGTATTTTATATATTTCTTCTTATATAATTGTATCTTTTCGCGTCATTTTATCCGGTTTTATTCAACGTATCGTTTCCTTCTGTATCTTATTTTTCTACATCTTTTATAAAAAAAAAAAAAAACGATTTGAAATTCAGTACAAATATTTGCTATTTTCTGACGTATTTACTCTGTGACTTTCATTCTACTTCGTCATAAATTTCACCTTATCGCACTAGGGGAAAGTAGAAAGGTTACAGAGTACTATGAGGAAAAGTAGAAAGGTTATAAAAGATTGTTTTTGACAAATATAATATTTCTATTCTGGAGTGACAAACTTCTCGTATCATGGATTTTGGAAAATCAAACTGTATAGTACGATATGAAAAAAGAAATTTCTTTTTGATTTTTATGATTTTTATCTATTATTAAATTCCTACTAAATCCCATTTATCCAAAATTCACTGTTATGACCGCTCGAAACTTTCGACTCTTATTTCTCGACACTTCGTACGTTATACATAGAGTACGGCTCGTAAACTGCGGTTATCGTACATTGCCTATATTTATATTTCTCGATAAAATGAATCTCCAATTTTCACATATCACGTTAAGGTACATTAGATACGTTTGTTCGTGCAAATAAACGAGAAATAAAAATAAGCTGCTTAAAAAACGCGAAAGCAACAAGATAAATGAAACTTTATAAATGCTCTCACTCACGAAGACAGAAATTTTATCAACATTTTCCTTCGTACGGGGAAATCTTCACCCACGTGTTATTTAAACAAATAGCGTCGTCAGTCGCGCGAGCTTTGCAACGGGTAAATAATTCGAGCCCTACGCTACGCTCAGTCCATTTTAATTAAAACCATCGAGATTATATCACCATCGTTGCTTTCATGTCCCTCAAACGTTACTTTATTCGGACGCATACATGCGAACTATCTGTATAAGCCGAAATCACGTATGATAAATCCTTGTTTATTTGAAATCGCGCTGCAGCCATGAGGTAACTACAAACGTCCATCAAAGCCAAAATCAACGATGCGATATTGAATTTTTTACAGATAAGATTTATTACGAGATTTTCCGAACGTATAAAAATTGCCGCGTAATGGAAGTATAAAACTTTAAACGTCGATTACCGGCATTATAGCATATTGGGATTAAAATCGACAATACGATATCCAATTACTTAGTCGCAGATTTAGTTATGGATTACTCGAGATTACCTGTACTTTCCCAATACACTATGCACAAGCTGCAAATATTTAGGATCGTGTTTTTAACGCACGATTCTCCGATTTCAACGCACGAAGCTAAAGTCTGCTGCCAGAAAAATTAACTATACAGTGTATAACTTTTCGATAGATAATGGTAGAATATTCTATGGGAGAATTAGTTTCGTTCTAACGCAAGGCATTCTGATCCATATAGCTCTTGTTAATTATAGAACGGATATTGGAAATCGTAGATGTTTCAAAAATTCTTGAAATTATTCAGCTCGTCCAATCTATAGCTTTAGAATACATTTATGTATCCGTTTTTATGTCGTCGCGTTCGCAAACGATTAAAATGTTTTCCAGTGGGAAGTAAATAATATCGAAGAAAAAACGGATACAGGTCGATCGATTCCCAAAACTCTGCAGAATTACACTGAAAATCGAATGTACGTCGTGAAAAAATTCCCCGTACGAAGAGATTATCCGCGACTCTCCTACGATCCTCTGCGACGAGAAGCCAGAAGCAAGCAACTCGAAAAGCGAGATCCGCTGAAATCCAAGTACAAAATCGAATTTACGTTTGGAAAAATTCGCGCGAACGACGGTGTCTTGCAAACGTTATGACGTGACGAGAAAAGGGAAAGTCTGTGGAAAGAATCGGAGAAAAGGGAAAGGCTCGCGAGAATAACGGCAAGGAGCAAATGATACAGTTAAAGGGAAACACGGAGCGCTGACGGGAGGGTGGAAGCAACCGTTGGCTAGGAAATGGCTGCCACCTGTAGCTATTGATCGGTAGGGTGAAGCCGAGTGCGTGTAGCGTAGTTGCCCATAGCCATCCCCTTCTCAGCCGCGTCGAGTTTTACCAGAAAAACTGTTGCTAAGCTCGCAATTATAATCCGTTACGAGCCGTTGTCCTCGTCACGACGTGCGTTTCCGTTTTCTCGCTGGCGTGCGTTGGCTTTTTCCTCGCGCTTGGACACGCTCGATGCTATCGTGTGTTCTAATATAAAACATTTACATGGAATGCTCGACGAGGAACGGATAGAAGAAAAGGACATGTAACGCGTACCTTTGTCCTTCTAAAGAATGTCCTTCGTCGTGCGGCTCGAATCTATCCGAACTTCTTCTCCCATGAACATTCGCAGAATTTGGCCTATTCGTAGCCGATAAGTAGTGCAGTGAATTTACGATAACGAATAGAAAGTACATGGCAAGCAGCACTCGAAAATTTATGTCGATTCAGGAGCAGGAAGGACGTCGATCTTGTAGCGAAATGGAAGCGCGTATCGAACATCTTTTACAGACGTGAGAGTCCTTTTTTGTACGTTTCATTGGCAGGATCGATTCTAGTATCCCCGTTGATCGTCCTTTTTCGTTTTGCTTCTCTCGTTAGATGCTATAAGATCGTGAAATCTTGCGTTCTTTCTTCGGATCGCTCTACATAATTTCAGTACACCGCAGATACCGTCTTTTGTGGCTAACAGTAAGAGAGAACTAAGTAAAGCGAAATGTTTGCATTTGAATCGACATGGATTCGTGTTAAAAATGATTCCATTACTAGCCGTAATATTTCCACGTGATATATGTGACGCGCTCGTCGTCCAATGTGCAATATCGAATCTTCGTGCAGCCATACGACCAGGAAAGCAACCATGTCGGCTGACTCGCGACCGTGAACAAGTTCCACGTCTATTCCCACCACGACCCGTAATTACATTTCCATTTTAATTAATGCATTCAGAGCTGGACGAGTTTCCACGTGGCCACAGCTAGCTGCTCGATTTGTACGGCAGCCTTGTCGTTCGTGGAAAGCGATGTTTACGCTCACCGAGGAATCGACACGTGCGCGATAATCGAACTCGACGCTCAAATGGTTCGGTTCGTTTGTTCGTGAGAAAACCAGCTATTGCGGGGAAAATTCTAGCTGCTCGTGGAATATAGTGCTGATACAGCGGGTTTGATTTATCGGCTTCGTTCCCGATGAAAAGCGAAATTTCTTCGCGAGGAGTTTCGCTTCTCGTTGATTCTCGTGGGCGTTAATCTCGCAGTTTCGCAGAGATTTCGTTCAAGTCTTATACCCTAAGGACCGAAATTTATGAAACGCTTGGCCGTAGAGAGTGAAACTTTTTCGCAGAAGACTCGATTTATTGCTAACGAAATCTCGCGTCTTGATGCGGCGGTTCAATTTATTGGCGCGTCTGTTCAAAAAATTCCTGCGTAGATGTAATTTCATGGAAACGAGCAACCTTGTTTCGAAAGTCGATATACTAACTCTTAAGGGAAGAGTGATTTCTAAAATATTTCAATTACCTTATCAGAAGAAGAGCATTCTAAGTATTTGTAAGTGTTTCCTTTCCTCTTTGTAGCAATGAAAATAACTTCAGAATAAGATATAGTACGAATAGAAATATTTCAGAGGCGATAAGCTTGTACTTTCGATCGTTGCATTCTCCGAAAGATTATTATTATTTATTATACAAAGTATGCGCTGATTAAAAACAAATTTTACGCTACGTATCTGTTAACAATTATAAATAAAAATAAATTTCTATAAATTCAATTAAAATTCCATTCAAAGCTCCAAAGCTTTATAATTTGCTATTCGCAACAACAAGCCGCAGAGCCAAAAAAATAAAATTTACAAACTTTCAAATTGTGAATCTCTTCACCGTAGAGAGTGGTACATTTTCACGGATACGTCGATTAACCCGTGACGAAATTGGAGTTAATTCGTTGATCTGTTTTACCAAGAAACTCTGTATAGACAATAATTTAATTCATAGAAACGTGAAGCTTTGTCTGAAGAAAGAGTTACCTTCCCGAGAAACCTATTACAAAGTATTAAAACGGAATCTTCCTTTATCTGAACATCAAACATACTAATGTTCTATTCTCCAAGCGTTTTACTATTCAAATATTGTACTATGTAACTGCATAATATTGTACTATATGCATAAACGCCCTACTGTCCAAACAGCATGTTTCCTTTATTACTCCACTATGGAATTAGTATTACATGCATTAACGCCTCGTGTGCGAATAGCGTGAAAGATGAAACCGCTCATATAAGGCAAGAAATATCTTACTACAAAAAAGCTACGAAAAGAAACGAATGCTTCAATGTTATAAAACTACGAGACTATAAAATACTCGCTACACATAAAGTCATCAAAAATTCTTGTTTATTATTACGTATCAAATAGCAGAAATTTCTTCTAAATTCCATTTGTGCACAATGTGGAAATTTTAGAAACAGCAATAGCGTATGAAGTTTAAACGTCGTTTTACTTTATTTTATCCCTTCGTTCCATATATATCGAACTGTAACGACAATCTATAAAACTGAAAACATTTTACTGTCGAGAACAAAATCCGATGAAAAATCCATATTTAGTTTCACATTTTCAAAACATTTTCACTATTTTCACTCATCCGTGGCAACCATTTTAAAGACCTTAGTTTCGTTGCTTTTAGTATTTAGAACAAGCGAGAAAGAACGCGTATTTTCATATCCTTGGTGCATTCTCTGTAGTCATCTCTATTGAAACATGTCGCAGCAATCATTAATCTATTTAAACGTCTCTCTTCAGCACTATCGCGGATATAATTCATCTATTCCTTTTACTGCTGTTCCCAGAGAGAAGACATTTCTTCTTTTAACAATTACATTGTAATTAACGCATTAAATACGAAAAAATATTCAATTTTCTTTGTTTAGTTAATTATTTAGCGTCAGTGAATTATTTAGTTAATATTTCAGCATCAACAGCTTGCAACAGGTTCACACTTCGTTATACAGTTTTGTGTGCATTACATGACTTAGAAGTCTTTGGGCGCCTTCGTGTCCTTTAAAGCTGTTCTTTAAGGCGGGCTGTATGTCGGGTCGTCGTCTGTAAGGCTGAAATTTCCTGCATTTCTGGGATAAGACGCTCCACAGTCAGTTGTATCGGGTCAGTGCAAAAGTTTGTGTCCGATTGCAACGAATGTCGCTAAATTATTTGTTGGCAACTCGCTTTTGTTGTTGCGTGTGCAAACTTCATAGCGGACAACAAGAGCGATATTCGACTGTTATTTCAACGGCAGGTTTTTGTGTTCTGGCAGTTTTTACGTTGCAACGAAAAAATTTTTTTGAATACGAGCGAAGAAAAGATTCATTTGCGTCGTGTCACGCTGCACGAATTCCGGAAAAGTTGAAAGATGGGAACTGCTGTATAAAAAAATTCACTGCTTTTACCAAGACCAGAGCACCAGACTTTTTTACAGTAAAAAATATACTCTGCAATTTGTTCGGTTGAAGTTGGGGAATTATTTTGCGATAAATTAAACATGGTGTTTAGTAGCTCGTCGTCTGCTTGGAAATCGCCACGTTTGAATTTTGCAAATCATTTTCTTTTTTTTTTTTTTTTTACTGTACGAAAAGCTAGTACACGGTCTTGGAAAACGATCAGAATATATTTTACGATTTTCAATTTCCGGCGTTACACCTTTCCAGAGATCGTAGAGCACATGACGCAAATAAATCTTTTCTTCGCTTATTTTCGAAATCTTTCTGTACAAGATGAAAAATGTTAGGACATAAAAGTCTGTCGTTGAAATAATAATCGAATATCGGTCTTTTTATCCGCTATGAAGATTGCATGGATACTAGCGTATCCAATAGCGATTTTGGAGATTATAACTTGATCGTGCTATAATAGCGAGCACGGTATACGATTTTCTCGAAAAAGTCATTCTTGATGTTTGATCGAGGCCGTTGTTTTACCTGTATTTTCCTCCTTAAGCGAGAGAGAAATGCATTTTCAGTGTTAAAATTGTGAAAAGAAAAAAGAAAACAACGGTCGCCGTGTCCACGAGTTTTATAAAGACCAATGAATGTACAAAGTAATTAAAATTGGCCGTCGGCACTTTGTTTATCGTGTTTTCGTTCCGCCTATAAATTGAGACCTAGATCCATCTCCCTGGAAAAAATGAATTTAAAACAATGCAACGCATGTCAAAAAGACGACAAACGCCAAAAGGAACTTTATGAAGTATCAAACTAGATTGACGTCAAAACAAATGAAAAATTGTTATCTCGTATGTTGTTCACTTTCAAACCTAGCCGCCCACTTAAATGATATTTTTTCGCTACTTCCTAGTATCACGTTTTCGTTAATAAATAAAGTTTCTTTCATCACGGCAATTTATTTATTTAATGAACGAAGAAATTCTTCCCAGCATGGAAAAACAAGAGGAAACTCTCTCTCTCTCTCTCTCTCTTTCTCTTTTTCAAAATAAACCAAATTTTTAAATGCAACTTTAATTTGCGCAGCATTCGGTTACGTCAATTTCAACGATCGCGCTGTCTCTTTCAGCCTGTCTCATCTTTCTTTCAATTAAGCAAACATTATTCCCTCAATCTCAATTTCATTACGACTCGCGTCCCACGGTATTCCCAGTGTCGTCCTGGTATTCCTCCGGAAAATTGAACTTTCATGCCTCTCTTACAGCCGCGCTTCGCTGCATAGATACCCGAACACTGTCACGACCTGCAATAACATCCATCGACGCAGCTGTACACGATGTTACATCGAAGAAACTAAGAAAACAAATAGAGCTTGCGAGGATTCGCTGGCAGATTCTCGGTAACAATGCGATAGCTTTCCAGATGCATTTGCCATGCGACAATGACACATCGTCATAGTCACGTTACGCGCAGATAGTTTGCATAAGCCAGAAGTGAACAAAGATGCTGTCGGAAGCGACTAGATTTGTTATCAGACTACGAGAGCAGTCTCTTTGCTGCAATATCGGAAGAAATATTCCACGACAAATTGTCGCACGGTCGGTCTGATTTATCAAAGAAACTAAAAACGTACTTCACACGTAAACTCGCTTACGCTTGCGTATCGATACGATAATTATTAATTTATTTCTACAGGGAATTAAAAAATTTCAAGCATGTAGCTCGCAAAGATCTTGGGATAAAGTTAAATGGGAAAGGATGAAATCTTGCATTTTTTTCATAATTAGAGCAGGACATTATCGATTCTTGTGTCTAATATTCTTTTTATGACGAATGATCGAGTGATTCGATCTGTTTGAACAGAAATACACGAGTTTTTACTTAAAGAGAATTATAATGCACATGTACCATTAATTCTCAACAGATCATTCTCTTTGAATCATTTGTTTCTCATTAGAAAAATCCAATTCCATCCATATTTTCCTTTTCAACTTTACAACACCGTGTTACACGAACTACAATACTTCGTATCGTATTACGATAGAAAGGAATTTATAAATAACTGCAACATATTGATAAAACAAATGGAAATTATACAGTTGAGTTATATAATACATGTGAATACTTTACATTAACAAAAATAATATATCATCAGAAATTCGTCAATTAGTACATAATATTGAAACACGCTATAACATAAACAAACATAAAAGTACAGATAATCGTCACTAATTAGTACAAAATAACGTAATAAAGTATAGGAGCGGCGTATAAAAGCCGCTTTGCGCAGCGAAGATTTAATCCTTAAAAGTTGAAAAACTGCGCTGTACGGACATCACAGTTATATTAAGAAAAAACTTTACAAAATTTCTCAAAATTTACATATGGTGGTCCACAGTTTGGGACAATATACTGCATTACAGTAATATAAATAATATCATAATCTACTGGTAAAAATGACCGATATTCATGGAAGATTGCAATAATTGTCAATATCTTGTTAATATCGATGCAAGCGAAGAACAACAAGAAGGACTGAAAAACAAAGTCCACGTTTTCACTACGCCGTTAGTTTTATCCCGATTTTTAAGCCCGTTCCAACGTCTGGGCCTCTGACAATGGACTTGGATAGCGCCTCAACGAGCCTAATGTCCCGCGTTATTTGCTACTTTGGATCTTGGCCATTAATTTACAGAGATTTCCTTAGCGTTTCTGAATTTTCATCGCGTAACGATCCTCGTTATTCATCCGGTTGCGACTGCACACGCTCACTCGTTTTCTCCATTTGGCTTCTATCCAGCCACTTTTCAGTCGCGCGCATTGTTCACACGGCTATTCGCAACCTACAACGCAGCCAGAAATGAAACGAAACACGAGGTAATTGTAAGGAATATGATTGATTAAAGTGGAACCGGTAGAAATAGTGTTTATCCCTGCGTTTGGTTTCGTCAAAAGCGCGGTTTAATTTCAATTCTTCCTGCGAAATATTTGAACGCCGCTAATGGTTTTGACGAGAAGAATGGATTATATCAGGGAATGGCATCGGGGAGATATATTGGGAATAATTGGAAATTTGATTATGGAAAATTTGATAATGGAAAATTTCATTCTACGTAAATAAATATTACATTTTTAATTATCGAGGGAAGATATTTAAAGGCATTTAGCGCTTAAAAGCTTTAACTTCGATAAATCTGTGATACCAGGGCGCTCTTGCGCCATTGAACTAACATTGTTAGTGATATTTCGCCAGTCACGAGTTATAAATTACCAGCACTAGTGAATTCCGTCGCGCAGTAACAAAGAATCTCAAAGAAGATCTTTATCAATTTCCACGAAGAGAAAGATTTGTGATTGTAAAATGAGTCTATTAATGCATCAGGGAATTATGAAAATTACAATCGCATAAACTTGTACAAACAACTATCGATATTGATTAAAAGAGATCAACTTATTTGTTCCATGTACAAGCACAGCTAAGCGTAAACCAATATCGTTTATCAAAGTAATATCCATTTTGCTCTCGTAATACGTGTTTGTCTTTTATCAACAATTAAAGTAAACGATCTCCAGTTTAATAAATACGATGATTATTATTGTGTTTATTATTACAATATTATAATTACAATAATTATCATCACAATTATTTATCAAGCTATCAGAACTGGTACAACAGACTGTGAACATTTCGCGTACGTTTTGCATTTATTGCCATCGATGCGTCATTGTTTAAATGGGACGCTACTGGAGCATAGAAATCTGTTAGCACGAGATAATATATCGTAGAAGTATATTGAAAAGAAAATTATTAACAACTTCGCTAGATATGAAAGATACAACTTCGAGTTTCTTATTGAATTCTTTTACGAATACATAAAGTACGTTATTTCTCACCGAAAACCATAAAACTTTCCTCTACCTTTGATAGTTTCCAAGATAGCCTGGACGAAAGTTCGGAGAATAGTTTTAGCCTTTAAACTTACATTATCGCAGTTAAGAAAAAAATACGTGTCTCTTACTTTTGTCTGCTTTACAAACCTATAAAGTTTTATGAGAATCAACATTGGATAGCGAGTTCCACTTCCTTGCGAGTTTCACTTCATGGAACAACATCGTTCCTATTATCAACTCCGCAGTTTCAACCTTCGCAGATTGAAAATAATCAAACTTTGATTCCTACAGAGTGGACAACAAGATTTATCCAAAATTACGATCAATTTAGTTTTCAATCGAAATATTGGCCGAGATCAGAATATCGTTCAAGAAGTATTATCGTAAAATAAGAATATTGATAAGCATTCCGATGTTAAAATACATTTCATTGCAATAACGATCAATAATGTGAAATGATCGTAGAATAATATCAATCTATAGAAGCTTTTCACAAATGTTATTCGATGTTATTTGCACGTAATATATGGGTTGGATTAAATAATTAAATAGATATTTAAATAATTAGACGTTTCAATTCGAATCAGGAAGCAGTGAAAACAAGACGACAAAAGTTATAAAGGCTCAATATGGAATATTTATGATTATTCATATTTCAGTTCATTATGAAATCTGAATTTAATAAAACCATTCTAGTCACGCAAAATTAATAAAATAGATTAACGAATAAATAAATCGGCGAGAAGATACTTTGCACGCATCAATCGACCAAGCAACGATTATACATACAGGGAAAAATTATTCGAAATTATTCGAGTTGATCTCGACAACATACTTCAAACAGATCCATAAATCGACAAGGTGTGGCCTATTCTAAATAATTAACAAATCTTATTTCCATCCGATTATTCAATTACCTTGTCATCAATTTTTTTTTCAGAGCTTTTCATTCCGTTTCTTCAGAGTTTCCACACCTTCGAACTACCAAAATGAAATAATTGCAAATGAATCGCTTGGATAATCTCGTGCGAATTCTGTTTCACGTTATTATGTTAATTTCATTCTATGTACTTATATAGTCGTGCACTTGCTGTAAAGGCTTTATCCCGTCGATATTAACAAACAAATAATAAACGATAATAATAATGCAAATCGCAATCGCTAATAAAACAATCCGCGGGATTTCATGTGAAATTCCACTGAGAACCATCACGGTTCGAAACACCTACACGTACGTGTATGCTGCTATAAGCCAGTATCGCGAAACCCCAAGCCAAAAAGCGAATATATCATAAACGAACGGGGAAATCCGAATCAAACTAGAATTCATTGAAACGGGCACGCGAGAAATATCGCGACACGATTTCCGCGCGTTCCAGCGTCCGTTCGCAAATCTCCGAGCGAAATCACCGGCACGACGGGACAAAGATTCGTTTGCCGAGTTTTCAGAGAGAATTGACGGGAATGCGATTACGATTTCGCTTAATAGCACGGTGTTCCGGTGGAAAACGGGCCCGCGCGCCGCTCCATTCTTCCCACTCGCGGAAATTTATGTACATTCTATTTGCGAACCGTTCCCAACACGTCCCTCCCTGTGAAATTGTGGAATTTCTCGCGCGCGGTTCCACGATTCTACGCGACCTTCTTCTCCCTATCTTACCTTTTTTCTTTCTTTCTTTTTTTGTTTTATCTAAATCCACCCGCTGGTCGATAGGAAACGACAGACAAGAAACGCAGAAAATCTATCAGCCTCGTTAGCTGCGTTTGTCCGCGCGACTAACAATGTCGCTTGCGATTAACCCGGCAGCGGTTCGTGCGTAGCAGCAGCGATATCGTTTCGTCGTGCGCGTTATCCGACCTACTAACGCGAAAACAGCGAACAGAGAGATTGTTCCGTGCGCTAGAAATAATACGCGTCGTTCTCGGCCGGTAAACGCGGCGAGGAAATTCGCTCGTACGAGAAAGAAACGAGATTCGCGCGGCGAAGATAAACCCACGCGCGGAAAAATGACGCCGGAGCTTCCTCCGGCTCGTCATCTCGTTTAGCCGACGCGGAAATGACGCGACGTTTTCGATTGAAGGGACACGTTTTCACGAGCCGACCCTGACGCGGCCGTTTTTATGAAAGAAAACAACCACATGCTCGCGAGAAGGGGAGGCAAAGCGGGAATACGAAATGAAAGGATTTTTCTAAACGATGATGATCATTGGTCAGAAAGGTGAAAAGAAAAATATTCTCGATATATCTACGTATAGTTTGAAGGGAGGGTTGAATTGATGGAAATTTGCATAATGTATTTTTTTTATGGTATCTTTGATACGCTGTTGTGATAGGATGCTATACCAGTCAAAGTATTTCAAGCTTTTTTCCTTCGATTCGAGTTAAGAATGGGACTATTCGTGAAAATAATATAATATTAAATAGACTATTCGTGTAGCTCAAAACACACGAGCTTGTTGATTCATTTGTGGTAACGGTGAATTTTATAATCTATATTTTTAAGTGTACAAACTAATGACAATTTATGATTAAATGTACTTCTTTAAGCAGTAGCATATCTAAAGAAAATCATATACGAGATTTATAAATAATAAGCTAACAATATACCAAATACAGCAACATCGTTTCTTGGTAGCTTCTGAATTGTTGGAGATATTATAAGAATAATTGTGAAGAATAAAAAATATTTTATTTGACTGGAATTAAGATATAACTTATCGCAATACAGGTCTAGTTAGCTATAATTACTTTTCGTAATTTCCAATCGTCCTATTTTCCCTTCTCTATCGTTACGTCAATTTATTCGATCATCCATATAAACCAAATATAACATATACATTTAATAATCAGTAAAGGAGCATGCAAATAAATTATTAAGCAGAATATATCCATTCCTACAATATTCCGTGTTCGTTAATTGCTGAATTTTTTAGTTTGCTTAAAATCGTTCCTATTTCAGGGAAGATTCGTTTACGATTTTAATTATGCAACACGCGTGGGAGATACTAAACTCGACGAATATTTTTCAAGAAAGAAAACCATGCACGGAAAATCTTCTATCCACGAGAAGGTATCTTGTCAAAAATACTGATTAAGAATATAATTCACCTCTGATCTGATAAACTATTATACAAGAAACATAGAATCCTACTTTAAAAGTCAACATATGTTATTCTTTATCTTAGAGAGCAACAGAACTGCCATTTTATCGTATCTCCCTCGATCTAATCAAATAAAACGATTGGCCCAATTGTTAATTTAAGTAACACTTATCTCGAAATACATTCCACGCATTGTATACGGATGTATTTAAACGATCTTACATAAAGGTAACATTCGGTGCAATTGTATTTTCATTAGGGATACGAAGCTTCTAACGTGTGTACAGATAAAGCGGAAATAATTTGAATATACAGATGGAATCTCTTACCAGAGTGTGAATTATTCAGTGGATATATACAGGAGAGATATGGAATAAATTTTGAAGAAAATAGATCGTACAGTAAATGGTAACAACGCAAAGAATTTAGCAAAGAATTGCCAGATTCACGATGAAATTCTTAGATGCACAACGTGAATGCGCGCAGCTAGATGCAGGCTGGATGAATTATTTTTTAATTATTCATGCGATGGGAAAGATCATCGGTTCGTTCGACGCTGGCATAAAAACCTTCGAACGATTCTTTTCATCAGCGCCATTTAGACGCCACTGCGTGGAATTGCGAGTGTGCCGCTAAATCTACCGGGGATGGAACTGAAATTTTTTCTTCTGATTAAGAAGAAGTAAGTCGAGGAATTCGCTGGAATTGGAGTGATAGTCACTCGAGAGTTTGATAGAAGTTTTTTTTATAGGATATCAAACCTGTCAGTTTTATCTCTTACACCTTATTTCTATCGCGTTTGAAATAATTTCTTCTTTTTTCATTTTTTTTTTTTTTTCTTTGTCCTGTTAGCGAATATAACGTTAATACTTTACGACGAATCTTGGTGCTTAACTACATACGTTAAATTAAATTCACGTTACTTGCTCTAATATAAGGACGCGCTGTCATATCGCGATTGTTTTAGAAGATAAATGATTCAAAGTTGAAACCTGCGCTTTCGCTACGCATCGGCTGTTGTCTACTTTGCCACATTTAAATGCAGTCTTCTATAAAATTGCCGGAAGTGAAGTTAGTTAAACGGATTTCGTAATAGTTAGTTTGTAATTTCCTGTGAAAAAGTTTACCAACACGGCATTGTGGCATATTAAAATACCTAGCGCACGCTATGTTAAAAGGTTTTCAGTACCTATACTTTGAAGATAGTTACGTCGCAAATTTCGCAATTTCAGCTTCGAACGAAAAGACTTTAGCAACTAGAGAACTCTCACTCGCAAAGAACTTTTAAGGCAATTTCTCCCTTCCATTGTGACCGTACAATCGCGAAAATGAATCGCAGAATGTTACAAATGTGGCCAATGAGAACAAAAATGATACCAATAGTGCGTTCTGTACTAGAGTAATCGCTAAATATATCACCGAGGAATGTAATATATTTCTACGAGTGAAAAACTAAATGTAATTTTGTTTCAGAACCGATAAAGGGAATGTAACAAAGTGGCGCGCGGTAAAGTCCACAGATTCAGGGGATTAAATAAATTGAATTGTTTATTGAATTTTTGATTGAATCGAAAAGTCAGAAATAGCTAGAACTAACAACGACTTTTAACAATAAACGAGAATGAAAGCATTAATATGGACGAAGGTTCAGAAAGTTAGAGTTCTGGGAGTTCGTGCGTGAGTCGACAGTGAATTCGACAGAGTGGCTGAGTGACGACAATGGGCATGTGTAATGCGTATATAAGGGTGTGCATTCGTACATATGTAGAGCTGAATGTCTTTAAGAAGAACGGTCAATGCGTGGTGAGAATGGAATTTTAGAGAGCTAGGCAAGCAAAGCTGTTACTTGGAGAATTCAGAGCGTACCGGCGGAATGTTTAATAAAAGAAGCGTCAAACCAGAAACAAATACAATAATGCTCGTGTAATAAAATCATACCCTGAGTATTTATATCTCATCCTACTCGTACAAAACGTACTTCCAAAACTCGTAATCTCGGGAAACGGAATCGTACAGAAACGAATCGAGGGCTACAGATCTAACAAAACAACGCTAACGAAACTAAATTACGAATTAAGTGTATCTCGTGCAATACAAGGTACTTCTAAAAGCGGGGCGTAATTAGAGAGAAATGAATTAAAATCGAAAGCGTGCGCGCGAAAACCAGGGTAATTACAGTTTGGTGGCGTCTCGAAGAAGGTAGATCGAAGAAAAAAGGAGGACAACAATGGTGTACATTTGCCCAATTTTTATTTGGAAAGCATCCCCTGTCGTTCGCGGTAAAAGTTTCCTTTTCGTATGCGGAAAGGGTCTCACGTTCGCGACGCTGCTTGTTTTTCGCTATTTCGGAAAACGGATCCCCTGGGTAGTCCGCGGCTGGAATTACAACGAAGGCTCGCCTGCCTTGTCCATCCTGCTCTATTCAAACCTAGCGAAAAAGGCAAGAAACAGAAATTCAATTCGTCGAAATTTAGCGCCGCCGTTGCTTGTAATTGCGCACACGTCGTCGCGATATCTCGCTCTTTAAAACGGTAGAAAACATTTTTCAGGACAATGCCGCATTTATTTTTATCGTTCGTCGAAGGGAGACGCAAAATGTTCGCTTTTCCTCGGAGGTCTTACGAGGGACGATCGCTAAAATATTCTGCAAATCAAGCTTCCTACGGTTTGCAGAAGTTTTATCGCTCAGAGGGACGAAAAAGTCGATTTTTATAGTGTACTGCACCCTTCGATGCTTTGGAATCTTGAAAATATGCTCCTCCAGGGTTTGGATAAAATTCCATAGATTTTCTACTCTTCTATATATTATTGCTCTTGCGATATCGTTGATAGTAGCCGCTCATGTTTTGCGTTGCCTCTGTTATTAATAGATTGAAGCATCGATAGCGTTGCTCTAATGGTACTATTCGTAAATGTTTATTTCTATTACTTTCATTTATCAACATATTTGAATAATTTGCTCGATATCGGTAATAGCAAAGTAATAACGTGTTACTCCGTTTTACAGAAGCAAAGAAATTCCCATAACTCGAAGAGTAAGCAGCGTTTATTAGAAAAGAAAGAAGTTAAAGAAACTAGGTATATACATTTAGAACAATGACAAGCGCATAATACACAAGAGGACAAGCTTATAAGCGATATTAACACGAATAATAGAATCAGAACTAAATTTTCAGACGGAACTGACTCTATCGCACCGCTAAACGCTGAACACTAATTTTCCGAAATCAGATAAAACCAACTTGCACGACGCCAGATCTCAAACTCTCTTGCATACATAGAACCTCTTCGGTAATTTCCCTATGAATAGCTAACAAGAATTCCACTTCACTTGCAGAATATTCGTGTTTCTCCATTTCCTCGCTTTCGTCCTCGCCACGCGTCTCAAACTCCCTAAGATCAAAACAAAATCAAACAAAAGGAATAAAGAAGAATGAGGAAACGTATCACGGAATCTCGAACGTCCCTCCGCTCGATCAAAAATAAACTTCTCAAGGGCCACGTGTCTGAGGCTCCCTATCAATAATGCAGTGTCCCGATATACGTCACCGCGAAATCGCAGCTGAAACGCGACCGGAATTTCGAATTCTCGTCTGTCGAACTTGCGGATCCTCGAGAAGATCCTCGATCGTATATCTGGTAATCCCAGCGGATCAGCGAGCGCGTTGAAGAATTAATGCGTCGGTTAACGGGGCTGATACGAGCACCATTGTTGGAGCCGTCGCAATCGGAGAAAGCGTCGCCTCGACCGAGGGCAAAGGGGGCCGCGACAAACGTAAGCATCAGAAATCGAAGGGCGGCTTGGGACACGAGCGGATCAGATAAAATCGGGCAGAAAATAGGGAGGGCAGAGAAAGGGCTTGGCCACGATAAGGCCGTCATAAAAATGTTACGAACGATCGGGGAGACCTGATAGAGGGTCGAAGGTCCGATCTGTGTCCGATAAGACGCATTCACCTGCTTTGTAGCCGACTGTGAGTAACGTGGCTATGTTTACTTAACTCATTGAAAAATTACGGTCACGAGGGGTGGCCCTGACAGCCCTGCGACAACGTGTAACGAAGCGTTCTCGCGTGATCCGCGCGAACGTGGAACACGTCGAAACACCGCTCGATAATGTGAAATGCGAGAACTCGTGGATCTGAGCAAGTTTGCGGACTTTCCGCCAGTTCTCCTTGATTTATCGGCTCGTACATGCGTATGTATTTCACTAAGAAGCCCGGAGGAGGATAAGAGGCGGATTAACGCGACGTCCCGACGCAATCGATCGAACGCAACGGCACGAATATCCGGCCGAATATCGTCGATAGGTGAGTAGTATCTACGACGAGTTATCGGGTATCCGAGCGTGTACCCGGTAGCGAGAACTCAGCTGGAAGTTTCCTGTATGCATAATCAGGCTTCGTTTTCGTAGTCGATCGCTTCCCCGCTGCCGAGGCAGAAAGTTATTCCGCTTCTTGACGCGCTTGCCATGCACGGTTATTTGTAAGCCAAGCTATGTGTTCCCATGTTTCCTGCATATGATCGCAGTTCTACTACACACCATCCGAATAAACCGTCCGAATATTCCGATCGTGAAAATGTTCCGCCGTCTCGAGGCTACTGGCGAAAATCGGTGCATCGGATTTACGGATTAAAATAGGACGAACGGTTCGTTAGGAACGTTTTTCGCGATGGTTAGCTGAAGTTGAACATTGATAGAACGACACCGGCGGAGTTTCTAGCGAATAGGGTATTGGTAGTATAAGTAGAGGTACGTTCGTTGTCTCGACGCTGTTTATTGCTGTTGCGTTGCTTATCGCTCGAATACGTGCATTCGATTTTACGCTGGTCTTAATTCTTCTTTAAGTAGTCACGAACACACACCTATTTGTCTGTAATTTTCCTGTCTATGATTCGTAGAAAGTTGTTAACGTATAGAAATATAGGAATATTTAAAAGTAGAAGAAAGATTTCTGAATCTGTAATTGCCGGGTTAATCTCTGATAAAAGTAAAGGGTTAATTAACTTGTATTTCTCCCTTTCCACTCTTCCCTCTTCGGTGCTGTGTTGATTTCATTAAGATCATTATCTCTTAATCGTTATTTGGACATATATATGTTAATTTTCATCTTTTTTTTTCGTCTTACTACAACCGTAAATATTAGTTTAATATAGTATCTTCTATTTTAAATCATTTAAAAACGTGGTCCATTAATATCTCAATTTTCCTTATTAGCAATACTATGCCACTCCTGTAATATTATGGTGCTTCCACGATATGAATCGATATTCCGCTACAAGCTTCGCAGGATGTAATTAATGTAGCATACTTTTTCCTCGCTTTCGAAAATTTATATTTAAAATAATAAATCGATGATGCAATACAACACGAGGTTACTGTATTATTAGACTTCACCTATATTCACCCACGAAATTTTTATCAGCATTAATTTTTTTGCTAAAGGCAATATGACACCGAATAATAATATTTTCGCGAAAATACGAATAAACAGACTAAAATATCAATGGCAAATGATTTATCTTAAACTTTACAATTTACATAAACGATTCAATCGATATTAAATATTACTCTCAAATAATACTTCCTTGAAGCATTCTACGACTATAAATGTATTAACGTGCCGCATTTCGTCGTACGATATTATACAGGAATTAAGAGTTTAGAATAAAGATTAGTAACTCCAAAAACACACGCTCAACTTAAGAAAGAAAAGGCAGAAGCACAGTTAAATCGTGGTTCTATGTATACACCTCGCAAATGCGTTACGTTATGTTTGTTTGGTACATTGCCTAGCATAATAACAAATACGTGCAAAGTATGAGCCATAAAAAGTAGAATACGTTTCTCTTTTATAGAGTTTTTTAATGAGATCTAGCAAGAAATTGAATTATGCTGCAGTGAACATTTAACTGGATATTATTTATGAAAGCTTGAACTACGTTCCGCACCATTTTCAATTACGTTATAAATTAACGCTTCCTTGTTTCGCACGTTCTTTTTGCGAAGGTAGAGAAGTTGAGGGAACTTTCGTTCCACTAATGTAATATTATTGATAGAATTTATTATTCGCGTGGCAGCATTTTAAACTGAAAGTAGTTCACGATTTAATTTTCCAGGAAACACTGTGCCTCTTCCGATGGGAGAAGCGAAAGCGTCGATAACATTTACTGGACGAACATTACTCAATTATTTATCAGTTGAACAAAAATTTTGTGATGAATTACGTAACTTCACCAGTTCTCCTCTGATAGAAACATAGCGTCGGATTGATTGATACATGAAGATGAAATCGGACCATTAGATATCCCAATAAGAAGATACAAAGTTATACCTTACACTAGAACTATCAATTTTAGGATCTATATTGACCGAACATTTTTATTCCTATTAATTAATACCTGCTACAATACCCCAAAACCTCAGAACCTTCTTCCAATACCCTGTACATTTGCTTAACGAACGAATTAATTTTTCGATACCGTTTCATCGTAGC
The DNA here is from genome assembly GCA_014737475.1 of Bombus confusus. Lineage (NCBI taxonomy): Eukaryota > Metazoa > Arthropoda > Insecta > Hymenoptera > Apidae > Bombus > Bombus confusus. The sequence goes on from JACXIV010000097.1 coordinate 6,322,928, forward strand.
AAACATATTTTAATACTCGACAATTACGAAGGCTCAAAGTTCAACTTCATTCAACGCTAATCCCTTAATGAGAAATAACACAAACGTGCACTAACCCATTCTAACGACGCACGACTGTGCTGAATCTCCGCATCAAATTAATTACTCTTGCGTAACCAGGCATTCGTTCTAGCTTCAAGCACCAAAATGCCGATATAAAACTATGTACACATAGGCGCATCTCGTTCGAGGAGCACGTAATCCAGCGACGAAGCTTCTTCACCCGAAGAAAGCTTTTTTTTTTTTCCTTTCCCGAAATCCTTCTCAGGCTTCGATCTAAATCGAGCCACGGACACATTTGTTCCCGTAGCCGGACTAACGCAGCAGCCACAGGCTGATCGAGAGAACATTAAATTTCTCGGGTGTACAAGGCGGAAAAGACGGAGTCGCTAGCTGTCGATGCGGTCGAGCAGCAGGGAAAGAGGATTGAATTTAACTTCCCCTCCTCTCTTGAGTGCCACTGGCAAAGGGGTGGTTTCGAGGTCGAGGGCTGTCGACCGACCTCGACCGATCGATATAGCTACAGGTGTCCGAAACCCTATCCGTTCTGGACTTTCGTCGGCGGAAAAAAAGAGACCTGAGCACGGTGTCTACCGCTAGTTTCCATCACAGTCCACCATAGCAAACCATTCTTACTTTAACCTGTTTTACTATGTAAGTTTTCCTTGCTCGAGGACAAATTATGCTTTCCTGCGGCGCTACTAGGCCAGACACGCACATGAACACGCACGAGACGTGTAGGTACGTACATGGAGTGTCGTGCTTTGCGGCAAGGCTTCTTCGATCGATCTAGTTACAGGTGTTCGAAAGTACGTTCTCCGCTTGTCGCCGGAATATCTCAAACGACCTGCCTCGAGCGACATTGCAAAACCCACGTCGCTATCCTCCTTTGTCGCCGTTCTTTGCGTCATTTTTAGAGTCGCGTCTCGCGACAAACTAAAGTATCGCACGCTACCGCTCAAGTGTGTCTGGATAGATATTTACGTATCTTTTACGGGATACGATCTAAATTACACAATTCTAAACGAGGAGTCTATAATGACGTGGAAAATGTCGGCCGAATATATTGCATCGAGTAGACAGGAGGTGATTACTTATGTAGGAATAAATCCGAAATGTAAAATACAATTTTTTTTTTAATCCGTAAGTCAGTTTTTAGGAAAATCATCTTCCAAGCCGATACAGTATCACGATTGATACATGATAAGGTTTTAAAACGAAGAATTGAAATTTCCTATCTCTTAATTCCGGAATAACATAGCAAAGACCGCTATCATTAATTCATAGATTTAACATTGTATACCATACTAGGATAAATTGGAATATAAAGTAGCATAAGCAATCGATGTGATAAAATATCAATGTTAACTGGAAACCATCCTAAGCGGAAAGCCAAGGATTATAACGATGAATAAATAAAAATAATAAGTAACGTCCGCGTATATTGTTAACGCACGTCGACTAAAATTTCCATACACTTGTGAACGCGCGTAATATAACTGGGACATTTCATTGATAAAACGAACAAGTGTAATAGTAATCCATACCACAAATCTATCAAACTGTCCAGATGCTTATGAGCAATAGCGTATGTCGCTCAGAAATGGATCAGCGGTGAAGATGGACGGTTTTGCTGATCGGTCGCGAAGCTCGTTTAAACTTCCCGTATATTTGAAATAATGGATGGCTGGGTACATAAATTTTAATAGCAATTGCACCGACGAGTTTCCATTGGTGGTTTCAAGCGGAGATTTATGCTACAAAGCACTCGCGCCGGTTCATTCTTCAACGCTGCAACCTTCGGCGGTCTGAATTTATCTTGCCACTTTGTAACTGCGACTGCTCCCTGCTCTCTCGTACACCTCTGACAATTCTGGCTTTGTATAAGTCTGACTTTGACTTTCTGCGACTCTAAATGGTCTTTATCGTATCACGAGACTCTCCGTTTCGAAGAGTGATGCCGACACCCTGAAATTCTCTCGAATACCTCGTATTTTGGCCCGACGAAGACTAGATTTATCTCGCGTAATTGGTCGTCACCGAGTAGAATTTCATGCGCATTTTCTAGATTCACTCGTGTTACTAGTTCAATCCTGCTGCGTTCTTTAAGTCGATTTCGATTAGTTGTATTCTTTTTAATATCGTAAAAGCATTTCTGAAAAGTTTGAGCAAGATATTTAATGATAAATGTGAATTCTTGTGTTTCGATTTCGTATTGAACGTCTAAAAGTATTTATAGAAGCAAGAGCAAGATCGGAAAATAAAGATTCGAGGATCGTAACAGGATCAAATGCAAACGCGTGCTTATGCTTCGGTCTTTGTTTGCTTTGCATATTACGTGCATTCTGTATATTTTTACACTTTCTTTCCTTGCATTTTGCGCAAGCGTGCAGTTATCTTTCAACGACAGAAACGCGTAAACGTTTCAGCAACGAGTGAATTAATAATAACTATGTTTCCAGAATATGTCAAATTATTTCATACTCTCGACTTCTATCAGACAAAGTATTCAATTGCAGCTTTCATTTCTCGTGTTTGTCATACCACGAATCGCATTTTTAGCGTCATCGAGTATTTTTTCCGCCAACAAGATGATACTCGAAAACTTTCAACACGCGGACGTTCTTTTTTGTTTTGCCAATCAATGCGGTGCGCATCGGGTTTCAGATATTTCATGCACTTTATGCTCGCGTTGCAATGGTCTCGTTGCGATATAGAGAGACGTACACACGCGATGACGAAGCATAGACTGAACCATTCTAAGGTTTTCTATCGCTCGATGTTACGCGTGTCGGAAAAGCCGATATAGATCAGCTTGTCGATAAGCTGAAAATACACAAATATTTCGTTTCGCATCTAACATTGCGCAACGCGAAATTCAAGTGTACTTGCCAATTATTTCATTATTTCATTATTTTATTATTTAATAATAAAAAGCAAAAATCTATTAATGTACTTCACTGTACCTGCGTGTACAACGAAAAATGATTGCCAAATGCTCGCAACATTTTTTGAAATAGAGTTAGATACAGACAAGATATATAAGCCTGTTCTTTTGCACAATTTTGCAGAGAATTCCCTTATATTCGATGCGAGACTAAAATTCATAAAAATAGAGGAAAATTGTGAAAGCAGAGTAAGCGAGGAAAATGCGATTACGCAACGAATCTTAAGTCGTTATCGGGAATATCTGTGACTGTAAGACTTGCAATTATACTCGACTTATTGCTAATCGAATGTAATTGTTCAAATGTCAAAGTTCGAGAAATGTTTCTTTGAAACGAAGTTCCTTCTGATCCTTTAAGACTTGTTGCGTCATCCAAGAAACACGGAACAAGCAGATACATATATAGATATATCTAGAATATTAAAAGAAATTTACAGAACGCTTATTAGCTTTATTGCATCAAAGAGAGTACGCTTTGGAGTCTTTTGATCAGCGAATACGGAACATGGAATTTAATTAGCAAGTACCAGGTATTTCGCAAAACTGGTACATATTACGAGGGTATTAGAAGACGAACTCGTTGTTATTTGTTCATAGAAAAAGTAACTAACGGCTTTTATATTTGCTATAAGTAGGCTGCGAATTTTTATGCGAACTCGTATCCTTATTAATATAATTAAAAGGACGGAACCTAACCACAGATTAATTCCACCTACTTAATTTTTGTATTCTACTTATATTTACATACACTTGCACGCCTTCGAATTTCCTATAAATACATAAATCTACTCCGCTAAACTGAGTCTACTCTTTACGAGCATTTAGTTTAATTGGACCTTTCGTTTTACTTTGCCCCTATCCGTGACATTAGATCGAATCGACTACGCGAGACATAGTAGGTATCATTCACAACAGGGCGCCTAATTATCCTCTTTGTTATTAGCGGTGTGAAAGGAACCTCTGATGAAACTCGAATGGTGTCATAAAGAAAATGAGATATAAAGATAACTTTTTGTTAAGGATACTTCTTTCCCAGAGTATCGTATTATCGTATTTAACGAAGGCTAATCGTACGTAGTATTTTTCAACCGATGATACTTTCCATTGCGCGTAATCAAAGCCTTTTTTCCTCAACAATTCATACCCTCGCCTCTTCGTTATGAATGTCATCGTAGAAAGTAGATATTCAAAGAGAACCAATAACAATCAATACAATAGTAAGACGACACCGATACCGCAGCCAAAGTACCGCCGATAAATTTATTCCAATAACACGGGAAGCAGCGATATAAGGATCACCCCCGCATTTTCATTGCAGGCAGGCGTATCGACGCCGTGGAAAGTTTCGTTTGAGGAACATTAAAGGGCCCGAGGATATTCGATGCAGCGGATACACGAAAACGCATAATGGCTCCTTTGATACCATCAAGAGCTTTCTACTTTTACGTCGATCTGACTGAGCGAAGCGCCTTCTGCTTACCTTCCCTTACGCAACTCTCCCTTCGCTCCTACTACGTGACTTATGATCGAGAAAAACACATATATACATGTATGTATATGTATATATATAAAACTTATATGTATGTATATATATATATATATATATATATATATAAGTTTTCAAGGCGGCGGAAAGATGTGTTTTCACGACGGCGACGAAAGCAGCGCAAGAGGCGAACAGACACAGTAAAAGAGATTTAACGGCGCGCGCGTGGACTCCTAATAAAATGGCACTTGTTACTCAGACGGAGGAGCTCTGTTAGTGGTTTTACACCGAATCTGACCGAATAATACGTACAAGAGGGCTTGGAGCGAATCCTTTGTAAAAATAAGAAGACACAGAATAATATTTTCTCATAGGAGACTTTGATTTTAAGAAAAGCAACGCTAAACGTTGCAGGTAATTGGAATTCGTAATAGGAACTCGTTAATTTTTCTCTGCTATCCACGGTTTTACATTCGTATCATGGGAGTTCGCGTTTAGGTAAGCCGATTCAACCGGTAGAGCTGCATTTAATCGAGCAGAAACTAAAATTTCGCGCATTTAGCTACTTAAACGGTCTCATCGTAAATCTCAAAACTTATGCTTGTGTTTGTAGCATTAGGTAATGCGGGACACAGAATGAAGCGCACCGTGAACGATATTCACGAATTTTATTCTTCTCTGTTCGTTTGAATATATAATTCTTCTCTTCTTCGCAGTGAGGAAAATTTCTATGAATACTTTTTTAGCTATGTTTCAAACGTTTCGTTCGCCATCGGAAAACCGTACAGAGGCGGTCACGGATTTTTAACATAAAGGGTAATCTCTCTCTCTCTCTACCGCCATTCCACGAATTCGCTTTTTTATTTGTCATTAATACGCTCGTTCGTTTCTTTCCTTTTGCGCTACACGGTGGAGCACGAAGATACGCATGATATACCGCACGCGGGAAGATTATCGATGTCGAAATTGCTATTCCGCCACCGTGCGGTTACCGCGCGTCCAAAAAACAGGTATTTCTATAGCCCTTAATTTCCACAATTCATCCGACCACAAGGAAAAAAGTAGAACATCGATTGGTGCAATTCCGTAATAAGAAACCCACGTGCATCATTGAAAACGTAATTACAGTTCAATTTGCCCCGATCACGAGCGCATTAAAGACCAATACGACGAGCATAAACACAAAAAATCCATCGGTCGAGACTTGGAAAACGTTGAGCACGCGAACATTGCGCAACTTTCGTGGAACCGAACGCGTCCTAAAAAAGACGAAACTTTCCTCGAACGAAACGAGAAAACGAGCGAAGATTTCCTCCCTTCATGTAGCAGCCTTCTAAAAAGTTCACTCGTGACGTTTCCTTTCAAAATTAAAACTGGTCGTCTCGCGTGGGTGCGAGAAACTTTCTCGAGGAAGGATCGTCGCAATTCAAACGCGCGGCTGTTTGTTTAGCTCGCGTCGTTAGCTTCGCTGCGCATCCCGTTCGCGGTTCTTCGCAGCCTAATTTCCAACAAACCTGAAACTGATGTTCAAACCGGAGGGAACTAGGACAACCGATCATCATGTTCGCGTTCATATTACGGAGAAATAGGAAACGCAAGCGCGTTCTTTTATCGACCACCGTATCCTTCAATGGCCGAGAAAGAGAGAAGATCCTCGAGCAGCTTTTCCGATCAAGTAATCACTCGGCGAAATTGTTGTTCTGCCGTCGACAACCGATCACGATAACAGCCGGTGCTGATTTGTATCGTGATATGGATACGCGACCAGTTACGTTGTTGCGTTGCTTGCTTCAACCATTTCAGACGTCGTGTGCACGCAGATGACGGTGTATCGACTCGTTAATTGACTATCATTGGGAAAAACTGAATTGAAGTATGGTATATCGATGGCTGATGGATTTCAAGGTAATTAGAAACTTCATTGTTACGGACATTTACTATAGGATATCCAGACAATTTAATTTTACGGACGTTTGAATGCTCGAATAGTTATTTGGAGGAAATTAAAGAAATAACTCATCCTGTACATGTTAGCGTAATTATTCGAACTATCTATATCGATCTTCATTGAAAGATTCTTTTTTATTCAGATGTAGGTTGTCTGAACGTTCTGTTATCCGAACAATATACATTTCCTTCGTTGCTATAATATGAAAACGGTATGATATGCGTTAATACCGTTTATAAAATGGCATCAAGAAGAAAACGTATAATAGATACTAAGAGTTAAAACGGAACGAGAGATACTTCGGAAGCTAGGAAACGGTCACAGTGCTGCAAAAGTCGTAAAAATGTACGTAAACCTATTGTTGAAGGCATTCCCTCTTCGAAGCATTTACGGTATTAGGAAAAGATCATTTAAGTGGTTTAAGCCACAAATAGGATACGATTCAAAGCAACTTAATACGTGTTTATCCAATTTAATAGAAACATTGTTGCTATCGTTTTGCTATCGTTAGTAACGATATTGCTTCTGATAATAAATAATTAGTTTCTTTATGCAAAAATACCCTAATCCGAACGATCATGTCCCTCTATCAACTCCGATATTGGAGGTTCCACTACATAAAGAATGATAATCCGATGGAATATAAAACTTATGCTAACTACTCATCGATTGACATTTACAGGACAGATTAGATCATACCATGCCGACGATCAAAGGTCCTAAAGAATAGCTGAGAAAATAAAAGTTTAGTAGTATAAAAAAAACAGATTGATTGAATAGATATAATTAAACGATATCTTCAGATTTTATGTCGCTTGCTAATATCACACAAATGCTTATACAATTTGTACAAGTATAGACTATAATTCGCCATCGAGCTTAACAGGAATAAACTTGCGATATCGTAAACAGTGCTCATAAACAAGCGTAAGATCAGCATTTCGAAATCAAAGCTTACAGGTTTTCAAGGTCGAGCAATTCCTCGTGTTCGCAAGCTGCAAGAGTTCTCAGTTCATTCTGTTCCGATTATTACTATTATCCTGAAAGTAGTAGTAAGTAGAAGTAATACTACATGAACCGTGAAACAAGAGGGGCGAGACGCTTCAGGGGAAGAAACGGAACAGAACGAGAGAAAATGGATGAGAGAGGATGTTCAGCAGATCGCGTGGCCGCCAGCAAGGAACTAGGCCAACCGATGACCTTCCTGCAATAAGTAAGTAAGGTGATACACACCACTGTGGAAAATTATAACGGTAATTCCCCAAGAAGCTCGTTGAAATATTCATGAAGAATCGTTAACGAGAAAGAAAGTCGATTGGTCGTTAACCCTGCAAAATTATACGATACAAGTCGAAAAATTATACAATACAAGTCGCATGCATGTATGTATGTATGTATGTATGTATGTATGTATGTATGTATGTATGTATGTATGTATGTTTGTATGTATGTATGTATGTATGTATGTATGTATGTATGTATGTATGTATGTATGTATGTATGTATGTATACACGTATGATAGCGATTTCTATTGCATTAAAAATATGTATGTTTAGGAGAATCGACCCTATACGAAAAAATAAACGCCTTACGTTAAAAAAGAAAAATTCGTTGCGCATGTTTGCGTTCGAATAACCATTCGCAGTGGAACGTGAAATGGAACGTGAGCGATAAATGTATTCACGATATAAAGTGCAACATACATAGTATCCCGCGAAACAGAATATTTCAAAGAAACAGCAATATTTCACACATGATTTTATGAAACATTACCTCGAGAGTTTCGATTATTCGAACGCTTTATTTCGTTCTCTTGATTCCTCTTCTACTAGATATAGTCGGCGAATGCGAAACTGCTACAAACATTGGGAGATATTTCTTGAACTGAACTTCTTGTTCATTGTAGCGGTCAATAAAAAGCGTATAATAAATTGTTAATCAATTATCGGGGGCGTTTTATCGCTCTAAATTTGAAGTATAGCTTTATATATCTGAAACAAATTCTTATTTCGGTGTTGCGAATTTTCGAGCGTACATCTGTAAATTTCTCGGTTATTGGATCGTCCTGCGATCCAATACGTATGTCTTGTGAAATATTTTCTGAATGAACTTGCAGTGAGCGAAATAAAATATCGGACACAACTATCTTTAACCGTACACACTGTAATGCACTGTATTATTCGGTTGGAACGAATTGACAGACGTTCCATTTTTCTAATCCTCGAATAGCAATGACCGAATCAGTCTCTATGTAGATATTTCGCTTTTACCCTCTCTGAATTACTAGATATGTGTCGTAATCTATTAATAAAACTTCATTATTGGAAGAAGTCTCTTCGGTTTGTATTTAATACCATTGACAATTTCCAAATTCTTTGGTAAAATAATTCTGATATTACGTGAACACTGTAACAACACTTCATTAAGAATTAAATAACGAAGCATATTATACAGCGAATCAACGGTATAAAAATAGGATTCTTAGATTATTAACGATTTTAGCTTTATCAAAACACCAGAATCGTTCGACTATATAATCCTTATCGGAAGTAATAGATACAATATCAAATGCACAGTTTATTAAACCAATCGTTAGTTTCCCAGTATCGCAAAACCCTTTGGAAAGAAAATCAACGATATAACGTATATCGAAGAAACCATCAAGTAGTTGAATAGCAGAGTGATATCGGATATCAGAAACTATGGATCAGATACTACTGATACTACCGATGTACTGACGTTTTCTCGGCCGTCTGTCGACTCTGTCGTATCTACCAATGGAACATCGGAATCGTTTTCCAAAAGGACAGGATTTCCCATTGAGAAACCTCTGACCGAAACATGATTCACTGTGGCTCTCGTTAATATCAGTTCTCTCGGAGAATAATTTCAATATTTCGATAATGCAAATCAAATAGCTAAAAAATATATAGACATGAACGAAATTAATTCCCCAATAAGACGCTTTTATTTATAACGAGTTTAAACGGCTGATTTTTTTTCGTTCCGTACGCGTATTTGGTATTTGTAGTAATTTCGTTGCGATTTCTCGTCCGATCGGCGAGCGCACTTGACACCAAAGGTGATACCGTAGCCAGTGCTAAAATATCATGATATCAATGCGTTAAGATGTCAATATGTCAACTGCATCGACATTGTCACGCGCTTTCAAGCTTATACGTGGAACGGGCGTTCGAGAGCAATATTGTAACTTGCGTTAATTTACGAAAATGAGAAAATGTCAATCTGTCATCACGTCAAGGTATTACATTATCGAACATTAAAGTTTAACTTTAAATCGTTTTAAAAATCCGACCAATTACCGAGGAAGCTTGACGTGTATCGGAACTAGGTAATTGTAGCTTAATTTATGAAAAAGCTTTTCAAGATATTTACGAGACTCGAACAAAATTATGCGTCGAAGTATCCCTATTATCTCGCAAAATCACGTTAACGATACAAGTTGATTCTACTGTAAGAACTGTGCTTCTTTTTGTTATCCTTTTAAAGATCTCGAGATTCCCAGAGGCGTTCCTTTCAAGTGCTCGCGAAGTTAAAAGTAAAAAATTTTAACATTTTACCAACGACGAGAACGAATACCTTGATTTTATAAAATGAAAATTCATCATTGCCTGTAATTTAAATTTCATTCGCTTATAGTCAAAAGGGTTGTAGCTAAAAATGTAGATTTAATTGAATTAAAGAAAGCTAGGAATTCACATTACCTCAGCTATTTGCGATAATAAAATGCATTAACCGCAGTGGCGAACAATTGCATTAAAATTTGAAATATATAAATATATGGATAATTTATAAGCTATAGACTAAGAGGTTAATGAATAATCTTTAATCGTGACATATTCCTATTTGACGAATCCAATTCCAATTTAGGAAAGTTGAATAAATACGTGAATCTAGATCGTGTTCAGATACAATTAAAGAACTCAAGGAAAAGTTGGAACACGTGACAAGATCTTTAATTTGAAAAAGCTATACATAAAGTTAAACTATGACAGAAATCTCTATATATTTTCAATCTTTATATACTCATTATTGTACGCATTCGTAAAGGCTTGAAAATTCATTATGAGATCCTTTAGATAAATATGGATCTTATAACATCGTTTCCTGTGCTTCTCTCGTTTCTAAAGAAAGATACACTTGCACCACTCTTCCGCCGAGTCTCTCAACTGCGTCCGTCTTACCCTATTTATTTTTATAATTTATCCATTTTCTTTTACCTTTGACAAAGCATAACCGATACATTTCCTTTCTTTCGCAAACATTTTCTTTCACCGTAAAGCATACTCTGCCACGCGTAGCCTTCGGCCCGCCTTACAAGTTGACGAACAAAAATATTTGTCCGACGTTTAGACGTTTATCATAAACGTTCGTTCGTAACGTTGAAAACGTAACAGTAACATGAGTTTGATCAAACGCGCGCAAAATATACCTTCCAATTTACCAGGCTTGAGCAAACGCTCGTTTGCCCCGATTTCCACGTGGATAGATAAAATGGGGGAGCACAAGCAGCGAACAAATCGTACGATAAATTTCCGCGGGAACGTTAATTCTTCACGAAGGATCGTAACGACTTGGCGCAGAAACTAAGAATCACGCGGGAGTATCGCGCGATTCGGCCGAATCCAGCTCCTCGTCCCTTCTTTACCAATCTATTTACCGTCTTAAATCTTGCGAAATAACTGCTCCATTAATTATAGCCTTCCAAGGGTAACAGGCATGGAAAGTCGTGTGCCCCGACGTGTTCCGTAGCAAGTTCAAAGAAAAGCCTACGCGGCCGGTCAAATGTCAAGCTACCGATCATTCAGCAAGCTAAAAATATACTTCAGCCAGCTAAAAAATAAAATACGAGAGATTCTGTTCGGCTCCTCCCACGCGAGAACCTGGACTCGAGGTGCGGGATGGATTCCGAAGGAGCTCACGAACGATCGTATCCGCCACACAGAATCGCGATATTGCCGGGAAGATGTGAGAAAGAGAAGAGAGAAGGAGGGCGGGGGCAGAGGGTCGTAAGTTTCTTGGCGGAGCTAGTATTCCTCGTGCGCGAGAAACGGAAAGGAAAAGGCGAGAGGAAAGGGACGTCGTCCACAGGCAACCGTGTTATTAAAGAAGGGTGAGATGGGTCGAGGTGCGAATACGTACGAGATTCCTTGCTTCTTTTCAGCGTGCTGTCGTCGATGCTCAACGCTCTTGGAAGGATCTCTCGGAACAATAGAAACGTTCACGGTTTACGTCGCGATTCCCGACGAAAGAAGCGACCAAGGTGAAGAAGCAACGAGCCTGGAAGCGCGTACACTCGCGAATTAAGAGGCAAAGGCGAGCAAATTCCGCCAAATGCAAAGGAAACCACGCGACTGAGCGTTTGCTTTGCTTCCGAGCGAAACTCCGGGCACGGATTAATTTGCGTTTTCGAGATTGTAAAGTCCAAGTTACTCGACAACTCTGTTACATATCCGCTGCGCCGTCGCGACATAGAAAACGACCAGTCTCGGCACGAGTGTCGGACTAATCTCTTGCGCCAACCGCATTTCCGTCGTACTTTTCAACGGCTCGTTAACCGTACGCTTCGAGAATGAAAAACAAAAGAACAAAGATCTGAACTGGATCGCTTCACTCGGTTCTTTTAACCACTTGAAGCATGAGTTCTGACGCGTGAACACAGTGTTCGACGATTGCGTAATTGCACGATTTCCTACTTTCTTTATATACTAGTGTTCTTTTGTTAATATCCTTTCGATAGGTATAGTTAGAATATATAACATATAAAGAGAATATCCATTTTAATAGTTTGATACAATGGACTGAGAGGCAGAGAGGTGGGTTATTATGATCGATGAGATCAGCAAGTAAAATTAGTTGTTTGCCCGAAACGACACGATGCATGATGTATCATTGCTGAAATGGAAAAAGAGTAAACTTGTAATTCCATCAAACTTGAAGAACGTTGTAACTGATTCTTAGATTCCACGTGAACTTTTCCCTATAAACTTTTCAGTGGTTAGTTTCTTAATCTACATGCAATATCCTAATTATATAATGCAATATTCTTGTTCAACGTTACTCTTATCGGTTTTTCAAATTTCATTTACAGACACGTTATATATCTTGAATTTATAATAGCATTAATACCGTTCGTGACTAAATTCTCATGTTTATTCGAGAAATTATCCGGATCATTTATTTCCTTCTTAGTAGACGTTTCGCAGTTCACTTTGCAAGTTTCAGAAATAATTAGATTGTACTATATAAGCTTTCTTCGATGTTCTTCGTTATTTTCACGAATGCATCAAACTTTCATAAAACTTCAGTTAATCTTAGCTTCTTAATCACTCGTGCACTTATTCGATTATAAAGTTCTCTCACACACAGCCAAATTTATCAAATGTAAAAATAATTCGCACTTATTTGAGAATTTCTCACCTCGGAGGGTCGTAAATAAAATAATGGAATAATCACGATAAAAATCACAGAAAGATATTCATTTTTGTCACGATTAACTGTTAAAATGTCAACTGCAAATATGTTTATCGATATAGGAAACATACACAATCAATGGGGAATATAGTTACTAATTTTTAATAAGAAATGTAATTACAGAAGGACTGGAGATTGAGGAAATTGTCATGAATTCGCGATACATAAAGAAACTTTGACAAACAGATCGGTCGACAGATAACATCGTAAACGCTGCAGAAGCATTGTGTCGAAAATCGAAATTGGATCGAGTATAAATCCCACCGGAAAATTCGAACGAAAAACTTAATCTTAACACAACCTGATCCGCCGTAAACTTTCGTACGTGACGATAAGATGTAGGAAAATTGCCATCAAGAAATCTAGCAGACCTTTAGCGCGCGAACTCAGCACGCGATTTCGTCGACGATAAAATCGAAGAAAATCCGCGCGGAAAATTGCCGCGACGTTCGTTAATTAATTAATCCGTGTAACTTCTAGCGTGTTTCTGCGATGAAAAAGTACATGGCAACATATGGAAGATATATGGAAAATTGAAGGTACAATTATGTAATTCGAGGAATTACGATGAAATGTAATTTTTAAATGAGTAGATATTCATTGATATTAAAAAGCTTCCTTCAAGTGCTACACGTTCACTTTCTGGTACTTTATTAGGTAAAATTTAAAGTATGATCGAGCACATTCAAATGAAAATATGGGTATGACAGAAATATGTAAAACTAATAGATGGAAAAGTAATTACAGTTACATTTACAATTTCATCAAGTATAATAACACTATTATTTCAAAGAAAATAGTAGTATTTGTTTATTGCCCGTATCAATCGATTATTATTTCTCCGCTAAAACTGAATGAGATACGACGACGTAAATTTTGTCTTGGTTGAAACATAAGTACTGCTTTTTAACAAAACGTTACTTTTTAACAAATTACTTGAATAAAAGAATTCGGATAATAAAAAAAAATCCTATGCGGTCTTTAATAATTCTTCGGTTTCATAAAATAAGAGGCGAAAGTGGGTCAACGAAAAATATACCACCAAAACGATAGATCTTGTAGAGATGTGCGTTCATGTTGCTATAGATTATTTTCATTTCATCTACGTACTAAAAGTGTACGTAAATTCAGGAATCGTTTCTTTTTAACAACATATTCACTACGCTTACATATTGCATAATAATTATATATCAATTTTGATATATTAAAAAGCATATCCGTATACATCGGATTAATAAAGTGATTTTCATTGCTGTCGGATTTTGAATGCAACAAATACTCTACTTCGTTAAAAATATAACTGTGTCACTTCGTCGAGTATCATTTATAAAAATTGTTTCAAGCCACGTAAAAATACTTTAAGAGAACATCACCAGATACACTTCTGTCCAAATTGCCGGACACTTACAACTAGTACATTTAGAATGAGAATAAATGAGTTGTACTTACAAAACAAAGTTGACACTCGTTGGTCGTTTGTATTATAAAACAACAGAATTAAACTATGCTACGCTTGAGAGATCTTATGACAAAATCATTTTTATAAAAATTAAATTAAACATTAACGAGCGTCCAATTTATGATTACGAGTATACTTCGTTGGCTATTTCAAATAAACTAGAAATCGGGCAAGATACGTTTCATTTAGCGATATTACGAACATTAAATGCTGTCAAACAAAATGTACAGAAAGCCCGTATCTGCGAGCTGGATTGTTAATTTATTCGGTTGTGCTTGCTAACACGACCTGTTACACGCGTCGCGTGCAATCAATGCGCGCGTCACGACGCTCGCAAACGTATCTAGTGTTAACATTAAAAATAAAATATCCACTTTCGCTTTTTCTCGCAACGTTCCATCTTACTCTCGTTCGCAGATTCGCGCGGCCAACGAATCCGAACGATAAGATCGCCAGGCAATCGCGAAACCGTGAGAATCGTTGAAAAGTAATTAACAAGCAGCTGTTCTTTTTGTTCGGCGAACATTCGATCAATGTACACCCGAGGCGAAAGCAACCGCGCGATAAGAGGCGAAAAGCACAAGAGATCGTCGACAGAATGGAACGTTCCTGTGGAATCGGGGAAATAGGAGCGGAAATTAGTCGATTAAAACAGGATCAAATCCATCTCGAAATTACGTTTGCATGCGTGGCTCGTTTCCCACGGAAAACCACATGCCGTAGAATCGAAGTGCGAAGGTTTAAAAGACGAAAGAACCCTCGGCCAATTAATTACCAGTGCCATCGGTTCGGCTATTCAGGGATCGGCCGCGATGAAAAACACATCGACGACAAGCAATTAGGCGAACCATTTCCAATTATACCACGCGGGAACGTCTCTATTCCGTTGAACGATTTCTAGTCCATTTTATGGATCGAGCGTATCCTCTGATCGAAACGTGAACCGAGAACGAATACGTATGATCATCTCTCCTGTAACGAGGAGATCCGATTTGTTCGATTCACGTTCGAACGCGTGAAATGTACGTCGATGATTTGACATCGATTTGAAGTACACGATAAAGGAGCATAGAGAGATGAGGCCATGGAAGTAACCGCGACCCGAGAGGTCGATGGAAACGCGCGAAAGCGGTTTTAAGAGAAGAGCCGGAATGACCAACCTGTTACTTGAAAGCTGCGGAAGCTTCCGAGCGGGGAAATGCGTGCGTTCTTTCAGCCGCGCTCTCGCGTTCAGCTGCCCCTCCAGATGGATACACGTGCTCCCGTATATTCTACAAACGTACGTGGCCACTTAAGTAGCGATACGTGTATTTTTAACAAACAGTGTCTTTGATCTCTGTTTCTCGTTGTTGGCTTTAGTGTCTATGCGTGGCTAATGCGTGCGCGCGGACACGTATGTTCACGCGCTGCGTGTACCTGCTGTATACCTGTGTGTACGCGTATGTATATATTGTACGTGTATGTATATATGTGTATTTATAGGTATGTGTCAAATTCTAAGTACAAGGTGTGCCTGTACGCGATTCTCCGTGGCTGGAAAAAGCGACTGCGCGCATGCCCGCTTTATTAGACGAGCAAAGAAAAACTCGCGGCGAGCGACCAACTTGACGGAGAATGGACAAACAAAAAAATAGAATCACCGTTATATCTAGAGCGACGATATCGTCGGGCAGGCTGCCCGGCTTGCACTGCCCGGGTCTCCTGTTTCTCCCACCGAGCGAACCACTCGCCCCTCCGATTCCCGTCTCTCCCGGCTCTCCTGCCTCTCCTGTCTTCTGCCTGGCGCTCTCCTTACACCCCCGTTTCGCCAGCCCCCGCTACTTCGAACGCGCCTGCCGAAAAAGCTCGCCTATTCTATACGCTACCTCTCGCCCCTTTTCATACTCCTTTTGCCCTCTTCCCCACTCTCCTTCTCAATGATCGTCCTTTTCGCTCCTTCAGTCCCCTTTAATCCCGTTCCCTCTCGTTCTCAATACGGTTCTGTCAGCCGTGACTTCGACTCGCAGACTCTGAACAGAACTCTCTCTCTCAGAACACGATGCCTCTATGTCCCTCGTCCTCGCTCTACCTTCCTCTTTCTAGCCGTTCTCACGTCCCACCGCGAGTCTCAGCTCAAGGCGCAAGCTCGTCCTTCTGTCCCGGATAGGAGAAGGGAAAAAGACTGTCGACCAGGAGGAATATCCTCGGGAGGACCCAAGGGATCCGACGACGAGGCGCGCCTTCCCTATTCGCGCGCGTTTTCACGCACGTGGACGGAACGCACGGGGGTTGAAATGAGATCCGCGTCCTCCACGGACAGACAATCGCGATTCTGAGGGATCTTTCGAAACTTTCTCTCTTAGCGTCGAGTCGGTGGAGCTTGAAAAAGAAGGAGCAGAAACTCGTAACCCCCCTAGTAGCGGTTCGGTCGTTTCTACGAGAACACAGGGAAACGGTTGGTTCAAACGAGAAGCTACGTGACGCAAAGACGCATCGAAATATTAGAGAAAGAAAATTGCGCCTCTCTCTGGCAGACTTTGCTCGGTAAAGAATGAAAGGTGATTTTGAGATGCAGAAATATATCGCAACGTCGAAGAACGTTACGAGACTATTATCCGCCGATCGATTCGCTTCCACCCCTGGAAATAAAATTTCCTAACGAAGGCTTAACCTAAATTCACGGTTCCACTTTATCGGTATTCCCGTCAAACTTTCCCCTGGCTTCTAATAACGAAAAAATTGATGGCACGGAAAGGAAACTGCTCGCGCTTTGATGCATCGTCTCCGCTGTTGTCGTTACTTCGAAATTGACTTCTTCGCTCTTTTCTCCGTAGGTCCTCGAAAAACGGACGAGAGGACAATAGATACGGACAGGGCAGGAGACAAAAGCCTGCATCTAAGGGATCAATTGGTTGGAAAATTCGAGCAATGGAGCCGGCTGCAGGTAACGTGAAAAACGACGCACGAAATAGAATTTTCAGAAACAGTGCTTGTTGCTCGTCGAAAATAAAAGCTCACGATTGTATTATACGCGGAGATCGTTGGCGACCCGCTTTGTAAACTGATGCGTTTCCTATACCCAGAAAAATCGAAACGTTTCTCCCGCGCGCGATATATCGATCAATTTTATGTAAACAGTTGACACACGCGACGGTTTTTCATTGTGGAGGGAAAAGGTACGCGTAAAAAACGCTTTGTTCCCCTTGACTTTCAATTTCTCGCTTTTTCTTTTTTCTGCTTTTTTGTTGGTTTTTGCTTCATGCGGTCGCGAGTGTTTTGCCGCGGGATCGAAAAATTACTATTAATACAAGCTTCAACATACCGTGCAGCGGGTTTTGTAGGCAGAGTTGGATGTTTCAATTTACCTTACAATCCATTAAAATAGATAAGCGACGCTGTTAACGTAATGCAACGTTATCAAATATTCAGGTTTCATCAGACTAGCGAGTACATGGCCCGCACTTCCGGAAACTTCGTTTTACTCGATCTAACGGACAGAGCATTTTGTTCGAGAAAAAATATATACCTTATATAGGATACTTTGTTGCAGATCGAATCTCGAAGATTTCGCTTTAATTATATTATTTAATATAATTATTTAATATTCTATCGATCTTGCTAACCTGTTTTTGGAATCGAATGCAACTGAAGTTTGAAAAAATGAAACTTTTGTTCGTGTTACTTGTCATCTTAAATCAGATTAATATCATTATATCTTATAAAAATCGTACAACATCCAATAAGCATTATCATTTATATTGTCGTCGTTCAAACAAATCAGATTGTTCTTCAGAATTGTTTTAAAGAACTTTATACGTACAATAAGATAGAAAGTTAAATATAAAAATAAAATAAAAGATAAATCTTTTAATTCGCTCTTCGCGAAGACGAAACTTCAAGCAAAAAATTTCATTCTGCATTTTTGACTTATTTTCCCATGTAGAATGATCTTCTGCAGATCCTCCACTCCTCTCTAACTGAGGATTGGTCAAATTATTTTTGTAAAATCGTATTTATGAAAACGAGAGACGATTGTGCTTTTGATTAGAATTGCGTACCTTCTTTCCATTCGCACCACTTTGAACACACGTAAGTCAATTTAAAATTCTCTACGTTTAGCTATCTGAAAGTCATATCAGATCCGCTTAAAAATCTATTTTAAGCAACATATTGAAGATTATCGTACTTACGTGTCTATCTTATTAGAGACGTATGCAGAATAAACTGACACTATAGTCCAAGGAGATCTTTCCAAGCAATGTCAGACTTCATCACTATACCCATGGTATACCCGTGAGTCATTCTCGAAGGCACGTCTAGAAGATCCCACGGGCATTCCCTTATCTTGCATTGTCGAGCTGGGTCGCAGATCTTCTCGCAACTGCCTGAGGTTCTCTTTAAAAAACGCAATGCACGAACATAGTGTGGCAGCTTATGAAGCTGTCCCTTGAATACCTAATCCACTGCCTCATCCACAGCCATTTTAAAATCCGCTAATAATGCCCCAACTTATTTAATTTAATTTAATTTAATGTCTCGATATTATTACAACGTAATTAGTACCTAAATACTTACTTAATTAGTAATTGGTAATTCGTAATTGGTAGTTTAGCGTGCAATGAATTTTTTTGTTGAAAACTTTTCGATCGCAGTTTTATCCTCTTGCAAATCGTTTATCTTGTTTTATTTTATTTCATTCTATATATTTTTTATTAAGTTACGAATATGGTAGAAGCGACGAGTGGCTAAGATAAGATGGTGGAACGATGGGATCCGAAACAGTTGGAATTATGATTCAAGACTCAATGGAGACTTTCACGAATTTTAAGCTTCGAATCCTGTTCGAAGTGATTCAAATTTGTCGCCACATACACGATACAGATTCGAACTGTTTCAGATCGCCGCTTCGCTATAATCTCGTGCTTGGAGGTTTCTAGCATATTGATTTTGTAGTTCATTTTTATGTCGTCATCATTTATTTAAACCGAATTGCGTTACCGATTATTGATTATTTCAAAAGCGTTCAACGTGTAATTAGGTAGCCAACTGGTTAGGTATGAATTACGTAATCAACTAATCAATTTAAAAACATGCAATTGACGTATGACGTATATAGAATCGAAATGGCAAATTTTGGATTTGATTAGATACGACATATTACTATTATTAGTATTAGCAAACTATCTTTCGAAAAACACAAACTTTTAATTTGAAACATTAACACAATAACGTAGCAAAAATTTGTTGTTAAAGTGAAGGAAAAATAACAGATATTTATTTATTATGATTCTGTAAATCTAAAAAAGCATGAAACATTTTGAAACTATATGAGTATTTATAATTTACAAGATATATTAAATTATGGTACATATGCTATACAAAGAAAATAATAGTATAATTTCTGCTAAATAATATAAATACTTGAAACTTCATTTGAAGGTTGTCGAATAATCGTGTACAAAAATTAATAGCTATAACTACATAGAAAGAAGAATATTTAGTCAATCCTAAAATATACTGAAACATAATCGCACGAAAATATTTATGTAAAGTATTCAACAATATTTCAATATTTTAAGATTTATGTTATGCGTTATGCGTCATTAATAAAATATGTAAAAATTAATGAAATTTGTGATCTTCGGAAAGTGCAATAGAAAAATCAATAATGCAACAGGGAATATTCGTGGTGCATATTAATATTAAACAAATGCAATTATAATTTAAAATTAACTTAACTGAAGTTACTAATTTTTATCATTGATTTGATAACATTCATCAAAATCGTAAAAATATATTCGTCGATGCATATTTTTATACGCGAATATAAAAATGCATTATTTCTAGTTAACATACATTCGTTCCCTGTTAGTTTTATATAATATAATATAAACATGTAAAGTAAAATTAAATTCATTGGAGAATGTATACTTCGTATATAATCAGTGTTTTAAAGTAAATCAGAAAGAAGTTATACAAATCGCGTATTCTGATTATCATAGATGCGAGTTTGCTGTTGTGAAACTGGTACCGACAGTAATTCGTAACAGTAATGCGAAAGGATTATCAGGGAAATTGAAGTAACTATGTGATTACACGAGAATCTCTCGACGAAGCGCCTTAGGTCCAAACAGATAGAGCTTATAGTACGATAAATTTTGTACCGCATAATTTCTTCCGTGAAAAGTGAAATATGCAAAAACGAAAAATTAATTTTGTAATATAAACAAGTCTCAACTATATATGTTAAATTATTCATACGAATATTTTCCAAATATATTAATATTTAGCCTCCTGGACACTTTACAACTTATTCTTTGGAAGATTATTTTTATGTTAATTCTTATATCATCAACAGAAATTTAGAATTTTTCATTATCAAGAATATTAAATAAAGAAAACATCATTTTTCTTATAACATTTTGGTAATGTAAATACTTACATACGTACATGTTGTGTATATATTATATACACAACAGAGACATTACGGCATATACGCATGCTAATAGACAATTAATCAATTAAATTTATGCTTTCTGTATATTTCTATATTTTGTATTCGTATTAATAACTAATAATATGAATAAAAAAAAATCAAGCTAGTATTTTAAAAAAATGTTTTTCTAACACAATCCTGTTTTGTATTATCTTACATAAGACTTCAATACATGCATGTATATATATATATATATATATATTATATATATATATGAATTGAACGCATGCGCTGAAACTTGAATAAACCAAATCATCGAAGGTAAGTAAAAAAAAAATAGAAATATGATATATTCTGTAAATGTGATTATTGAGTTTCCGTCAAAAAAGATATATATTATATATGATTCTATATTTTTTAAATATATATAATAAATAGTATTAAAAAATATTTAAATTAAAAAGAACTGTATTATACCATAACTTTTACGAAGTTTCCACAAAAAAAATTACGTATAAGATATTTTGTTATTAATTAAGGTGAAAGTACTTCTACAATCTTGTGGGTGAATACATAACTTACGTATATTATATCAGTATAGTAATTTTATAAAGTTAGGTTGAGCTGATAAAGGTTATGTGAAATTGTGTTTTATAATTATATAATCATTTCTTTTAACAGAAACCGAAACGCGAAAATAATAACAACAGTAGTGTGATTGCTTATCAAGAAAAGGAGAAATTTATACAATGCAATCTGGTGAATGGCAAGATTAATTTTTGTTAAATATTACATTATCAAATTTTCTATTTACTTATATTAGTTTTGTTACAGATGAGAAAAATAGTGACTTGATGCCCAAATTAGATCTTGTAAGAGATAAAAGTAAATTAAAATATAGTGATATAATATATATGAAACAAGCAGAAGAAGTAGCTATTCAAAGAGCATCGCAATATGCAAAAAGACGTAACAAGTGTGCGAAAGCAGGTTTTGCTCTAGCTGGGATATCTTTAGGAATTTATCTGTATACCATATATGCTGTAAAACAGGAAACATTTTTAAATGATCTATATGAACCTGAAAAAATAATTGAAAAACCTAGTTCAAAAACTAATGTCGCTTAAAATTATTTGTATTTGTATTACATAAAACATTACTCTTAGCTACATATTATCTAAATACAAATAAAAAAAAAAAACGATGACAACTCTAAGGTTACCACCTTTACCAAATATGAAAGATTTGTTAAAAATGTATAGATTACATGCAATGAAACAGCTTTCTCAAAACTTTCTCTTAGATCAAAATTTGTCAGATAAAATAATAAGAAAAACAGGAAATCTCTCTGATTGTCATGTATTAGAAGTTGGTCCTGGTCCTGGTGGATTAACTCGATCTATTTTAAAGCATCAACCAAATAAAGTAATTGTTGTAGAAAAAGACAAAAGATTTAAGCCGACGTTAGAAATGTTGGCAGATGCTTTTGCCGCGGTTAATGGTAAAATGGAGATTATTTTTGATGATATCATGAGATTTAACATGACTACTGTTCTCTCATCAACTGAAGCAAAAGCTTGGACAGATAAAAGTCCAAGGATTAAATTAATTGGTAATTTACCATTTAATATATCAACACCTTTGATAATAAAGTGGCTACATGCAATTTGTGAAAAAACTGGTCCTTGGGAATTTGGAAGAACTAGAATGACATTAACATTTCAAAAAGAAGTTGCTGAACGATTAGTAGCTCAACCATCAGATTTACAAAGATGTAGATTATCTGTAATGGCACAAGCTTGGACAAAACCAATATTACATTTTATTATACCAGGTATATTATTTAAGATCTTTTTAGATCGTTTAATTTTTATTCTTTTTTTGTTCATAAAAAATTTATTACACTTGTTTTTGCTAAAAATAGGTAGATCCTTTGTTCCTAAACCGGACGTTGATGTTGGTCTTGTAACATTTATACCTTTAACTGTTCCACGTACAAAACACGAATTTAAAATTTTTGAGAAAGTTACACGACACATTTTTAGTTTTCGCCAAAAATACAGCGTACGAGGTGTTGAGTAAGCAAAGATCATAAAAAAATAGTTATAAGAGTAATGAAAAGAATTATAGAATTCAGTAATACAATTCTTAAATTTCTACATACATTTCAGAACATTATTTCCTCTAGAATATCGGACTGAATTGGGACAAATGATGTATAAACTTTCTGATTTGGACCCACAAACAAGACCAATGCAACTTACAGTAGAGGATATTGATAAACTTGTTAGTGCATATAAATATTTACTAGAAAAACACCCAGAAATAGGCTTTTATGAATATCGTGCATCACGCCGCATAGTATCATTATCTCATACAAAGAATATAGAAGTCATGGAATGTACAGACTAAAATTTGTCTTGAAATCTTGTAAAATAAACATAAATAACAATAATTTTATTTTTGCTATACTTTTTCATGTCTACTTTTATTCCTATATATATCATGAATATTTTAATAAATCAAAAGAATTTATAAATTATTTAATATTTATACATGTAAATATTTTTGAAAATATGATTCGTTCTACTTGCCAGTCTTGTTATCACATTAAATTTTAATTTTACCAGCTTAACCTATCAATTTTAACTCCGCAATTTATAATAGAGTATATAAGAAAAGAGAGATAGACATAGAAAAGAGATTAGTTAGATATAAGAATAGAGATAATAAGGAGATAGTGCCAAAGATTGATATATGTCAAACGAGATGTAAAACCGAAAGGCATGGACTAAGTAATAATAAATAAATAATAATAATAACTCCGCAATTATATTATTAAAAGTAATTTAACAACTATTATTTTAAATACTTCCACGATTGTAACAATTTCATATCTTTTCCAACTTATATCTTTTTCTCGCAAAAACACTAAATAACTTATGAATGCAATAATAAAGAATTAGATTATATTTTTTATCGTAAAAAATTAAAAATCATAATTATATTAAAATACATTAATTTCAATTTCAAGTAATTGCACGAGACCAGTTCTTTACATTACATTGTGTGTATGTATATTACTTGAAAATGGAGTATAAGATGTAAGTAATAATATACAAGATACATTACATTTTGAACTAGTAAATGTATGTATAATATTTTGATAATACATATAATGTAAAGATACAGAAGACACTGAGTAAAAGGAAGAATTTGAACATAATATTTGAATCACTCTTCTAAATCTAAATCTTCTAATTCTTCTTCTAAGCCTTCTAAATCTTCCTCTTTAAATAGGTTTTCATTAATTGCTAATGCAGCTGCACCTTCACCAACAGTAACTGCCATAATAATATAAGTTATTAATCTCAGAATATTATTTTAAAACATTGAATATATTTTCTACAAACCTGTGGCACCGCTTTCATTATTTATATCTTTATTATTTTTCAAGCGATCTGCACCAGCTACAGTTATTCCAGAAGTATCAATTTCACTAGCTTCAAGTGCCAGTCTGTCCATGTCAAGTTCTCTATATTCGATTTTCTCTTCAGCCTCATCTTCCTCGCGGACATAACTAGATATTGCTTCATCTCCATCATCAATGCCTAAAAATATTTTCAAAGTAAATTTTATACATGTGCTAAGAGCATAAAATATGTAAGATATGACAATAAAAAAAATACCATCTCCAGCTGCAAGCTCAGGATTAAAGTAGAACATTTCTCTGCCAGATATACCAACTTGACGTCCAGCTTTGTAATCGTTTCGCCTTTTTTCTTCATCTTTCAGTGCTTGCTCTTTCTTTTCTTTTAGTTTTCTCTTCTTCCATGCTAAGAATGTCTCTAACGTTATTTTAGTCTGCCAGAAAATGTCAAACAAATAATACATTTCGAGAAAATATATTAAATACTGTGTGTGTGTGTGCGTGCGCGTGTGTGTGTGCGTGCGTGCGTGCGTGCGCGCGCGTGTGTGTGTGTGAGAGAGAGAGAGAGAGAGAGAAAAATATAAAAATTTATAGATTATTAAAATATATTCATACTTGATTTGGTCCCAAATTGGCTCGTTCTGTTTCAATTAAATCTTCTAAAGAAATTTCATCTTTTTTATCTTCTTTCTTTTTATCTTTCTTAAGGACAAAACCTGGTGGTAATGCGTGCCTGTAGATACATTTTTGTCCTGATGGACATTCCCAAAACCAACCATATTTTGATTTTTCAACTGCTTCTAGGAAATGTTTACAAATCTAAAATTAAACATATTATTTATTCTCTTATTTTTCAAAAAAATGAATAGCAAAATATTATGAAGTTGAGCTTACAATATCTGTAGTTGGACGATTACCACTGCCATGCTTCTTTTCAACAACTTCTTTCAATTTATCTTCATCCCATTTATCCATAGTATCAGTTTCTTTATCATCATCTCTCATATCACAGTATAATGAACGTTTTTCTGCTTTTCTTTCTATACTTAAATCATGAGAAAATTTGCATTTATCACCTTTTGTACATTGTCCTTGTTTAAAGAATGCACATACTACTGATTTAGGATCAGTTCCTACAAAAAAATTAAATAATTATTATTTTAAGTCCAATATGTTTTTTTGTGTTTATCTATAATAAAATGAAAATAATAATAACGATAAAATAATTATGAAAATTAGAACTTATGCTAATGTAATATATTCAAACAATTCTTGATAATTGTATTATATTTTTTAACTAAGTGGTGCAATAACCTTACTCAGTTAATACCTTTATCTATTTTTTGTGTTTGCACAGGTTTAAATATGAGAGCTAATTCTTTCTGCTCCTTTAATTTTTTTTCTTTTTCAAGTTTTTTAATATTAGGATCTTCTAATTTCCGTGGATTAACACCACCTGATTTTACCTGCTTCTCTACTTGCTGAATAAACTTCTGTTGTTTGGCACCTTTCTTGTTCTTTATACCAAAAGTCTTATCCTAGAAGAAAAATTAATATTTAAGTGAAAAAATATGAAGAGTAACAAATCTCGGTACATATACATATTTAAAATAAAGAATATAGTATTTTAAGGTTATAAATGTTCGTATTTAAATACCTCAATAACTTTCTCTTTTTTCTTCTGCTCCGCCTTTTTACTGGGAGCAGGTGCCTTTTTGGGTGGCATTTCATTCACTTTTCTGTATTTACGGTTGGTAAATATAGAAAATCTAATAACAAATGATACAAATGTACAGAAATTTACTTCTGAATAATGGAACAATTCATATACATACACATTTATAAATGTAAATGTAGTAGTAACACGAAATAGACCATAAAATACACATTCTGTATATAAGAAAGTGTGAACGATAATAAGCGGACTGACACATTATACTTTTTTATTCAGCAAGTTCTCTTATATAAATATATTTATCCATAAATTTTATTTTAGAAATATTCTTTTTAATTCGAAATTTCGATCTCATCAAACATAAGTAGTAATTATAATACATTATCATTTAATTATTATTTATAAAAATATAATATTGATATAGTATTAAACTCATAATAAAATTGCATAATAAAACTATGTTAAAAATGTATCTATAAGTGTTATTGTATCTGATTTCACTTGCCTTCTGATCATTTCATAATAAGTACTTTGTAGCATAAATTGAAAATCGAATAAAATATTACATATTCCTTTATTTGTCTTTTTAACATTGATGTTAAAAATGTTATATTAACATAAAATAATTAAAAGTATATAATATATTATAATACAACATTTGACAAATCATAGTATGTATAACGCAATCCATTCGTTTTAGTAAAAACTTTCCGCTCAATATATTCTATGTTCTTTGACGCTAACGTGAAGCGTGTTCAATTCCTTTCTTACTCGTGGTTAGATTGTGGTTAGAATTGTTTTAATCCGATTTTCTTTAAGAAACGAAATGGCGAAATTCGATTTGACATCACGTATAGGTCAATATCTTGACCGACATTTAGTTTTTCCACTTTTGGAATTCTTATCTGCAAAACAGGTATAATAAAAAAAAATATTTTTGCTTTAGACAGTTTGGTTATAATACACTTGTGCTTCTTAGATTTACGATGAGGACGAATTACTTCAAGCTAAGCTCGATATTCTTAGCAAAACAAATATGATAGATTATACAATTGACATTCGGAAACAGCTTTATCCTAACTTGGAAGTGCCAGAGGTACAAATAAATTTAATAAGTGATAATTATATGTTTATAAAAGACAAGCATAATTGAAAACTTTAAATTGTAGGAATTGAAAGCTCGTCGTGCAGATGTACTACAAGAACTTGGTATTTTACAAAATAATGTGTCTGTTGTTGTGCAACTTATGAATAATGAAGAAGTTATGAAGAAAATGGAAAATATGCGAGATTCTAAAGCATTAAACAATTATCTTACTCAAGAATCTGAGGTAAGTGAAATGAAACCACATACGGTATCCTATTTTTGTATAAGTCTAACAGATTAACATAAAAAATATTAAACAATATTTTTCTATTAAGTTTTTATGTACAGTACTTATGTATCTCTTATAAATTTTATCAACTTTATTTTAATTTACATATATTGTCCTTTTATAGTTCAGAGTGGAAATGATGGATAGTTTTGTGAAACTAGCAAAATATCGTTATGAATGTGGCAATTATTCTGTTTCTACATCATATTTATATTTTTATATGCTTATAATGCCACCATCTGATAAGGTATACTGATATAATAATTATAAGGTTGATACAAATAGATTTGTTTATATTATTTTTAAAATAATGGAGCACACATATGTAATTTTTAGAATTATTTAAATGTACTTTGGGGTAAACTGGCTTCAGAAATTCTAGTACAAAATTGGGAAACTGCATTAGAAGATGTAAACAAATTAAGAGAATACATTGATAGCAATGTCATAGGAAACTCTCTTCAAGTATTACAGCAAAGAACATGGCTTATTCATTGGAGTTTATTTGTATTTTTTAATCATGTGAAAGGCAGAGATTTAATCGTAGAAATGTTTCTTTATAGACCGCAGTATGTGAATATTTTTATAAGTATTATATTACTAACATAATATACTAAGTATGATAAAGGATTTAAAATTATGTACATTTGTTGTTTTACAGTTACCTAAATGCAATTCAGACAATGTGTCCTCATATATTGAGATATTTAGCAGCTGCTGTCATCGTTAATCGTTCCAGGCGATCTATTTTAAAAGATCTTGTAAAAGTAATACAACAGGTTTGTAGTAATTTCTTATTAAAATATTTAGTAAATATCTATAAAAAAAAAAGCCATTTCCGATTTTGTTGCTTTTAAAATATGTTGTAAAGCTCAACATTTCAAACAACTTTTCCCTATGCACATAACCAGCAGTTCGTTTTAGTTTTTGAGTTATATGCAAAAATATCCAATGGCTCGGCCCCTTTTAAGCTGATTTAGGTTAGTACATAGTAATATTAATTCGGTTGCTCAGTATTGTTTATATTTATTCCCGGCGATCGAATTAATATTGCTACATAGCAATTCATCCCAACCTGAAAAACAAAGCCGAGCGACCGGATATCTTTGCATATAACTCGAAAACTAAGGCTAATCGCTGGTTACATGCACGAGAAAAAATTGTTCAAGAGGCTGAGATTTACAATATATTTCAAAATTATCAAAATTTTCGTGAATATTTGCCAAATATTTTTAAGTTATACATAATCTTAAGACTTATTAATTTTTGTTTATTCTTTACAGGAATCTTATACATATCGTGACCCCATCACAGAATTTCTAGAACATTTATATGTCAATTTTGATTTTGATGGAGCAAGACAAAAACTACAAGAATGTCAAACAGTTGTATTTAATGACTTTTTCTTAATTGCGTTATTGAGTGAATTTGTAGAGAACGCACGTTTAATGATCTTCGAAACATTTTGTAGAATACATCAATGTATAAGTATTGGGTATATAATAATTTCATGTTTTTAATTGTGTATATTGCAATATTGGAATATATTTCCATAATTCGTTAATACATTTTTATATTACAGAATGCTTGCAGAGAAGCTTAATATGAAAGCAGAAATAGCAGAATGTTGGATCGTTAATCTAATTCGTAACGCACGACTAGATGCTAAAATAGACAGTAAATTAGGACATGTTGTAATGGGTGGACAACCCGCATCTCCATATCAACAATTAGTCGAGAAAATTGAAACTTTAAGTGTTCGTAGTGAAGCATTAGAAAATTTAATTGAACGAAAACTAAAAGCTAAGAATCAAGACCCTGTAAGTATAGTGTGGAACTAACTAAGGTCAGTATCATTCACAATCAGTTTTCATACATCAGTATTTTTTCGCTCTTTTCAGTCACCTGATTAACTCAAAATGATTATGATTCTCTTCATCAAGAAATCACACTTTACATTAAACAATTTATCTAAATATTCAATCATTTTTTACTAAATTTTTTTAATTATTACATAATTGCTTTTTTAATAATTACATTATTATATAATATACACTTCACTTTCATATAATGAGAATGAAAGGAGAGACATATTATACTAATACTTGTTGTTCATTAATTTTTTTCAAATTAAGCTATTATACTAAGAATTATACTGTAATTGAATCGTATTCTATACAATATCCAAGGTATTATCCATTCATAAAATCATTCATATATGCATAGATCAAAAGCACAAAAAAATTTTCTTTCTCTAAATGTAATTTATTTTCTTTTTCTTGTACACATTATAGCAAACTGTTTTATTTTTTGCAGTACCAAATCTCGTGGAATCTGGATTTATGACATCACGATGAAATATGCAGGGATATTGTCTAGAAAGACCCAATTGTTTAATTCAACCCAAACTGAAAGCGAAACACGCGGAATGAAATAATTCAATTCTATGCATGTAAGCCGAAGCCAGAGTTCTAACATGAAACGAATATATTTTTATTCATACATTAATCTTAAAAAAATAAAATTAAATGAATAAAAATATATTTGTAGAAACATTGTATAAAAATACGTGTGTACATTACAATATAAAAACCATTGTACTTTTTGTAATATGTATCGATACATTTCACTATAAGAAACGTGTTAAAAAGAAGTATAATTCAGTAATTTTTTTCACTGCATCTCATTTCAAGTATCTTTAAGTCAGCTTTCTGACAAAAGATTTCTATTTAACTTAAAAAATAAATATATTGTTTTGATGCATACAATGATATAAAGAAATTAGCAATCAAACTTATCAAAATAAATGGAAGTTAAAAAATATAAACTTATCATTTAAAAAAATTTAAATGTTAGAGATAGGTAATTTATATTAAAAATTTCCACTAATTTATATGAAAATAATATAGTTTTCAACATTCTAATAATATTAACCGCATCATTTATTTCTTCGTAAAAACATGTACGGACATAATTTTATGACTGAATAATAGATATTTCAGTAAATATAGAAGACTCAATATTAATGAATATTGTCATGAATCATAAGTTGTTAATTTCATCACTAGCTAATCATTTGCTTCTATCCAAGAATGTTCTATATCTTCGGGAAAACCGAAACTACAACCAGTATATGAATCTTGATTGATGCAATATATTAAAACACTTCTCCAATAAGGATCGTGGGCTAAAAGTGTAGGATTTCCTAAAATGATAACCAAAGCACGACCTCGAGTAATTGCAACATTAAGTCTTCGAGGACATGCAACAAATCCAAGAGAGTGTTTAATGTCTTCATTTATAAAATTAATTGAAGAGCGCACAGCTGAAATGATGATAACATTACGCTCTTGACCCTGAAATCCTTCAACGCTACTAATTTTTGGTAATTCCACATCCAATTCCATGAGTAATTCACGAATTTGAAGAACC
This sequence comes from Bombus confusus, assembly GCA_014737475.1. Classification (NCBI taxonomy): domain Eukaryota; kingdom Metazoa; phylum Arthropoda; class Insecta; order Hymenoptera; family Apidae; genus Bombus; species Bombus confusus. The sequence goes on from JACXIV010000097.1 coordinate 6,353,631, forward strand.
TGTTAAGTAATTAATGAATAAAGTATAAAATAATTTTATAGATGTTTTTTTGACAAATTATGTTCAATTATATTACCTGTTTTTGGTAAGGAGTTATAATTCCAATATCATCAGGTGAAATACCGCATTTATATAACTTTAGTAGATAAAGATACACTTGAGTTGCTTCTTCAGGATTATACCAGCTTGGACTGTCATCATCTTTACAATTTTCACCATTTACACCATGAAAAATTATAGCTGGTGGTGTATTCTTTCTCTTTGGCAATTCAGTAGCTAACATTTGTAAAAGTCTGGCTTCTTTGCTTTTTTTAGAAGATATCTAAAAACATCATTTTTCTTAATTACCATGATATGAATCTAAGAAACGATCATCGATAATATAGATAAATGTACCTGTGCTTTTAATTCAGAATCATAAAATAATGAACTTGATAATTCTAGTATTTCTGGTAAACTTCGATAATTTATAACAAGCTTTGTAACAAGTCGAGGATCGTAACATGTTTCAAAGCCATTAGGATCTTTCTGGTAAGGAAAATGACGTAGCAACCGTGATAAAAATGATTCGTTTAAACCAAAATTCTTTGCTATTTCACTTTGTACAACTGGGCCAAGTTGTAGTGGATCACCTGCGAGAATTACTTGCCCATAATCACAACGAATAAAATTAAGCGGAATCATAATTTCTGGTTCTGTTGCTTGACCAGCCTCATCAACTAATATATGTGAAAAATGTCCATGAGGAAAGCCCATGTTATTTAATATTCCTAGTGCAGTACAGGTACCAATAGTAATTCTATGACGTCCAAGTATACTCATAGTACAATTTAATTTTAATCCTATTCCATTATACTTTGGTGTCTCAATTGTTGTTTCATTTGCTAATTCTGCTGTAGCACAATATGGCAATAATTTACTAGGTATAGAGTCACTACCCAAACAATGATAAGCTATGAGTCGTACCTAAAAAAAAATATTTAAATTAAATTTAAAAAGTTTATAATTTATACTAATTGCAACTTTCAAATAAGATAGTATGTGTATAACAGAATCAATATAAAATGGATACTTATAATGAAAAAAATGAAAAATCAATACAATATCAATTTTAATTATCTTTAAATTTATTTGTGAAACTAATTTCGTTCTGTTATTGTTATTTATTAAAAGTTTGAATTAAATCCACGTAAAATTATAGTAGAGTGAGATTATGTAAATTTAATACATACCATATCACCAGGTTTAAGTATACCACTATCTAGAAGTCTTTCTGCTATAAGAGTTGCTGAACTATTAGATGGTGTTGCAACTAATAATCGACTTTCAGGTATAGTTGATAAGATTTGCAGAATTGTTTCACAAAGAGTAATGGTTTTTCCTGTACCAGGTGGTCCAAATATTACATAAGGCAATGGTCGTGCATGTCCTTTTAAAATGTTTCTTACAGCTTCTTTTTGATAATGATTCAAATTTTTATTAAACCAAAGCAACTTTCGTTTTCGTACTTGTGAAATAACAGGTTGTAATTCACTACTGTAGGAAGAAATTGATGTCTCTTCTGAATTTTGTTTTGCTGTATTTATTGAATTTTTCGTAACATTCACTTCACTCTTTGTTTCAATACATTGTTTGTCTTTTACATCAGGTTCTATTGTAATTTCTCTATTTTGTTCAATAGGTTCAACATTAAATAATCGTTGTACAACTGACATTTTTGTAAATGATTTTGACATATTAGATTTATTACTTATAGATGTAGTACTAGTGGAAGAAGATTCTGATGATACAGAATCAGTCCGTGGACGAGTTAGTAACTTAGAAATTGGCTTATCTTTTGTTTCAAGTTCTTCAAGATCTAATTGAGATTCTTTTTCAATTACATGAGTGGGAAACAAAAATTTCTGACCAAGACGATTTATAGCCATATCAATTGCAGTATGACAACGTTGCATGCCAGATCGTGAACATTTAAATGTTACTTCACAATCTTCATAATTATATTCTTGATGAAATTGGCAATTGAATTTCAAAAAAATTTCCAGGTTTGTAACTTTGTGAATAAATCCTTCATATTTTAATTTCCCTATTTCAAACACCATTAAAATTTATAAATAAAAAAATTATAAAATAATTAAAATAAATAATAATAACTACTGATTAATATAAACATCAAACATATTATGGTATAAAATTTCATAATGTAATTTCATTCTAAATTTTATAAAATACCTTGAGAACTATCCCACTTGAAAGATACTATGGCCCTATCACCAACAAGAAGAGAGGGACGTTTCTCTGCAAGCCCTGGCACTTCCATAACCAAATATTCTCCACAGTGTCTCATGACTGTGCTACTTATATTGTATTGTTGCATATTTATCGTTTGAGCAATTTCTTCCAGATATAATAAAGCATGAAACCGATCTTTATATGATTGAAAAGAAAGTCTATTTGACAAACAAGGTATAGCATCTTCTATATCATATTTACACTCAGTTTGTGATTTTCTTTCATTTATATACTTTGATATTATATCCCAATAAAGCTTAGGAACTTTGTATATCAAGTTTCGTACTTTAATAAATGATGGTGGTTTACATGGACGAATACCTGGAATGTATGTAGCTTCATTCCATTCATCTTGGTGTGGTACATAATTAGTTTTAGTACTACCATTTTTAGAATTTGACTTGTTTTGTATATTTTTAGGTTTAACAGTAATGTTAAAAAATCGCCCAATTTCAAAATCTTTGAAATTAAAGATAAATAATTCTTTGCTTGTACCAATAAATTTTGCTGTACATTTAAATATATAAGTTAATTTATCAGAAGGATTTAATACTGAAACTGTATTAAGAGTAATTGGTTGCACTAATGTTAGTTGAGATTGGCTTTTTTTTATCATGAAACAACCTTTATGCAATACATGAATAGTATTACCTACATTTTCTATAGTAATTATTAAATTTTTTTCCTCTCGTACATTTAAATCAATGTTTATATTATCACTTATAACAATACCGCATTTATTTTTTATTAGTTCATTTAAATCCTGTTTTGATTTATATGAAATGTTATTTAATGTTGGTAAATTAACTTCTTTAGAGACCTAAAAAGATAAATTTATTTTTAGTAAAATTACATTTTACTAGACATTTTATTATAAACAATCTTTCTTGTTGTTATTAAGTAAAATTAATTGAAAATGCAATTAATGTACTCTCAAAAATTGATTATAAAACAATTATTTTCTGTTTCAAATGCTAAACTTACCTGAAATACTGGAACCACAGTCAATGACCTCCATGTATAAAATCCTTGATCACTCTCAATACTATCACTTATTACTTTATCACCAACACAAGGAATGTAACCAGATTCACATATGTTTTTATTAAATACAACATTCTTCTCAATAACACCAACTCCTTTAATTGGATCAAAACTAGTTACAGTTCCAATATTTAACTTTGATCGCAGAGGTTGTATTTTTTTTATCTCTAAAATTTCTCCATTTAGATTGTAAGAAATTTCATCGATTTCTACTTCTGACTCTAATTGTAACCAGTCTCCAATTACAGGAACAAAATCAGATTGTACTTTATTCAAGTCAACAGTGATATTGTCAGGTTCTACAACTAATAGTCGATTCTTACGTTCTGTAACTTTTCCAATTACACATCTTGTTAATGTTTCTGGTTTGGTACTATCAATCTTAGAATATTCTACTTCATTATCCCATGATTCATTTAACACAAAAATCTTTTTTATTTTGTGTTGTTTTCCTAGATTGTCTTGCTCTGATGAAAGCAAATAAGAGACCTTATCACCTACTTTTAAGTTACTTATTGAAGTGTTTGTTATATCATAAACATAAAAGTCATC